>CM075808.1:92401038-92452384 GCA_037975025.1 Excoecaria agallocha | reverse complement strand
TAATACAAAGAGGGTTAAATCAAACGAATTGAACCCTACTTACTTCTGGCATTATCGTTTAGGACATGCAAACAAAAAACGCATTTCAAGAATTCACAAAATTGGAGTGCTTGGGTCATTCGACTTAGAGTCTTATGATACATGCGAGCCATGTTTGCATGGAAAAATGACAAAGAGTCCTTTTAACAAGAAAGGTGAAAGAACTAATGGCTTATTAGAACTAATACATACCGATGTATGTGGACCTTTAAGTACACAAGCTAGAGGTGGTTTTAGCTACTTCGTGACATTCACAAATGACTTCAGTAGATATGGCTATGTCTATCTAATGAAGTATAAGTCTGAAACTTTTGACAAATTCAAAGAGTTTAAAAACGAAGTAGAAAACCAACTTGGCAAAAGTATAAAAGCCATTCGATCATATCAAGGTGGCGAATACTTAAGCCAAGATTTTGACAATCATCTAAAAGAGTGTGTTTTTATTTCACAGCTCACTCCTCCTGGAACACCGCAATGGAATGGTGTGTCCGAAAGGAGAAATCGAACTCTGTTGGACATGGTTCGATCTATGATGAGTCAAGCTAATCTCCCTATCTCTTTTTAGGGTTATGCATTAGAAACTACTGCGTTTCTATTAAACTGTACTCCAACTAAAGTAGTTCAGAAGACACCATACGAGGTATTGACTGGAAAATAACCCAATATGTCATTTCTCAGGATTTGGGGCTGTGAAGCACATGTTAAGAAATTAACATCTGACAAACTAGAGTCTAAATCCACTATCTGCTTGTTTATTGGTTATCCCAAAGAAACAAAGGGATACTACTTTTACTCACAAGCCGAGAACAAAGTATTTGTTGCTTGCAAGGCTATTTTCTTGGAAAAGGAGTTCCTTCTTAAGAAAGACAGTGGGAGTAAAGTAGAACTTGAAGAAATTCAAGTGACACAAGCTCTTATAGAGGATGAGTTGGAAGTGGGATCAAGTTCACAACCAGTTGTGGAACAAGAACCCATTACACAAGTACCTAAAAGGTCCGGTAGGGTATGTCAGGAGATTGAGAGATATGGATTTCTAATCACTGACAGTGACACTATTGAGTTAGTAGATCGTGAGGATCCTACTACCTACCGAGAAGCTATTGAAAGCCCAAACTCAAAAAATTGGCTTGAAGCCATGAAATTCGAGATGCAATCAATGTACGATAACCAGGTTTGGACCTTGGTTGATCCACCGGAAGGTGCGAAGGTAATTGAATGCAAGTGGCTATTCAAACTCAAAGCTGATAAGACCTACAAAGGTAGACTAGAAGCAAAAGGTTTTCGACAAACTCATGGTGTAGACTATGACGAGACCTTTTCACCTGTAGTCATGCTCAAGTCCATTAGGATCTTGCTTGACATAGCTGCATATCAAGATTATGAGATATGGCAAATGGATGTCAAAACTGCTTTCCTCAACGAAAATTTACTTGAGGATGTGCATATGACACAGCCTGAGGTTTTGTCAATCCCAAGCATCCTAAGAAGGTTTGCAAGCTTTAAAAATCCATTTATGGATTAAAGCAAGCATCCCGAAGTTGGAATCTTCGTTTTGATGAGGCAGTCAAAGAATTTGACTTCATCAAGAACGAAGATGAACCTTGTGTGTACAAGAAGGTTAATGGGAGCATAGTAGTATTTCTGGTCCTATATGTGGATGACATCCTTCTCATTGGGAATGACATTCCAACATTGCAAAAGGTTAAGCAATGGTTGGGAAAATGTTTCTCAATGAAAGACTTAGGTGAAGCCGAGACAATACTTGGTATTCGAATCTATAGAGATAGATCGAATCGGCTTTTGGGACTAAGTTAAGAAAAGTACATAGACAAAGTACTAAAGCATTTTAGTACGGGAGACTCAAAGAAAGGGTATATACCTTTGGCTTTGGGAGTTCATTTGACTAAAGAACAGTGCCCTAAAACCAAAGAGGAAAGGGACAACATGAGTAGAATTCCATATGCATCTGCTATTGGATCTATCATGTACACTATGTTATGTACTAGGTTGGATGTTGCTCATGCACTAAGTATAACCAGTAGGTTTCAGCAAGACCCTGGTGAGAAGCACTGGTCTATTGTAAAAGGGATTCTGAAGTACCTGCGAAGGACTAAGAATCACTTATTGGTGTATGGTGGTCAAGAAGAGCTCGTCATACAAGGTTATGCCGATGCTGCTTTTCAGACCAGCACTTAGGATTCTAGATCGCAATCTGGGTTTGTTTTTGTTTTGAACGGTGGTGCTGTCAGCTGGAGAAGCTCAAAGCAAGAGACCGTTGCCGACTCAACTACATAATCTGAGTATATTGCAGCAAGTGAGGCTGCAAAAGAGGCTGTTTGGATTAAAAATTTTATTAATGGATTAGGAGTGGTCCCAAGCTGTTAGTGTAAGCCCTAGCCCCAATACATTGTATCGAAACACTTAAAATTAATAAAATGAGGCATTTGTTTTATCCTTTGTATTCCTGTGCATATCAATTGATAAAACTATCCAAGAGTGTTGTTTCGGTTTAAGTTATCATGTGTGAGGCACATGGATTGTAAGACCTTGAAACAAATGAGACATCATTCTAAATATCCCTAGTCAGTCATTGTTATGGGAATAACAAATGAATTAAGACTAGTATGCTCTCTCTGATCTTATGAGTTCTGTCTTACGGATCATTAGGACAAGAGTGTCAATCAGAGATCATAGATACATGTTAAAGAACATGGTATCTGGATTCGATCCGCTCATGAGAACACTACATGGTACAAGTCATAAGTGTTTCTCATATGCAAGTTTTGTATCGGAGTTCTTAGACCTGAAATCTCTATGAAACTCTTTATGAATTACTGTGTACTTTGACATACACCTAACGTGCTCGTAACAGAGTGACAAGTACGGGTATGATTGGGTATGCACTGATTCATGTTAGAGAGCATGAGAGAAGTGAAGGGATTACCCCTCTCGATAAGAGAGAAAAATATCACCGGCCACTTGATCAGTGAACTGAGAAGTGTATGGCCATACCGAGATGAAATAATGAGTAATCATTATTTATCTGAGAATTCAGTGTCATTGGAATATCAAGAAATGAATTAATGTATATAAGGATGACTAGTTCCATACCTTATATTAATTCTGATATTTATGGGTAAGGGACTATGCGAAATTGCATTAGGTCACCAAATGCCATATGCATTTTCATTTAATTTGGAATGCTATAATATCTTGCTAGAGAATATATATAGCCTTTGAATTAATTTATTAATTCATTGCCAACATTAAATGGACCTATAGGATCGCACACAAAGCATTGGGCTTAAAATATTTAAATTAAGTATTGGACATTAATTTGGGCTTTTAATTAAAGTCAAATTGATGTATGTAATGGGTTATAATATTGCTATTGGGCTTTGGTCCATGAGAGAGAGAAATTCAGCCCATAAGGTTTAATTTCAATTAATTAATTATCTTGTGTTAATTAAGTTAATTGAATATTAAAGCCTAAAGGAATTTAAATTAAATTAAATCACTTATATATTTAATGATGTGGCCGAAATTCCAAGAGGGAAATCAAGGAATTTCGGCACATGCTATATATTTAAATTAAGTGATTTCATTTATTTAAATGTCTTATGTTTTATTTCAAATTTGAATTTAAATTCAAAGGAGTTTAATTCAAAATATATTACTTATCTTTAGGAAGTGATAGAGTTTGAATTAATTATCTTAGGATAGTTGAATTCAGATTAATGACTTGCCAAAGGATAAGCATATATATTAAAAGAAATAAAACCCTAAACCTAATTTTTTTGTGGCATGAATAGTAACTCGTGAATAGTAACTCGTGAATAGTGACTCTCTCTCTCTTAATTCTTTTGTTCAATTTTTTACAAGGAGAAAGGATTGTTCCTCATTCTCTTGTGTTATTGAGCAGTAATAGCAATCTAAAGAAGTACAAAATCAAGTTTTGTAGCTTCAAACTATAACCCTTACACAATACCGAAAAAGAGATCTAGCAATCTTGTTTTTAAGCCGACGGTGTAATTGTGTGTGTGAGAATAGAGGGAGTGGCGCAAAAGGCTATTCCTTGGCATTGGTGATCGAGATCTAAGGCGGACAAAGCCATCTTAGTTGCTGGTCATCATCGGAATAAAAGTTTTAAAAGGCATCAAAAGTTGTAAGTTCGATAACCCTAAAATTGCATGTTTCGATTCTATCTTTGGATATGTATGGTATGTATGATAAAATTTTTGTTTTTCCGCTGTGCTATCATGATTATCATACCATGTCATATTCCATCAGTGGTATCAGAGCCTAGACATGCTTATTTTAGTGCTTTAGATGCATGAAAAAATTAATTAAAAGTCGTTATTTTGAAAACATGCAAATCTGAAATTTTCTGTTTTGAGTTTTTTGCATTGTTTTGGTGTAAAAACGATTTTAATTGATTAGATAGGTATTATAATTAATATGACATGTTAATATACTGTCCTAAGATGTTATTAGGGCTGGTAATGGTCGGATTTAATTATTTATACCTGATGGTACATGTTAATTATGAAACTAGGTGCTAGTTGGCATGTAAATTGCTAGTTTAACAACTAGTTTTCAAAATTAAATGTAAAAACGTTTTTGGCATGTTTGTAAGTGATATTTAAAGATTAATTATCAGGTCTGGACATTTTTTAAATTTGGTTTTAATTCTGGTCCATGATAATTTAATTGATTAATTTTAAAATCACTTAAAACTATGACTAGTTTGTGTTTGTTACATGTTTAATCAAGATTGTTTGTTTTTTTTTGATTAAAATGGTAAAAATACATTTAGATCAGATTTGTACAGAATATTAAATCAATATTTATGGACTTATTTAGAATATTAAATGACTCATTAAATTGATTTAAATGTTTGTGCATTTCATGGCATTACATAAGCATTAAAAACCTAGTTTTGTTGTTTGTTTGTTTTTGCATGAATGCCGTGTGTTATTATATGTGTTCTTCATGATTTTATTTTTAATTCATGTTAGCACATATTATATGTATTTTTAATGTTTATGGGCTGTATGACATAAAATTAAAAATGGCAAAATTGGAAATTATACTAGAGTTGATTTATGGCACAAATCTAACTAGTTTGTGTTTTGGGCTTTTAAGAGAACTTATTCAATAAGAGGATTTAGTCCATTGGGCTTCGGCCCAGGCCCATCACGGGGTCTTCTCTTAAAGATTCAAGTACACAATTGCCATTAATGGGCTTGGCTAAATTAATTAAAATTGGACTTTGTTTGATCCATGAATGCTATGTATATTTATTTGCTTGTTTGGTGTGATGAATGGATATGCATAGTGCATTCATGGGCCCTGGGTTTTTGTAATTAAATATGGCCTGCGTGCCATTATATTTTATTGCAAAAGTTTCATTTATTTCTTAGAATAGAATTTATTTGAAGACTTTGTAAATCAAGACGAAGCCCACCAGAGTGGAGAAGCCCAACTCGAAGATTCTTATGTAATAGTATAGAATCTTAGTTGTAGGTTTTTGGGCCCATGTTTGTCACGCTTTACTTTATGCAATTATATATATATGCATGCTATGTATGGATGACAAAGCGTATGCCATGTAAGCCGTAATAAAATGAATCCCTAAAAATAGTAAGTCACAAAGTTGCCTTCCTAATTCGAAACATGATCGATCATCGATCACGTAGACTAGGAGTCCTAGATGCGCCCGATTATCTTTGTGAGGCATAGGTTGTGAATGTAGGTTGGACTTAACATGAAATGGGATGCTCGGACCTAGGCAACTTATAAATGGGTTTGTGCTATAACATCTTTTGATGTTAGCCCATTTGATCCAAGAGTCATGTACGAGACATGATTGGAGTTTTTCCTACCTAAGTAACTTAACTTGTTAGGTGTACAAGCTCAGCTTGACTAATAAGTTGTTGTGAAAAGTGGATCTTGGCCCACATTAAATCACTAACGCGAATTATTTAAAGGGATATTAATTCGGTTTGTGGGATCATAAATAAGACCTCATTTAATCTTGCTAAATTTTATTGTAGATTGAAAATGGCATCTTCAAACAACAATTTCTCATTGCGATCGGTCCTTGAAAAGGACAAATTAAATGGCACCAATTTCATAGACTGGTCTCGAAACTTAAGAATAGTTCTTAAGCAAGAGAAAAACTCGTATGTTTTGGATGCACCCTTACCTGAAGAACCAGGAAGGAACGCCTCTGCGGTTCAAAAGGAAACTTTTGAGACCAAGAAAAGTGACTCTAATGATGTGACCTGTTTGATGCTGGCCACTATGGTGCCTGAATTGCAAAAGCAATTTATGGACCAAGAGGCTTATGCGATCATGGTGCACCTCAAGGAGATGTTCCAAGAGCAAGCTTGTCACGAGAGGTTCGTGACAACAAAGGCATTAATTTCTTGCAAGATGGCTGAGGGTACACCTGTTAGTACCCATGTACTCAAGATGAAAGGGTATCTTGATACTCTTGAGAAGCTTGAGGTACTAGTGCCAAAGGAATTGGCCACTGACTTGATCTTAGGATCATTGCCTGCTGCTTATGATCTATTTGTGATGAATTATAACATGCATGCAATGAACAAGTCAGTCACTGAGCTTCATGGGATGCTTAAGAATGCTGAAGAGAACATTCGAAAGACCAATCCCGTACTTATGGTTCAAAAGGGAATTAAGAAGGGAACCGCTAAGGGAAAGGGAAAGGGAAAGGCAAAACCCAAGTCAAGTGGGAGTGCACCTCAGGCCCAATCCAAGCCCAAGGCGCCAAAACTCAAAGAGAGTGAGAGCACTTGCTTCCATTGCAACAAGATAGGGCATTGGAGGAAGAATTGCGCTCTCTTCAAGGAAGAACAAAATAAGAATTGAGCCAAGGCTTCCAGTTCTGGTATTTTTGTTGTTGAAATTAACCTTTCTATTTCTACCACTTGGGTATTGGATACCGGTTGTGGTTCTCACATTTGTTCAAATGTGCAGGGGCTAAGAAATAGGTGGTTACTTGGGAAGAATGAAGTGGACCTCCGTGTGGGGAATGGAGCACGAGTTGCTGCCATGGAGATAGGCGACTATCACCTCACTTTACCTTCCGGACTTTGTGTTGTTTTGAATAATTGTTATTATGTGCCTGCTATGAGCAGAAACATTATTTCAGTTTCATGTTTGGATAATGATGAATTTGATTTTGTTATTAAAAATGGCAATGCTCATATTCGTCGCCAAGGCATTTCTTATGGCAATGCCATGTTGCAAAATGGCCTTTATATCCTTGATTTACAAAACAAAGAGTCGATATACAACATTAATACAAAGAGGGTTAAATCAAACGAATTGAACCCTACTTACTTTTGGCATTGTCGTTTAGGACATGCAAACGAAAAACGCATTTCAAGACTCCACAAAACTGGAGTGCTTGGGTCATTCGACTTAGAGTCTTATGACACATGCGAGCCATGTTTGCATGGAAAAATGACAAAGAGTCCTTTTAATAAAAAAGGTGAAAGGACTAATGGCTTATTGGAACTAATACATACCGATGTATGTGGACCTTTAAGTACACATGCTAGAGGTGGTTTTAGCTACTTCGTGACATTCACAGATGACTTCAGTAGATATGGCTATGTCTATCTAATGAAGTACAAGTCTGAAACTTTTGAGAAATTCAAAGAGTTTAAGTACGAAGTAGAAAACCAACTTGGCAAAAGTGTAAAAGCCATTCGATCAGATCGAGGTGGCGAATACTTAAGCCAAGAGTTTGACAGTCATCTAAAGGAGTGTGGTATTATTTCACAGCTCACTCCTCCTGGAACACCGCAATGGAATGGTGTGTCCGAAAGGAGAAATCAAACTCTGTTGGACATGGTTCGATCTATGATGAGTCAAGCTAATCTTCCTATCTCTTTTTGGGGTTATGCATTAGAAACTGCTGCGTTTCTATTGAACTGTACTCCAACTAAAGCAGTTGAGAAGACACCATACAAGGTATGGACTGGGAAAGAACCTAATATGTCTTTTCTCAAGATTTGGGGCTGTGAAGCACATGTTAAGAAATTAACATCTGGCAAACTAGAGTCCAAATCGACTGTCTGCTTGTTTGTGGGCTATCCCAAAGAAACAAAGGGATACTACTTTTACTCACAAGCCGAGAACAAAGTATTTGTTGCTCGCAAGGCTATTTTCTTGGAAAAGGAGTTCCTTCTCAAGAAAGACAGTGGGAGTAAAGTAGAACTTGGAGAAATTCAAGTGCCACAAGCTCCTATAAGAGGATGGTTTGGAAATGGGATCAAGTTCACAACCAATTGTGGAATAAGAACCCATTACACAAAAACCTAGAAGGTCGGGTAGGGTACGTCAGGAGATTGAGAGATATGGATTTCTAATCACTGACAGTGACACTATTGAGTTAGTAGATCGTGAGGATCCTACTACCTACCGAGAAGCTATTGAGAGCCCAGACTCGGAAAATTGGCTTGAAGCCATGAAATTCGAGATGCAATCAATGTACGATAACCAGGTTTGGACCTTGGTTGATCCACCGGAAGGTGCTAAGGTAATTGAATGCAAGTGGCTATTCAAACTCAAAGCTGATAAGACCTACAAAGGTAGACTAGTAGCAAAAGGTTTTCGACAAACTCATGGTATAGACTATGACGAGACCTTTTCGCCTGTAGTCATGCTCAAGTCCATTAGGATCTTGCTTGCCATAGCTGCATATCATGATTATGAGATATGGCAAATGGATGTCAAAACTGCTTTCCTTAACGGAAATTTACTTGAGGATGTGTATATGACACAGCCTGAAGGTTTTGTCAATCCCAAACATCCTAAGAAGGTATGCAAGCTTCAAAAATCCATTTATGGATTAAAGCAAGCATCCCAAAGTTGGAATCTTCGTTTTGATGAGGCAGTCAAAGAATTTGACTTCATCAAGAACGAAGATGAGCCTTGTGTGTACAAGAAGATTAGTGGGAGCATAGTAGTATTTCTGGTCCTATATGTGGACGACATCCTTCTCATTGGGAATGATATTCCAACATTGCAAAAGGTTAAGCAATGGTTGGGAAAATGTTTCTCAATGAAAAACTTAGGTGAAGCCGAAACAATACTTGGTATTCGAATCTATAGAGATAGATCGAATCGGCTTTTGGGACTAAGTCAAGAAAAGTACATAGACAAAGTACTAAAGCGTTTTAGTATGGGAGACTCAAAGAAAGGGTACATACCTTTGGCTTTGGGAGTTCCTTTGACTAAAGAACAGTGCCCTAAAACCAAGGAGGAAAGGGACAACATGAGTAGAATCCCATATGCATATGCTATTGGATCTATCATGTATGCTATGTTATGTACTAGGTTGGATGTTGCTCATGCACTGAATATAACCAGTAGGTTTCAGCAAGACCCTGGTGAGAAGCACTGGTCTACTGTAAAAGGGATCCTTAAGTACCTGCGAAGGACTAAGGATCACTTCTTGGTGTATGGTGGTCAAGAAGAGCTCGTCATACAAGGATATGCCGATGCTGCTTTTCAGACCAGCAGTCAGGATTCTAGATCGCAATCTGGGTTTGTTTTTGTTTTAAACGGTGGTGCTGTCAGCTGGAGAAGCTCAAAGCAAAAGACCGTTGCCGACTCAACTACAGAATCTGAGTATATTGCAGCAAGTGAGGCTGCAAAAGAGGCTGTTTGGATTAAAAATTTCATTAATGGATTAGGAGTGGTCCCAAGCATCCTAGATCCATTAGAAATTTTCTGTGACAATAACGGGGCCATCGCACAGGCCAAGGAGCCCCGGTCACACCAGAAATCCAAACACATACTCAGGAGGTACCACTTGATCAGAGAAATCATTGATCGTGGGGACGTCAAGGTTAGCAAGATAGCAAGTGAAGACAATGTAGCAGATCCTTTGACGAAACAGTTACGTCCAAATCTGCACGAAGCTCATTTGAGAGCGTTCGATCTTAGGGCTATGCCCAATTGGGACTAGTGCTAGTGGGAGATTGTTAGTGTAAGCCCTAGCCCCAATGCATTGTAACAAAACACTTGAAATTAATAAAATGAGGCATTTGTTTTATCCTTTGTATTCCTGTGCATATCAATTGATAAAACTATCCAAGAGTGTTGTTTCGGTTTAAGTTATCATGTGTGAGGCACATGGATTGTAAGACCTTGAAACAAATGAGACATCATTCTAAATATCCCTAGTCAGTCATTGTTATGGGAATAAAAAATGAATTAAGACTAGTATGCTCTCTCTAATTTCATGAGTTCTGTCTTACGGATCATTAGGACAAGAGTGTCAATCAGAGATCATAGACACATGTTAAAGAATATGGTATCTGGATTCGATCCGCTCATGAGAACACTACATGGTACAAGTCATAAGTGTTTCTCATATACAAGTTTTGTATCGGAGTTCTTAGACCTGAAATCTCTATGAAACTCTTTATGAATTACTGTGTACTTTGACATACACCTAACGTGCTCGTAACAGAGTGACAAGTACGGGTATGATTGGGTATACATTGATTCATGTTAGAGAGCATGAGAGAAGTGAAGGGATTACCCCTCTAAATAAGAGAGAAAATATCATCGGCCACTTGATCAGTGAACTGAGAAGTGTATGGCCATACCGAGATGAAATAATGAGTAATCATTATTTATCTGAGAATTCAGTGTCACTGGAATATCAAGAAAGGAATTAATTTATATAAGGATGACTAGTTCCATGCCTTATATTAATTCTGATATTTATGGGTAAGGAACTATGCAAAATTGCATTAGGTCACTAAATGCCATATGCATTTTTATTTAATTTGGAATGCTATAATATCTTGCTAGAGAATATATATAGCATTTGAATTAATTTATTAATTCATTGCCAACATTAAATGGACCTATAGGATCGCACACAAAGCATTGGGCTTAAAATATTTAAATTAAGTATTGGACATTAATTTGGGCTTTTAATTAAAGTCAAATTAGTGTATGTAATGGGTTATAAAATTGCTATTGGGCTTTGGTCCATGAGAGAGAAAAATTCAGCCTACAAGGTTTAATTTCAATTAATTAATTATGTTACATTAATTAAGTTAATTGAGTATTAAAGCCTAAAGGAATTTAAATTAAATTAAATCACTTATTTACTTAATGAAGTAGCCGAAATTCCAAGAGATAATTCATGGAATTTCGGCACATGGCATTTATTTAAATTAAGTGATTTCATTTATTTAAATGTCTTATAATTTATTTCAAATTTGAATTTAAATTCAAAGGAGTTTAATTCAAAATATATTACTTATCTTTAGGAAGTGATAGAGTTTGAATTAATCATCTTAGGATGGTTGAATTCAGATCAAAGACTTGCCAAAGGATAAGCATATATATTAAAAGAAATAAAACCCTAAACCTAATTTTTTTGTGGCATGAATAGTAACTCGTGAATAGTAACTCGTGAATAGTGACTCTCTCTCTCTTAATTCTTTTTTGTTCAATTTTTCACAAGGAGAAAGGATTGTTCCTCATTCTCTTGTGTTATTGAGCAGTAATAGCAATCTAAAGAAGTACAAAATCAAGTTTTGTAGCTTCAAACTATAACCCTTACACAATACCGAAAAAGAGATCTAGCAATCTCGTTTTTTTTAAGCCGACGGTGCAATTGTGTGTGTGAGAATAGAGGGAGTGGCGCAAAAGGCTATTCCTTGGCATTGGTGATCGAGATCTAAGGCGGACAAAGCCATCTTAGTTGCTGGTCATCATCGGAATAAAAGTTTTAAAAGGCATCAAAAGTTGTAAGTTCGATAACCCTAAAATTGCATGTTTCGATTCTATCTTTGGATATGTATGGTATGTATGATAAAATTTTTGTTTTTCCGCTGTGCTATCATGATTATCATACCATGTCATATTCCATCAATATATCCTCATGCTTTAATATAATTTGACCTTGATTCATTTGAGGTCTTTTCTCAGGTCTTACTATGGCTAAAATGAGGTCCGGTGTTCTTTCTATCCTATTTCGACACTCTGAGAACCTAACAAACTCAACAACATGTTTTGAATCCCTCCAAGTAATATTGTGATAAGGTAGTTAGTGCTTTTTATTGAATTTCTTCATACATTATACAGTTATCTATAGTGATATCAAGTATGGAACCAGAAAACTAGAGGCGAACACGTAATATCAAGCAACTCGCAATTCTATTCACAATGAGCCATGCTCATTTTGTGTGCATTAACCACTGACAAAATGGGAAACAGATATATTGAAATCTAATGCAGTAATACCTTACAATTGTCTAAAGCATAACGGCAGATATTTCAATAATAATAGATGCAAGAAATAAATTTTACATATATTATCTTCCATGCAGCAGCTTGAATAAATAATATCGAGATTTAGAGAGAGATACAGAGAGTGTAAATACTTTATCTAGGTTTTAGGATTATATATAAAAATAATTCTTACTAATTATTTCACCAAATTCCCAAATAACTCAATATTATTTAAATCTAACATTTTTCCCCAAATTTCATAAAATCCCTAGATCTGAAGGAGAGTTGAGCAGTTGCTCCTCTAAAGCGACAAAAAGGAAGGGGAAAAGAGGGAGGATGATGGCGCTAGGTAGAGCTGCAGTAGCAATGGAGAGCGACGGCAATGGGCGACGGTGCTGTCGTGATCGAAAAGGGAGGAAAGAAGAAGGAGAAAAGAAGAGAAGAAAAGAAAAGGGCAAGGCTGTGAAGGAGAATCTGATCCTCTTTGGAATAAAGGAAAGCAACAGGCATTTTAATTTTCCACCTTCCAAAACAACGTAGTTTTGAGTGAGAGTAGGAAAAATTCAATTTAGTCCCTCAACTCTTCCAATTTACATTTAGGGCTTCCATAATTTTTTTGAATATTATTAATTAATATCAATTTTGTAAAATATTTATTATAATTTATTAAAATATTATTTTATCAATTATCTATTATTATATTATTAATTATTTTTAGTGTATATATAAAATTAAAATAAACAATATGCAATTAGTTTTTTTATTTTTAAAATATACATTTGAAATGTAATAAATAAATACGTTGCAGTAAAATTATATATAATCCAATATCTTAAATAGCTATTGGTGAAACCGAACAAGAATGGCGAACAGCAAAGGGAATCGCAACCATTGTCCAGCAAAAGGAGGAAGAAAAATATATTAATTATTTTACATAAAAATATATATATAATTAAAATGAAAAAATATCTAGTCTAGGCTTTATTTGGAAAAAAATGATATTTTATAAAAAAATAAAAAAACAAAATTTTAAACATGTATTTAAATATAATAAACATAATAACGATGGATTACCGACGGAAACGACCGTCACAACCATTCATATTTCCATTTCCCCATTTTCCGTGGTTATTTTGTCGGTAAATAATGTGCCAAAATATGTTGCCATTATTTACCGACGGAATTTTCGTCGGTACATAACAAAAATATTGATATCCTTATCGATAAAGTTTTTTTGTCGCTAAACCGTCGCTACAAAATGGTGCCACTATTTCCTGCCAAATTTACCGACCATTTTCCATTTTGGTCACTAAAAACATCGCCATTTTGCAATTTTTTTACCGACACATTTGTGATTCCGTAGCTAATCTGTCGGTAAAATCTTCTTTTAGCGACAGATATTGTGTCCGTCGGTAAAATCAATTTTTTTTGTAGTGACTTGTAGGAAGTATTGAGAATAATCAAAGTTTTATTTTCATTCATTAATATTTGTCATAAAAAGGTTAATGAAAATTGATGAATAAGTTTGGCATTGCTTGAGAGATCATGTTAAATGACTTAGGATTAATCTTGCCTTACTTAAGTAATTAAATTTGATTGCTAATAGATATAAACAAAAAGATAGATTCAAGTGAATTCAAAGATACCCTAGCTTCCCATCAATTGATTTTATTCAATCTTTTAATTGCTTGTGTAATTTAATTATATAATTTTCATTTAGTTAATCATTTTAGTTTTGCTTGTCTAAATAATAGTAGATTATCACAATTTTGGTACTTGATCATCAGTCCTTGATGGAACGATAACTCATTCACTCTTTATTACTAGAATCGACTTCATATACTTACGAAAACCGATAACACCAATAGATAATGAACCTTTTTGGGATTATTAGGTTTTATAATAATGTTTGATTTAGATATAATTAAATTATGAAGTGGACCAAGTGCAAGAAATTGATCATCACCAAGAACTACTTAATAGGTTTGTATATAAAAAGTTGATGAGACAAAGCCGATGTGAACTGTAATCATATCTGATTAATTAGTGAACAAATTGATTGATGATTTAATTGATTTTACCTTATGAGATAATTAAATGTAATTAATAAAAAAATAAAAATAATTATGAACTCTATATTTGGAAATTGGGTATATAAAAGATATAATTTGTTGAAAAAAGATTCAAATCAAATGAGATATGTTGAAGAAAATCTCTAATTGAAATTTAGGAGAAATAATCACAAAAAAATAATTGTTATATATATATATATATAGAGAGAGAGAGAGAGAGAGAAAGAGAGAAAGAGAGAAAGAGAGAGAGAGAGATAGAAAAAGAGAGAGAGAGATTTTCAGTACCCCAAATTTCGAATTATGTTTACTATTGCACCAGTTTTCGAAATTTTTTAAAAATTACCCCATTTTCAAAAAAAATCCCGACAATTCAAGCAACCAACAAATTGAAAAAACAAAATAAACCCGGATCTCTTGCTTGCTCCATTTAGGTAAATTGAAGAAATTGCATCTACTAGTTGAGCATTCAGATTTATGTTTAATTTTTTCAACAAAATGGATTTTTTTCTTATATGTTTAAACTATGCAAATGGAATAATGATCGTTAAGTAAGAATGCAATGTATTTTTGAAATTAATGCAATTAACAAATGCACTATATTAAATACAGTGTATTGAGTTTTGTCAAAACTGAATAAATTGTATTTAATTTAATAAAATCTAATGCACTATATTTAATTTTTCCTTAAAAGCTAAAAAAATATGAATATATAAGCAATTTAATTATATTGTATTCACTTTTGACAAACTTAATATACTATATTTAGTTTCTGCTCAAACTAAAAATAGTGTATTAAGTTTTGCCAAAATAATATATTGTATTGAGTTTAATAAAACCTAATACACTATGGTCAATTTTTGTTTAAAGTTAAAAAATATAAATATATAATCAATTTAATTACATTGTATTCACTTTTGACAAATCTAATACACTATATTTAGTTTTTGCTCAAATTAAATACAATGTATTCAGTTTTGCCAAAACTGAATACACTATATTGAGTTTAATAAAACCTAATATACTACATTCAATTTTTTCATAAAGTTAAAATATATGAACATATAAGCATTTTAATGTCATTATATTTACTTTTGACAAACTTAATACACTATATTCAGTTTCTGCTCAAACTAAATATAGTGTATTGGTTTTTAAACTCAATACACTATATTTAGTTTGATAAAACCTAATACACTATATTCATTTTTTATTAAAGCTAAAAAATATGAATATATAAGCAATTTAATTGCATTGTATTTACTTTTGACAAACCTAATATATTATATTCAATTTTTGTTCAAACTAAATACAATGTATTGAGTTTTGCTAAAACTCAATGTACTATATTGAGTTTAATAAAACCTAATACACTATATTCAATTTTTGCTCAAACTAAATATAGTGTATTAAGTTTTGGTAAAATTGAATACACTATATTGACTATTGAGTTTAATAAAACCTAATATATTTTATTCAATTTTTTTATTAAAGCTAAAAAATATAAACATATAAGTAATTTAATTGTATTGAATTCACTTTTGACAAACCTAACACAGTATATTTAATTTTTGCTCAAACTAAATATAGTGTATTGAGTTTTTTCGTAACGTCCATTTTGTTGAAAAGATGGGAATATCTTTGGACATGCTTTTGACATGTCATTCATATTTCCATTTCCAACGTTAAATAAGAATGATCACATAATCAAGTCAAGGTCTTTTAATAAATATGTTGATAACATCATCTTCTATCATGGAGGATTAATAATAAGGAATTTTGAGTTTGTAACTAATTCTGAATATGTTATCCTTAATATTTATTTTGGATTTCTAATGTGACAACTTGTGATGACAATTTGAAAATACCAAGTTGTTGTTTAGGTATGATTTGAGAAAAACACGTCTTCAAATGATGACAGTTTGGAAATATCAAACTGTTGTCTAAGTAGGACCTGAGAAAAACAAGTCCTCAAATGATAATAGTTCGAAAATACTGGACTATTGTCTAGGTACAACTTGAGAAGAACACATCCTCGACCTGGCCAACTAGAGACAAAAGATGAACTGAAAACTAAAAGAAACTGGTGGGTTCTCATAGGAAAGCTCCAACGAAAAAAGAGCTAAAAATCTCTAGAGGAACCCCTATAGTATCAAGTAGTAGAATTTGAGTGAACTTAGAGTTCTCTACGTGGATGGAGTTCTATATCAATTCAAATTAGGATTTGATAACTTGTTAAGGATAAAATTCTCTTCATGTTTTGTCGGAATTAAAGTCATTGAAAGACTATATTGCTAGCTAAAGACAACGGAAGTAATTGGAAATTTTATTACCAAATTTTGTATATTAAGGTCGGATATAAGCTATGTTATGTTGGCCGAACTCTTTGTATGAAATGGCAAGCTATATAAATTAGTCTGATTTATCCGAACAGTTTATGAAGTCCTATTATGAGCTTGCTATGTCCAAAACTTGAGTCTTGGTGGAATTTATTTTAAATTTCTATCTCAACTGCTGCCTTTGGGTATTGAGGTTAATATAATTGTGTATTCACATTTTTTTGGAATGAATACAATAAATAAACCTATTTGTTAATATACATATTCACATAAATTAAAGAAAAGTTGCAATAATCATGGCGATGGGCGCGGAGCCATGTAGTAGGGTGGGATAAAAAAAGAAAAAAATCAAGCTTTCTTAGAGTTGACTCTAAATTAGTATATAAAGTTAATAAATTTGATTGGACATAAATGCGAATTTTAACTTTTAAAAATTATAACTAATGGATTTAAATTTCAATTTATTGTTTATTTAAGAAGATGTTATATATAATTTTAATAGGGGTATTTAAATTATTCATGTTTATATTTGATGACGAGTGAAATTCCAACAATCCGAGGGACCTGCAAAATAACTAAGAAGACCCAAGGGTTTTCAACGAGGGAGCCTCTAATGGTTAAGTTAGAGAGGATTCTGATTTATCAAAGAATGGTTTTTCTGGTGTTTTTGAGATGATTGAGCATACCTGTCTTATTCCTTTATATACTCATTGGTTTTGCTCCAGGAGTAGTGGGTGGAATCCCACTACTTATAGGTACTTTCCCCATTTCCCCTATTTTTGTGGAAACATGAGGGTGAGGGGGCGGTTAGTGCAAGAATTTTTGGGATTCACTGGGAGTTTGATGTTGGACTCTTTAAGCGTCTGAGACAGACGAGCTCTCAAAGACGTGTAGTCGCTCTGCTTTGCTAGTCAGGCTGTCTGAGATCGGCCAGGTTCGAATAATTAGCACCAAACTTCTTATGTTGTAAAGGAAAAATATCCCGAGCCGGACTTATCCTGGATGGATGAAGCATATCCAGATGAGGAATAGCTCATTTTTTTGTATGACATAAGTATTAATGAAAACTTTGCTCCTTCTTCCTATTTGTCGAGCTTTTGATGTTCTTTCTCCTTTTTTTTGAATGTCGGGACCAATGTCCCTTGAAGACAGAAAAAATTGCTTAACTAGCATCGAGCTGTAGGCTCGATAGATAACTTGATCGTCGATTTTGCCTAAAAATAAGTAAGTGAATAACTATTTTTCTGAACCAAATTAAGGCGTAAATGTAGGGCTTGAAAGCCAAATATCGTTGGCTTAGTAATCCGAATAAGTGTCATGAAATGTGCTCGGATTGCGATGTTCGCTGACGAGCTTAAACAGGTATGGCTGCCAATATTAAAACTGAAATGGCGACAATGCCTAACTTGGCTTGATAAATAACTTGATCGGTGGTTCTGCCTAGAGTGGCAATTTTACCGAACTAGATCAGAGTATAAGCACAAGGCTTAAAGAAATAGTATGATTTCAAATGATTTTTATTGAATGTGCTCGGAGGGTTGTGTTCACCGATGAGCTCAAAAGTATAATTGTCAAGATTAAAACTGAAGTGGTGAAAATGCTAAACTAATGTAAACATGTACAGAGATGATGCTTTTGAGCTATTGATAGTAGAGCTTAAGGCTTGAAACATTCCATAAGTGCGGTAGAATTTTGCTAGCGGAGTCTTCTAGTCTGTATGCACCGGCCTTTGTGACTTCGCGGACAATGTATGGCCCTTTCTATTTCGGGTTGAGCTTGCCAACTCCTGCTGCCGTCTAAGCGGATATTACTTTCCTCAAAACCAATTGTCCTACACGGAATGACTTCGGCTTTACCCTTCGATCGTGAAACGATGCCATGCATTGCTTCTAGGAGGTGGACTATATTTAGGCATGCTCTCTCTATTCTTCTAACTGATTTAATTGGTAAAGAAGATTGGCTTCATTTGCATCATCATGTTGGGAGGTTCGTGAGCTCGGAACACCAATCTCACATGGAATAATTGCTTCTATTCCATAAGTTAGGGAGAGGGGTGTTGCTTCAGTTGCTGTTCGGGGTGATGTCTGGTATGCCCAGAGCACGTTGTTGAGTTCATCTGCCTAGAGTCCTTTAGCTTCCTGCATATGTTTCTTCAGCCCGAATAGGATGGTTCTGCTGGTGACCTCGGTTATCCCATTAGATTGGGGATGGTAGACTGATGTGAAGCACAACTGGATATTCAATTATGAGCAAAAGGTTCTGAAAGCATGACAATTAAACTATTTACCATTATTCAAGATAATGGAGTGAGGTATACCGAACCTGGTGATCACATTCTTCTACAGGAACTTTATGATGTTAGGCGGGGTGATAGTGGCGAGGGGCTTGGCTTTCACCATTTGGTGAAATGGTCAACAACGACCACCAGGAATTTTCTTTGACCAGTTATCGGAGGGAAAGGTTCCAGTATGTCGACCCCCTATTGGGCGAAGGGCCACAGGTTGTGGATTGGCTTCTGCTTTATCAAGTTGTTGTGTGTGATGTTGACAAATCTTTGGCATTTGTCGCATTTTCGGATAAATGCCTTGGCATCTGCCTCCATCGTGGGCCAGTAATATCCCTGTAGGAGTTCCTTCCGAGCTATGGCCTGTGCTCCTTCATGAGCTCCGCAAATCCCTTCATGGATCTCCTTTAAGATGTATTCCCCTTCTTTCGTACTTACACATAGATTCCAAGGATTTGAGAAAGATCGCCTACACATCTTTTCATTGAGCATGACATATAAACTCGCCTTTCGTACTATCTTTTTAGGCTTGTGTACGGTCTTTCGACATAGTCTCTGCTATCAAATATTGATAAAATGGGAGGCACCATCCGTCTAATGGCTCTTATATTCGGACCTGGTAGGTTTTATAAGTCGGCTGCGACATTGTTAGATAAATAATGTAAGTATTATGTATTGTGCTATTGAGGGAAGCTTGTTTTGCCAAGTTGTTCGCCTTCTAATTCTATGACTGGGGTATCTGTGTGATTGACCAAATACTTCCTCCTGCTTTAAGCTTGGCCAAGAGGACGGTTGTCAGTTCTTTGTATTGGACCATAGAGCTCTCCTTCGCTTCGAACACTCCCTTTAGCTAGCTTACGACTAACTGGGAGTTCGAGAAGATCTTTAGTATGTTAGGTTTCACCTCTGTTGCCAATTGTAGTTCGATACATAGGGCTTCATATTCTGCCATATTGTTTGTAGCTGGGAAGGCTAGATGTACCATTTCCTTGATGCAGATTGTACCTGAACTCATTAGTAGGACCCCGTCTCTAGCCCCTTTCGAGCACACGACCCTGTCAAAATGCAGCTTCCATACCTCCTTCACTTGTTCGGGAATCGGTGTATGTAATTCTACCATGAAGTCATCCAAGACTTAAGCCTTCATTACTGGGCACAGCTCATACCTGACATCTAACTCACCAAGGCGAGTTGCCCATTCTATCAGCCTTTCCGAGGCCTTCGATCTTTGCAACACCTTTTTTAGATTGGAATTGGTGTATACTACGATTATGTGGGCTTAGAAGTATGGACGTAACTTTTTCGTAGAGGTGCTTAATGCAAAGGCCGGCTGCTCCAAGATGGGGTACTTCAGTTCGGCTCCCTGCAGGACTTTGCTTGTGTAGTAAACCGAGAATTGTTGGCTTCCTTTTTTTCGTACTAGAACTGCACCTATCGCTCCTTCAGAGACTGCCAGGTAGACGTATAGGGTTTTACCGACCTTTGGTCTGCTGAGCAAGGTTAGTGTGGTAAGGAACTGCTTTAAAGCCTCAAAAGCTTGTTGGCACTCTTTCGTCCATCTAAAACCCTTCAAATTCTTAATCACCTGGTAAAATGGCAAGCATCGTTTGGATGAACAGGAGATGAACCTCCCCAGAGCTGTGATTCTCCCATTAAGCTTTTGTACATCCCGAACTATTTTTGGGACTCCATATCCAGGATCACCCTAATTTTCTCGGGATTGGCTTCTATTCCTTACTTCAATATCATGAAACCAAGGAATTTTTCGAACTGTATCCCAACGAAACACTTCTCTGGGTTCAGCTTGAGGCTCACCCTCCTTAGAGTAAGGGAGGTCTCTCTAAGCTCGGATGGTAGATCCGCAGAGACCTTGCTTTTGACGATCATATTGTCCACATACATTTTTATGTTTCTCCCTAGCTAGTTTGTGAAGAGCTGGTTCATCAAGCTCCGATATGTAGCCCCTGTATTTTTTAGTCCAAAAGGCATGATCCGATAACAATAAGTACCTCGATGAGTGATGAAAGCCATTTTTTTCTCATCCACTGGATTCATTGGGATTTGATGGTAGTCCGCCAATACATCGACAAAGGCGTACTCTTCAAACCCAGCTGTGGAGTCTACCAAGAGGTTTATATTTGGCAAGGGATAACTGTCTTTTAGATATGCTTTATTGAGGTCCGTAAAGTCTACACACATACGCCACTTCTCGGTAGCCTTCTTGACGAGCACCACATTAGGTAGCCAGTCCGGATAGAAGACCTCTCTGATGAATTTGTTCTCTAGCAAGGTTTTCGTCTCTCGCTCCACAACCAGCTATCTTTCTAGGGTATAGTTCCTTTTTCTCTACTTAACTGGTTTGCATTCTGGACGAGTGTTTAGGGAGTGAGTTATCAGATCTTTTGATACGCCCTTAATGTTTGAGGGCTACCAGGCAAATATATCCATGAATTCCCTGAGCACGGAGAGGAGTGCTTTCTTGTTCGAACCCTCCTTGTTGGCTGATATTTGAACACTTTTCCCAGGAGCTAGCTCAACTACTTGTAACACTTCTCCTGGTTCGGCCTTTCGATCCCTTATGTCTGGCGTGTCCATTGTGTCGAGGGGGAGAGCCTGGTTAGCCTCTTTCATCATGGTCATGTATGTCTTCCGAGCCACTTTTTGGTTTCCTTTTAATATCGTTGTCCCTTTTTCCATCGGAATCTTGAGCACCAAACTCTGTATAGACACATAAGCATCGATTATAGCCAAGAGAGGCCGACCGAAGATTACATTGTATGACAAAGGAATGTTAACTACCATGAAATCCGCACTGCATGTCCAGACTATTGCATCATCTCCCAGCTGGATCAGCAAATTTGCTAGTCCTTCCACCTTGAAAAGTTGTCCAAAAAGGAAAATGAGGGAGGTGTTGAACTCCTCGAGGTGATTCTCTGACACTCCTAGGGCTTTGTATGCTTGTAGGGTGATCAAGTTGACCGTACTCCCTATGTCGATCAATATCCTCTAGACTAGGAAATCCAAGATGATTGCTTTGACCACAATTGCATCGTTGTGCTGATGTTTAACATGGGACCCATCAGTTGCCATGAACTGGACTACTTGGATCGGGGTATAAGTGCTTCTTTTGACAGCAAGTACTTCCTTGACCTTTTTTTTCTTGGATTCATCATACTATCCTCCCCTGCTATTACATGGATTACCCCGGCTGGCTCTTTCTTGCTCGGACTGGCTCGATTCTTGTTGGATAGGGGTGTGTGGGATCTGTGCCTCTTGGCTCTATCGTCCTGTTTCACAAATTGTGCTAGGGTCTCTTTCCTCACCAAGTGTTCTATCTCTCGTTTTAGCTGCCTGCACTCTTCTGTCACGTGCCCCCTATCCCTATTAAAGGCACAGTAGAGGTTTTGATCTCTGTTGGGGTCTTCTCTCATTGGTCTAGGCCACGTAACTTTTTCGTTCTGTTGCATCCAAGCTAGGATATATTCCCTGCTCGTATTGAGGGTGTGATCCTCTCTTCCTTCCTATCTTTAGCTTGATGTTGGGAAACTATGTAAGTGCGATTGGACAAACTACTTCCTCTGTACGTCCTGGAAACTATGTACTTCCTCTGTAGTCAAATGGACCTCCAAAAGTCAAAAATACGAAAAATATAGTGGGTCAATTTTTATTATTGAAAAATTGACTCAACTTTGTATAAATATTTAAAAATAGCAAACGAATTTTGAAAATTGCCAAAAATTACAGTTAGGCCTAAAATAATATGTAGATTATTTTGGCTACAAAAAGTAAATTTTTCTGTAATATCGGTATTTTTGGATCGAACTGATTTAATTAAATCGGACCGAAAATGGACTCCGATTGAGCCAAAAAATTTATGTGCAACCTATTTTTGGGGTGGTAAAAATTATGAAATTATTTTTGAAGTGATTTGAAGTTGAGAAGTGAAAGAAATTAATTAGAATCAATATTGGATAATTAATGAGTTTTAATTTAATTAAATTAGCCCAACCTATAAATAGGATGGATGAACAGTAAAAATCGTGAGAAATCCAAAAAAATCATCTTCTTCTTCTTTCTCTCCCACCGAACTCATGTTTCTTCATTTTTTCACCATTTTTCTTAATCTTTTCTTCATTTTTCCCTTTGATCCAAGCACAAGAAATATTTCTTAGCCTCTCTAGTTGTTGGATCTAAGCTCAAACTAGAGATTAAAGGGAGAAAAACTAAGAAAAACAAGGGTTAAAGTCTTAGAGGTCAAAATGAGGTAAATGAATATTTGGTTTTTAATTTAATTTTAAGACACCTATAGCTAGATTTAGGTGTCTAGAGTATGTTTTTGTGATTATTTGAGCTAAAATGATGTTTATCTTGGTGAATTTGGAGGTGAAAGTTTCAACCATGGAGGTGATTTGAAGGAAACATTTGATTTATCAGTGGGTTCAAGGATAGGAAAATAAAGTTTGTGCAAGGATAATGACAAGTATGAGGTTAGTGACTACTAAATCTTAGTATTTTTCATTTAATTTAATGATTTTCCTTAGGGTTTATTAAGGAAAAAATTATTTAATTGATTAAATTTGAAGTTAATTGTATAATAGTAAAATTGACCCTTAGTTTAACATGATAGAATATTTAATTGAAATTAAGAAAATTTGTAAGGTAATTTTATTAAGGTGGCCGAAATTTATTGTGAAGAAAAAAAAACTATATATTAAGTAATTAAATGAATTTAGGCCCTAAATTGATAGTAAATGTGAAATTATGCATCTATAAATCTTTGTGGAATTTATAGAAATTATGTAAATATTTTTGGAAATATTTATTGAATATGTAATTTAGGAAAAATTGAAAAAAATGTATGTATATTAAAATTATCCTTAATATAATGCAATTGAACCTTAATTAAGCTTAAATATAAGCCTAATTAAATTGAAATAAATTTTTAAGGAAAAATTTCTTAATGGCCAAATCACATTCTTAAAGAAAAAGAATGTGTACATTAAGTATTTTAATGAAATTAAGCAATAAATAAGGTAATACATGAAATATAATGTCCATGAATTTTTAGGGAATTTATGGAATTTATTCAATAATTTTTAAATTAAGTATAAGGGTATATATAATGTATAGGTTGGATTATAGGGAAATAATTCATAAATGAGTAAAAATGATAATAATTGAAGAATATTGTTCACATAAATTTTTATAGAATTTATGTTATTGATGAGAATATTTTTGGAGAATAAATATTGTATATGCTTAAGTGAAAATATTGAATTATTGGAAAATAATTCAATAAGCAAGCAAAAGTTAGTAAATTAATTTATATTCCATATAAAGAAAATAAAAAAGTCAAATGACGGATTTAAGGAAAATAAAAAGTATAGTAGGTTAAATAACCGTATTGAATTATTACCAAATAATTCATAATTCGAATAAAATGGTGAATTATTATAAATTATTCACAATCCGCATAAAAGTATTTCGAATTCTGAACAATCGCAAATTTATATCGAAAAACCAAAGTAAGAAATTAATTAAAAATCAAAAAGGAATAAAATGGATGTAAAAGGGTAAAATATTGAATTATTGAGTAATAGTTCAATAAGCGCCAAGGAAAGGTGAATTATAATGATATAATTCACAAAGTATATAAAAAAGGTGCTAAAAGAATATTTGACCAAGTAATAGAAAAAGACTCTGAAAAAACAGTGTATGACAACCAAAATGAATTATGAAGACATAATTCACTAACGGTATAAAAGTACTGAAAGAAAATTGAATGACATAATATACCAATCTGAAAAAGTAATTATGAAAATTTTAAAGTTTGAAAAGTTTCAATAAAGAATACTTATGATGAATTATTGTAGAATAATTCTTAAAAAGTGGTTGAAAAGAAAAAGGATAAATTGACTGATAAATTATACTGACTCAAAGAAAAGATTTTGCAACTGTCTTAAATTTAAAAGTACTTTGAAAGTTTGTTAAGGGATTTTAAAATGATTTGAATAGTCAAAAGCACTATAAAGAGTGCGATTGACAAAAATATATTGTTTAAGAAAAATAAAGAAATTTAAATGCTCTGAAAGTCTAAAAAGTATCGTAAAAATAATTGATTGGCTTTGCCCTTAGCAATAGTCAGGTAGTAATATTCTTGTACAGGATATAAATGGCTAGCCATAGGGACACCTTATGCCGCGGTGCAAGTCATGGCGACTTGCTATGCTATGGACTAGATCTCTGATCACCGTGGCATTCTCTGTTCTGTGAGAAATGGTCCATTGGGGATCATTTCTCTCTCTATTATGGCCCTGTGGGGTCACGTCCCGTGTATCCTATCTGAGAGTCCTGTTATATTGTATTAGGGGCATATTGAAAAGAATAAATCAGAATTTGTAAAAGTAAACTGAATGTAAAAGTTTTGAATAAAAGAACTTACTTGAATAAATTAAAAAGTTCTAGGGTAAAAATGTAAGTTCTCCCGAATTTGAAATTAATAAGTAAATATGAAAAGATATTATTTTACAAGATAAAATAGTATATTAATGATTAAATAGCCCAAAAATATGCTTCTGTAAAAGAAAAGTGGTTTAGTTCATAATTAGAAATTATGGATTAAAATAATAATATGTTACAAGAAAAATTCAAACGAAATTTGATCTGAAACTTTTGTAAGCCAAAAGTTAACTGAAGGTAAAAATAAGTAAATAGACGACAATTCTATAATTAGAAATGAAAAGTGCCAAGTTTACCATAAGTAGGTAAAAGAACTTTGTATAGAAAAATAAAGGAATTAAAGAGTTATTTGCAAAGTATTTCTAATTAAGTACATCACTTTGCATTAAATGTTAAAAACTTTGATAATTGAAATCTGACAAGTAGTTCAAAAAGTCCAAGTAAAATAAAAGAATAAATAACGAAATTGAAATTTTTGCTATGAAAAGAATAATATTCCAATTAATGAAGATATAAAGCACTGCATTGAAAATCTGCCATTACCGTGGTAATTAATTATGTAAATTATTTCATCAAAATACGATTGTACTAAAGTAATTAAATAGATAAATTTACTCGAAAAGTCAAGTCATACATAAAAGTTAAGTAAAAGTAAAAATAAGAAAACAAAAATATCAATTTTTACCATTGAACGGTAAAAAGAGAATATTCTGAATTAAGTGAAAAGTTTAAATAAAAGTAAAAGTTTTAAAAAGTTTACCATAGTGTTGGTAATGATCTGAAAAGTCTGTAAAAATGATTAAAAGAAACTTTTGATAAGATAGCGTAGTAATTGACATAAATATGATAATTATGCTTAATTTGAAAATTCTAGGATTGGTAGTCACCACTGAGCATATCTAGTGCTCAGCACGTAGTTTTTACTGTGTGCAGGTTCTGAAGATAAGCTGGAGCATAGTACACAGCGGAGTGAAGCTTAAAGAAAAGTATTGTCTAGACTTTTAAGTATTTTTGGCATGTATATACTCAGCTAATGATAGTAAGACTTGACTGTATTTTGAATTATTATTTTATTAATAGTAATTTTTGTTATGTCAGTAAATAATTATGATTGGTATGCAATTTATGGAATGTTATGTATTAGTTGAATATGATAAATTATTGTGCCTCTTGGAGGCTGTCTATTGTTTGATTTTCAAGGGGTCGTTATGCTGCCCAAATTTTCAATGACTTATGTTTACATAAGATTGGTTATCGGTGTAAAAAAAATCAGGCAAATCGTATAAGTTCATATCGGAGTGAACTGTTCCGTTAAGTTTCCGTTAAAGGCGTTACACGGACATGAGCTCAATGAAGTCATTTGGGGGCTTCTTACTCAGAGAGTCACTGAAATCCTGACACCTCGTATTTTTTATGAGTGCCGTGATGGCTACCTCCAGATTGAGGTTCTGTACGTCTATTGCTTCCACATTGAATCTCTCCATATAGGCCCGTAGGGATTCTCTCTTCTCCTGTATTACTCGATTCAAATCGATGAACACCTTGTTTGATCTAATTGCTGCTACAAACTTTGCGATGAACATATCGCTGAACTATTCAAAGCTTTCAATGAAGTGCTCGGAAAGGTTGCAGAACTAGATTTGAGCCAAATCCATCAAAGTCTGCAGGAAGATCTTGCATAGTACGGTATCGTCTGCAGTCAGGACTAGCATGGTGTATTGGAATTGATTGATATGTGCTCGAAGGTCGGCATTGCCATTATACCTTTGCAAATTTGGAAGGTGGATTTTGAGGAAGGGAATGGCCAGGATTTCTAGAGAAAGTGGGGAGCGAAAGTTGCCGCGGTACTGCAAGGTGTTCCTGTTATGGTATCTGGTCATTCGATCTTCAAGAAGCCTCTTGAACTACTCGGTTGTTAAGGTAACTGTCTATCCCGAAGCCAGTGGGACCACTGGTGAGAAATGATTTCTGTTCAATGGTTGAGAGGGCCAAACAGGTGGGATAGGCTGAGCTAGTTGGGAGAAAGGGTTGGCTTGGGCAATTATGGCTGAAAGTTGGGCTAGTAGGTATTGCGCTGCTTGTGGGGTGGGACTGTATGCATTGAGAATGGCTACAGTGGGGGATGCCGAGGTTACAGTAGTGTTGGGGAATGAGTTGTTGTGTTTCAGGGTGAGCGACGAAGTCTGCCTGGGTTTCTAACGGCATAGGGTTTAAGTTGAGGTCTGGAAAGAGGTCCATGTTCCATGCTCACCGCACCAAATGATGACGAGTGAAATTCCAACAATATGGGGGACCTGCAAAATAACTGAGAAGACCCAGGGGTTTCCGACGAGGGAGGCTCTGATGGTTAAGTTAGAGAGGATTTTAATTTATCAAAGAACAGTTTTTCTAGTGTTTTTGAGATGATTGAGCATACCTATCTTATTCCTTTATATACTCTTGGGTTTTGCTCTAGGAGTAGTGGGTGGAATCCCACTACTTGCAGTTACTTTCCCCACTTCCCTTATTTTTTGTGGAAACGTGGGGGTGAGGGGGCGGTTACTGCCAGAAGTGTCGGGATTCACCAGGAGTTTGGCACCAGGCTCCTTAAGCGTCTGAGATAGATGGGCTCTCGAGGACGCATAGTCGCTCTGCTTTGTTAGTCGGGCTATTTGAGATCGGCCAGGTTCGGGTAATTATCACCGAACTTCCTAGGTCGTTGCAGTTTTGGACCGATCAATGATTCAAGCTAGGTTATCAATATTATTGATGTTAAGTTGATTTTTTTACCGTGAAAAATCATTTTATTTTACTGAAAAAATCGTTTATTTATCAGTATTGATAAATAAACGATTAGATAGTTCGTGTAACTTCTTTTAGTTTATTGACAAGAAGTTTTTATGCCTTATTTTATATTTATAATTTGTACTTTTATATTTAAAATTTTTATAATTCATGTTTTAATTGTGTAGATGGATTTTTTATGCTATGCTTAAAAGGGTAATTAGTGTATGTTTTGAACTTATTTACAATTAAACCGACATTTAATAGTTAATCGATTAGCATTCGTTAACTAATTATTAATGAGTGGTTGTTAAAAAAAATAAATTTTAAAATTAGTTGATTAGTTCATGTCCATTCTTATAATAAATTAGACAAATGACAATTACTTTTTCCTTTATATATATATATATATAGGCAAAATGCATCATCAAGCTTTTGAATTTTCACTATTAAGTTCTTATATTTTATTTTTAATATTAATGAATGGAAAATATAAAAATTAAAATGTTCATTCCGTTCGGCACGCCTGTAGTATCTATATATTGACCTCAATTTGATAAGCTCCCTGCATATTTATTTTTAGTTTTAAGTTAACTGATAAAGCTCATAATATCTTTATCCTGTGATGAAAGGAGAAGGCGGTTGTGAGGTTGATCAAGCTGTTGGTCCTACAAAAAGGGGTGGCCGGTCGGACCCAGGAGTTAGCACTCTGAAGCTTAAGTTAGTAACTTGGGAGTAACACTAAGGTGAGAGAGAGAGTCTTGGGAGTTCAATACCTGGTGCTATTGTGCCTTTGGCTATTTATAGGAGATTTTTGAAGGGGCACTTGAGTGCCTTGGGGAGAGATAACCGGCAATCAAAGTAGGTGAGCGGCGATGTGATAGGAAGCGGATGGGAAGCATAGGCAATCGCTTGTGTCAGCGGGCTGATGGGACAAGCTGTCCCATCAGTCCGGTCGGACGTCGCACTTCCTAATGCTACTTTTCGATCTATATATCGTGTTGACCGGTGTCTAGCAAGTGTACTAGATCGGCTAGTAATATAGGGAAATATAGATTAAGACCCCAAATATCGTACCCAAGGGAACATGGATTGCTAAGAATAATACCTATGTATGAATTAAATTAATCCGAGATTGTTTCCCAAATGTTTTTGATTCAAAAGCAAAAATTAATAAAAGAAATAATTAAACAAAACAAAAGCTAAAACATAAATTAAAAACAAAACAATAACTGAACTTCTCTTGCTAAGGAAACTATCCACCTTAACTTTCATTGTAATGACTTAAATTCAAAGAATAATACCAGTGATTATGAAGAATTCAGATAAATAAAACCAGATAACTTTATTCAAGATTATCATTCCAAGCATTAAACTCCCTTATTCAGAACAATTCAACACTTGCATAAAAGTCTGAATTAATCCTCCTAGATGTCTATTAAAGCCTTTCTCAAGAGATTTAACTTTCACCCATTCTTAGTTCCCCCTCTCTTAGTATTAACCAATAAAATTCATACATAATCATCTCATATTTCGGATAATAATCATGCATAAACATTAAAGAGTTAATCCAAGAACATGCAAATCATTAACTATGTCGAAACCAACTTTTAGTTATTTATTCAATAAACCAACAATCAATCTCAACTTAATCAAAGATAAGAATATGCTTAAAACCAAGAAATAATCAACTGATATTGAAATTAAGCTCAAAATAAAGTCATAACAATGAAAATATAAGATTTCAAGAATCCATTAGCAAAAGAAGAAAAATTACTTCTTAAACATAATTAAAAAACTAAAGACAAAGTTGAAGAAAATATAATGAAAGCAAAATAACATAAAAACAAACTAAAGAAAAAGTAAAGCTAAATTCTAAGATTAATCCCTAATTCTCTAATTAGATCCCCTTCATCCTCTTTCTTTGGTGTTTTAGACTACTATTTATAGGCAAAAACGTGGTAGATTTCTTCCAAAACTGCAGAAACCAAATAGGAAGTGAATTCTACTCAAAATAGGAAGTCGAAAATCCTTCGCGCAATTGGAGAATCAAATCACGTGGTCACGGCTTTTAGTGTGTATTTCTACGTGACCACGGCCCATTTAGTTCCTCTTCCACACGTGGCCATGTGTGTTCCTTCACTGGGAATCCACGTGGTCACGTCTATGCATTGTTTTCTCCTTTTAGTCTTTCACGTGGCCATGTGTAATTTTGTTCTTTGAAACACATGGCCATGTGTTCCCTAGTGTATTTTCACAACGTGGCCATGTGTTGGTTTCTTCTTCAAATCACGTGGTCACTTGTTTCTCTTCTTCTCTTCTTCACATGGCCACTCATCTCCCTTTGATAATTCACACATGGTCACGTCTAGCTTTGTTCAATCTCTCACGTGGCCATGTGATCCTTCCTTTTACATTTCACGTGGGCACGTATAACTCTTCTGGAATTCACACTAATATCTTAACATAAATTTTCCAAATTTACAGTTTTGACCCAAATCTTCTTGCCTTTTTACAATTAAGTCCTTTTTTCTTGCAAATTAACCCTGAAAAACACCAAAATTTACAATTAACTCCAAAAACATAAAACTAACAAATTAAACTCAAATTAAACCAAATTAACACAAAATTAACTTAATTAAATACCTAAAAACATACTAAAAATATCATATAAATGGACTATTATCACGTGTCTTTGGGCCACCTTAAATGCCATCTGGGCTGGGCCAACTGGGCTTTAGCAAATGTTTTTTCGGTAGTTATCACTTGTCCCCCCTTCAATGGGTCCGATCGGGCGTGGCGTTGTCCTGTTATTTTGGCGGGATTTTTGAATTTTTCGGAGATGCTTAATTCGAGGAGTCATATCCGTCAATTCCAGATAACCGTTATGCATTCAATGCTCGCACAAGTATCAAAGGCGATGCTTCGTTTGCTGGTGTGCATTTAACGCTTGCTTATGCGTTAGGGGCGACACTTCGTTCTTCTCTATTTACCTTTATTAATTAGAGACATGTGGATGTGTGGTGGCCATCCAAGAGAATGTTTGGAGAATTCCAGAAGCTTGGAGCCTATAAAAAGGTGGCTTTTGGAAGACTTTGTCTTATTTTCTAGTCATCCCTGACAGGGATATGAAGTTCTTGTTACGCTTCTTGGTGAGATTACCTGGTTCAAATTACCATACAAGATATCTTCTGCCTCTTCTTCCTTTCATATCGGAGATGATATCAAGCTGTATTGAGCCTGTAGACCGGCGTCTTATGGAGGCTTATGAGGGTCGTGGGTTTATGGTCCATCTTTTGGATCTCAAGAGAGAGAAGGCAATTGACATCGCTTTACAATATGATCTTTTCATAAAAGTATATGTAACAGTTCATGCGAGTTCTATAGCGAAGAATAAGGAGACATCTGGAGGTGAGTATAGCGTACCGTTAATTCGGCATGTGGAGGCGTGGTTGCATCAGTCAAATATCGTGAGATTCTCTCTTCTCATGGGGAGTCAAAATTTATTTTCTGACGATGCCTCTTTCGGTGTGCTTCAATTTTATACTGTGATCTTGGCCAGATTCCATGCACAGTCTATTATTTCATCACCAATCGGCAATTAGCACCAATGTAAGGACAACCATCATCATCAAGACTGTCAACACGTTTGGCGGTTTATTGCTTTGCGACTGATCGGGTTTAGGCGATGTTACTGAAGCATAGTCAATCGGCTTAGCTTTCTTTCATTTTCCCTCTTTCTTTTTCTCTTTTTTGTTGCCCCCCCTTTTTTTGGAGTTGATCAGTCTTCTAGTTGTATCTTTGTGCTGTAATTTTTATCTTGGGCGAGATTTGTCCCAGATGTAACTAATACGAAGAGATATTATTGTCGATATATAAAGATTCCATGTAGAGAATGCATACACGTAAATATTGAGTAATAACACTTCCTGAATTCAGATGTGTGTGTGTTGAGCATTTCAGCGCCTAACCAATCTGGTCGGTAATCACCTTATCCGACCGGATGATAGAAATACATCTTTCGGCGAGGCGAAGGTTGTGTTTCATAACTATTCCATCGCGCGTACGGGCGACCTTTTAAGATTTTGATTTGTCTATGACATCATTGGATTAGGCATTCATAGGAGATTTGCGCATGGCAAACGGCCTTTCTATGTTTACTCAATTCTGACGCCGTTTTAAGGATTCGGTAATTCGAATCTGTAATCCACCATAGTATATGCTGATCGGCATATACTCGTAACTGTTTTGTAGAATCCATTGTTCAGGAGACATTTTGATCGCCTGCAGATGACAAATTGTTATCCCGTCGATCGACATTGGATAATTCATTGCTTGAAAGTTTCGGTTGACCAGGGTGAAATGAGACAAACAACCTGCAAAGCAAAATGAAATAACATAAAGGATAAACCCGAAAATGAAAAAATCATACCTTTTTCCAAGGAGGAGGAAAGACGGAAAACATTCTCTTAGCCAGGTGTAAACGATTGTACTTAATGACTCTTGGTCGCTCGGATATTCCCATTGCTTTGGGATGTCGAGGATCCCGAATCCACCAGTATCCTAGAGATCTTGTGAACGGTTTTTCAATGTGATGGCGAATCTCCCAATCTTGGTGGCTATATGTGACGGATATCAAATCAGTCTATTGTCTGGGGATCTTGCCGTGGAGACTTTCAAGTTAAACTGAATCCAGCGAGTCGCGTCTTTTCATGTCGACTGTTGTGCATTTATTGCCAATGCGTATGTCGAGGTTGGCTCCTATTTTCTCGGGCCGTCATGATGATTTAAGGACATGTGACAGTTATACAACCTTCGAGGCATTTGGGTGCTTCCAGAAATAGTGCAGCTATAAATAGGTGACACTTCTCCATAATCCTTGACAGAACTCTACTGGATTTTCTTCATAGGGTCCGTTTTTATTCTTTTCCGCATAGAAGGTTGCTTCATACTTCCGAGGATTTGGAGTTCACATTGCCCAAGTAAGTGAGAAACTTTCATTGTTTAATTTTCTTCATTTTCTGCAATCATCATTAATGTCGCCTTATTCGAAACTATAACCCCGCTACCCCGTGGGATTTGCATGGGAGAGAATGGTGGAGATAATAAGTCCTTTAGTGCCTTTAAATGTGTAATTCATTGCATGCTTGAAAATTGCTTTTGATCCTCTGAATGAGCAAGGATCAGTGCTCCGCTCAAAGCCTTATCATAAAAAGAACTGTTCACGTAAAGTGCAGATAGAAAAGTTGCTGTGGATCATCCGATCGGGTGTATTCACTATCCCTGAGGAACTAGTATTCTGACTAGTATTTGCCAAGATTGATGTCGGAGTCATAGTGGATTATACGACTTTGATGTTTCCTTTTGATACTGTGATCGAATCCCCAAACCTGCATATTAACTATCGTGGATTGTAAGTTTATGAAGTTTGCATTTAACTAGATGGGATACTTATCTTTTTTTTTTACGACGTAGTTGCAAGTGCCATGGCTAAAGGAGACGATCTCATTAAACGGCTAGCCGATAGGGCTAAAGCAAAGATGGAAGCGGATCGTGCAGCTAGGGAAGAAAAGAAATCTAGAAAGAGAAAGCTTGCATTTTCTTCAGAAGCACAAGCATTTATGTCTTCCTCCAGTGATCCGATCTGTTGTTCCAACCGGGGCAGTTCGGTATTTGCCGTGACCCAGACTTTCTCAGGGGGCCAACATTCCTTACCGAGCCTTGCACTAAGAGACAAAATTGGCATGGAAGGGGAGCGTCTTGTATCATCTCAAACGGGGTTGGTTGGAACTAGTGCGCCTTCAAAGGGTGAAACTACAAAAAGGAAAGTTGAAGACGAAGCCAAGAGAGAATTTATGGAGCCGGCGACCGTCGGGGATGTTAGGGGTGCTGCCAAAGACAAAGGGCCCCTTCGAGATAAACCTCGCAAAAGTACTACTATAAGAATTTCTGAAGGGCGTACCGTGTCGCTGGAGGAGATTTTAAGGGGTCAATTTGGCAAAAACTGGTCTATTAATGATAGAGTAGTCGTCAGTTATTTGTGCCAAGGCATGCTTCAAGAGGATGATTTTTACGACAATAGGAAATCCCGATAGACTGTCCCAAGAACGCAACTTCTTTCAATGACAGAACCTGGAGGTAATTCCCGAAATATTCATTCTCAAACAGATATTCATTTTATTGTACCCCGTCTTTTTGATTCCTTGATCTCTTATTTGTCTAATTTTCAGTTGGTAAAAAGGGGCTTACGCTTCATGGCATAGCTAATTTTTGCAAAAAGAAATGGAAAGATTCCGATCGAGCTAGGAAGATACGATTCGGCAAGAGAGGAGTTCTTATCTGCTTAATCGAAAATTGAGAGGTTGAAGGAGGAGTCCGCCCAACTTTCCCAGAATCTAAAATCTCGGCAAGAGGAGATGGATCGTCTCCAAGGTAAGATAACTCGTTTATCTGCCGAATGTTTCGAAGTTAAGTCTGAGCGGGATTCATTGCGAGTTACTTTGGAGAAGGAAGCAACATATAGAAAACAGTTCAGAGGAGGGCGCTCTGCCTCAAGGCCGCCATCAGAAATAAATGCTTTCTTCCTAAACTGATCTTCATCTGGAAGAACGGGCTGAGTATCTCACCCTTTTCTTCTTCCACCACAAATGGTTATAGGACTTTTTTGGACTTTTTTTTAAATTGAACGCTAATGTAGAGATCAACTTCATTGTTTGTAACTTTTTTATTGGTAAGGAGAAATTTTAAAGAAACATTGGAGCTTTGTGCATGTCTTACTAAGGCAATTGCGGAGCTTTTCCTGTAAAATGTAGAAACATAGCTTTTGCTGTAATAATTTTGTCTTCGTTTTGTAAAGATTAACCATATATGATAATGAAGCTTCCTCTCAGCCGCATTTGTGAATTTTCCGATTCGATAATCATTCATAAGGTCAGTCGAGGGAATACCAGAGAGAATCGTGTGAATCATTCGTGGAGAATATACAATTATTGAAAAATACTCCCTGAATGTCGATTAAATTTTTCCAATATTGGAGCGCATGATTCTGTTGACAATTATTTCATTGTATTGCAATGACAGATCGTTCGCTTACCGATTGGTAGGAGATCTTGTCTCGCGTTTCTGATGGCGGGGATCCGATTGGGGAGAAGGATTCGATTGGATTCTGCATATATTATTCGCTTTGGGCCGGAGCCCTCACAGTTTTGTTTTTGGGATGCTGCCCCAAAAGGCCTATGCAGGAAGGGCTTTCTCATCTCATGATCGGGATAGACATCGAGCTTTAGGTGCTATTGGGAACCTTGTCCTTGCGAGTTACCCGCTTATGGGGAGTTACCCTTTTGGAGAATTTTGACTTTAGGGGTTACCCCGCTTATGGGGAGTTACCCTTTTTGGAGATCTTTGACTTTGGGGGTTACTCGCTTATGGAGGGTTACCCTTTTTGGAGAATTTTGACTTTGGGGGTTACCCGCTTATGGGGAGTTACCCTTTTTGGAGATCTTTGACTTTGGGGGTTACCTGCTTATAGGGAGTTACCCTTTTTGGAGATCTTTGACTTTGGGGGTTACCCGCTTATAGGGAGTTACCCTTTTCGGAGAATCTTGACCTGTAAATAACTTTTTGCAATTTATTGTGCAAATAATTTTATTAATATTTACCTCTTGGCGATTGAGGGTCTTTTGACCCGATCCGCTCTTGATGGTGAAAATAATCATATCCGCTTCCGCCCTTGGTGGATGCTTATCTTACCCGCTCTCGGCGGCAGCGTTCTTAGCGGTGGCATTAACAATCATCCGATTTGCTTATGGGTACAGATGTTGTAGCTTTACGAGTTTTTCAGGGTCTTTGCTTCGAATTTCTGATAGCAAAGTGATTCGATTCTAGGGGCCGGTTTGCTAGAAAACAAAATAGACTTTCTCGAACAATAATTGTCAAACACACGTGAAATTAAGCACATACCTTTTGTTTTTTAAGTTGGTCTCGCTTTTATGGAGGACACTCACTTTGTATGCGTAGTGGCGCTGGGGTTTCTCTTGGCGATGGATGGCGTCCGTGGAGAATTGGTTCCAATGGGGGTAGAAATTCCAGCCGATCGATAATTGCGATCCTTGGCTTTATCTTCTCATCTTCACTTCCTCTTTTTGAAATACTGGGAAAGACCGATCGTTTTGGCTTTTCTTCTGCTCAACCGGACGCAGGAGTTCTCATGAATGGTCGACCGTCCATGTATTGCAACCTGTCCATCACATTGGTCTTCCCGACTTCATCGGATCTGAGGGCGTCATCCAATTGGACACGTCATTTGATTCTGTTCATTAAGTCGGGAAAACTGTTCGATGGCTTCGCAATTAACGATTCAGCAAATGGACGGTCTGCGATGCCTTTTGCCAAGGCACTAGATGCTGACCCTACGCTTAAATATCCTATTTCCAGCATTACATCCTGGAAATGAACGATGTAGTCTCTGAGACTTTCGTTAGTTCTCTAGTAGAGGTTGCACAAGTCGTTGACCAATTTTGGTGTGCGCATTCGCGCTCGAAATCGCGTTACAAACGATTCTTTGAGTTGTTGAAAGGAGACAATTGATGCCTGAGGGAGACCGAGGAACCATTTCAAAGCGGCTTCTCCTAAAGTGGTTGGGAAAACTCTACAGGCGATCCTTTCGTCAAAGGTATGGACCTGCACTTTAGTCAAGAATTTTGCAAGGTGAGTAGCAGGGTCTGTTTTACCAGTATATTTGTCCATCACCACATCTGTCCACTTGGGAGGCAGCTCTGCCTCCAAGATCTCCCTGCAGAAAGGGGAGATGACGCTGCAATCCCTCCTTTCCGGCATTCCTCTCTTTGACTCCATCGAGCCAAATCCTTTAAGCCTTCGTTCGAATCGCTCATCCTCACTGCTTGTCGCCGTGGGAGTAGATTCTCCTTTTATCTTTTGGAAGTAAGAATGGCTAGGCGCGTACCTCCCTCGCTCATCAAAAGATGAGTCACACAATCTACTTGAGATATAAGAAACACTCCGGCTTGAAAACATCGGCTCCTTTCCTTTATCACTTCTGTTTATGGCTTTGGCATTCGTCTTTCTCCCATCATAAGCGCTTGACTCTTTCAGGGAGATTCCTTTGCTCCTCTTTCTTTCGAAGCCTTCTACCGTCGGGTCCGTTTCTTGACCATCTTCAAAGGCTCTGGGCATGTTTCCCATTTTCAAGGCTTGTACCACGCTCTCAGTGAGGTGGTTAAGTACAACGCGCATGTTACCTACAGTAATGGGGGCGTTATCCTGTTGTTGTGCCATCATGCCATGGAGATCCAGGAGGGGGACTCCCTTCAGGTGGCGACCTGAGAGGTCTCTTTCTTTGCCTTGGAATTTCAGACCCCCCTAGCTGCTGCGACCATAATTTTCCTGAGCTGTTTTTTCGTAAAACCTTGAATCTGCCATGCCTCTCAACGAAAGCACCAAATGATAAAGTTTAGAATATCTTTATCCTTGTGATGAGAGGAGAAGGCGGTTGTGAGACTGATCAAGCTGTTGGTCCTGCAAAAAGGGGTGTCCGGTCGGACCCAGGCGTTAGCACTCCGAAGCTTAAGTTAGTAACTTGGGAGTAACACTAAGGTGAGAGAGAGAGTCTTGGGAGTTCAATACCTGGTGCTATTGTGCCTTTGGCTATTTATAGGAGATCTTTGGAGGGGCACTTGAGTGCCTTGGGGAGAGATAACCGGCAATCAGAGTAGGTGAGCGGCGATGTGACAGGAAGCGGATGGGAAGCATGGGCGATCCGCTTGTATCAACAGGCTAATGGGACGACCTGTCCCATCAGTCCGGTCGGATGTCACACTTCCCAATGCTACTTTCCGATCTATATATCATGTCTCTGGACCCGCCTTAAATGCCGTCTGGGCCGGGCCAACTAGGCCTTAGAAAATATTTTTTCGGTAGTTATCATTGACTAACATTCTCATTTGATACTTACACTCAAATTAATAAAAAGTATTAACCACAATAAATCAAATTGAGACTCATTTTCTCACCAGCCAAATAAAAACCCAAAACTTTAATAAAAACCAAATAAAATTCAAAGTGAGAGGGCCTAGAGAACAAAACAAAATTAATTGAGAGCGCTTGATAAAAAAAATTATTGAAAAGTTCGGAGGCTAATTTTTAGAAATATGAAATAATTCTCCGGAAAAATTCATATTTTATTTTTTGAACTATTCGATTTTTTCTTATTAAATTTTTGAATTTTAAAAACTATAAATTGGATTATTGTACCGTGATTTTACTCTTTATTAGGTTGTTGCATGTTCTCTTAATTTTTTTTTTAAATTTATGATATTGCTCTAAAACTATTTTTTTCCTCTCAAAAATGCATTTTCTTCTTTATGCAGGTGCAATATTTATAAAATCACTCCAAAATATTTAATTTAAGACCTCGATGCTATTCAAAATGATTATGCTCTACTATATAAAATTTAAATCACCTAAGATTTTGGAAACTAAATTCTGAAATTCCAGACTTTTTTCAATTTTTTCATATTTATTAAAGTGCCGAGAACTTGTAACAAAGCCTAAATGCTCCATGTTTTTGAAAAAAATAATTCTCAAATTCATTATATACAGAAAGTTTTTAGAACGTTTAAAAGAATAGGCTTTAAATAAAGCAAGTTTGAAAATTGTTTTCTCAAGAATAACAAGCCTTTAAATTTTATTGCAAGTTTTCCGTACTTTAATGAATATGAAAAATTAGTCCAAAATTTTAGAATTCAGTATTCAAAATAATTTTAAGATTCCAAAGTAAATCTATAATTTGGTCTAGATGAGTTAAAATTTCTAGTGTAAAAGCAAATTCACTTTAAGGCAAGCTCATTTTAAATGATATCAGAATTTTCAATTAAATATTTTCAAGCAATTTTATATATATTTGACGTGTTTAAGGAGAAAAATAAGTTTTGAGAGGAAAATAAATCGTTTTGAGATAATATTATAAATTTAAAAATTCAGAGAACACATAGAGTAAAATTATATTATAATAACCTAATATATAATTTTCAAAATTTAAAAAATCAACTAAATTAATGTCCAATAGCTCGGGAATTAAAGTATTGGTTTTTCATAGAGTTAATTATAAAAAAGCTTCAATTATAGGGTGTTTTTCAATATTTGTACTAAACTTCAAAATCTTACAATATGAGCACCAAACTTACAAATCATTTTCAATGTTGCAACTCCGTTAATTTAAACGAAATAAGTTGATAAGAATGCCTAGATAGACTTTCGTTGCTAACAATATTTGAATGCCAATTAAGCTGCCACATTACATTCCTCTTTCCCAGCAAATTAGTGATGGCAATTTCCGTCGCTAAAAATATTTAATTTATTATTATTATTTTTTATATTTGAATTAATTAAAATTTATAAATAAATTAAATTATTCAATATTATTTTTATTTATTTTTAAAAAAATTATAAATTTTAATTGATTGAAGTATGAAATAATAATAATAATAATAATAATAATAATAATAATAATAATAATAATAATAATAATAATGATTAATTATCCTTTGCTACCCCTTTCAAGGATATTATATTAGCATATCTAAAAAGAGTCATGTTTATTTTCCACAAGTAATTCGCGTGCATATTTTTGGTTTAAATATTTCCACCTGACAACATAATTATTCAAAAGATTAATATTTTTTTTTCTTTTTAACCAATTGGGTATGTGTGAAGATACTAAAATCATGAGTTGTATATGTATTTATATATTTTATATCTAGCATAAATTTCTTTCTTTGAAATTATTCAAATTTTTTTCAAAGTACATATTTACCTTTTTTTTTTTAAAGAAAAATTATCAATGATTTTAAAAATTATCTTATATATATGTGTGTACATATATACACATGTATTTTAGTAGTAGGATGGTGACTCAGGCAATAACGAACTCCAATGGATATCGTGTGTTTGGTTCAAATTTTTAAATACACATTTTACTTTTTAATTTTTTTATGTTAAAAAAATAATTCTAACTTTTTTTTAATAAAATAAAATTTAAAAGATAAATGTGTATTTTTTGTTTTTGGAAAATTTAGACTCAAATTTGTATCAAATATAAATAAAGATAATATTTAAATAATTTAATTTATTTATAAATTATAATTAAAAATTAATTATAAATTTTAATTAATTCAAATATAAAAAATAATAATAAAAAAATTAAATATTTTTAGCGACGGAAATTATATGCTGGAACAGACAAGGTAATGCGGCAGCTTAATTGGCATATAAATATTTATTAGCGACGCAAATTTCCGTCGCTAAATCCATAACGACAGATAAATTGGCGAGTTTCAACATTAAAGAAATCGTAAAACATAGTTAGAAATTTTTTCTTTTTCTTTTTTTTTTTAATTAATCCTTTTTCATAAGTTCATGCAAATAAAGCTCCATCATGCACTGCGCACGTGACTGGAGATAAACTTGATGTTCTGTTGCTAATTAAGCCAACGTGCCCATTCTAACTCTTCACTTGAGCTTTCTTCTCCACCTCCCATGAAACGAAATGCTGATTTCTCTTAACTACCTTAACTTTTCTGTTCCACCTAAAACCCTACAAAACCCTTCTTCTCCTCTCTTCCCAATCCCCAAAAACCTCATTTTTCGATACCCTAGAAACCCTCCCAAATCTTTCATTCGGTGCTGTGCATCCGCACCCGACACCGAAACTCTCCCTCAGTCCGCCATCCAACGCATAGCCGATAAGCTCCGCTCTCTCGGCTTCACTGAACAAAGCAGTAAACCACAAATCCTAAATTCAGAACTCGAAACTCAAGCAAAATCAGCTGGAGAAATTTTTATCCCTCTTCCGCATCAATTGTCTAAGTACCGGGTCGGGCATACGTTGGACCCGAGCTGGAGTACACCAGAGAACCCGGTGCCGAGACCTGGATCAGGGAACGCGATAGTTAGGTATCATGAGCTGAGAAAGGAGGTGAAGGAAGAGAGAGAAGCGAGGAAAAGAGAGCCAGGAGTACCAACTTTGGCGGAATTGAGCTTATCTCAGGAGGAGCTGAGGAGGCTAAGGAGAATTGGAATTGAGGAAAAAAGGAAATTGAAGGTGGGAAAAGCTGGGATTACTGAAGGAATTGTTAATGGGATTCACGAAAGGTGGAGGAGAGCTGAAGTTGTTAAGATTGTTTGTGAGGATTTGTGCCGGATGAACATGAAGAGGACTCATGATTTGTTGGAGGTTGGAATTATTCTGTTTCTCCTTTCTGAGATTTGGAATTGTAATTCTTTGGTTACCAGACAACATATCTCTGTAAAACCTTTCTTCTTGCACTAACATTTAGGCTTTTCGGATGGTCAAGTTTAATTATATATAGTCTACACTTACTGATTCAAATAAATTACTAAAATTTTCATCCTTGCACCAATTTTCCACCTTTTTTTTCTGGTGGAATTACGTAGAACTCATCATTAATAACTTATTCATTGGAGCGTCAAGTTTTCACATATGGTTGATGTCAATATCCAGGAGTTGTGATATTATTGCATCTTCTGATCTTTGCAGAGAAAAACAGGGGGAATGGTTGTTTGGAGGTCTGGGAGTAAAATAGTGCTGTATAGGGGTGCCAATTATAAGTATCCCTACTTCTTACCAGATGCAACTGCAAAGACCGACACTTCTATTGATACTGTACAAGATATAAATGAAGATTACAAGGGTGATAAAATGGAGACCTGCTCATCTGGACCAGATAGAACAGAGCCTTCTGGACAAAGTCCAACCCATAAAATGGTTGGACGGACACTAATACAAGGTGTTGGTTCTCCAAATAGGGTAAGATTTCAACTTCCTGGTGAAGCGCAACTTACAGAAGAAGTTGACCGTTGGTTAGATGGACTAGGCCCACGTTTTACTGACTGGTGGGGGTATGAACCGCTCCCAGTTGATGCTGACCTTCTCCCTGCAGTTGTTCCTGGGTACCGTAAACCCTTCCGGCTTCTTCCGTACGGCATCAAGTCCAAACTGACTGACGATGAAATGAGCACATTAAGGAGGCTAGGACGTCCCTTGCCTTGCCATTTTGCATTAGGTGATGCTTCCTGTGATTCCTTATCTTATAATCCTCTTAGTTAATGTCTAAAAACTTGATTACTTCTTCATACCAGGTAGGAATAGGAAGCTTCAAGGCCTGGCTGCTTCAATTGTCAAGCTTTGGGAAAAATGTGAGATTGCTAAAATTGCTGTTAAAAGAGGAGTGCAGAACACAAATAGTGAGATGATGGCTGAAGAGCTAAAGGTCAGTATAGGTTCCCAGATATTCAATTTCTGTTGTTGGTTCTTTGTCCTTTTGAGTTCCTGGAAATTCTTAATCTCAAAAAATCTGGGTATTTGCCATGTTCTGCTTCAGATGATTATTTTCACTTAATGAGTGCTGATATTTTCGGGTTCTTTTTGGTTTTTTATTAGGAGGATGTTTTGTTCATATTTGGAATATATAAAAGCAACTATGTTGTCTTATCTCAGTCACTTTAAAATAGAGGTATTTATACACAGATTATGTAGGTCATAGAAGGATGTAGATCAGATCAATCAAATCCCTACAAGTTAGCTCCTAATTAGCTCCATAGCATTGTGTACATAGATTAGGAAAGTCAAATGTATATTTTGAACAACTCTCCATTGAGTTGGAGTATAGATGTTAATCATGTCCAGTTTGTTGCAAAAATATTCAATCCGAGTCCCATTTAGAGCTTTTGTGAAGATATCACCAAGTTGATCTCCCATATTTACATATCTAATAGATATCAAATTTTCTGGAATCTTCTCATGAAAAAAGTGTCAATCAATCTCAATATGTTTGGTCATTTTATGAAATATTGGATTTGAAGCAATATGAATAGTAGCCTAATTATCTCACTACAGTTTTGCTGGTGTTAGTTCAGGCCAATTTCAGTTAAGCAATGATGTATCCGCACAATCTCATAGATGAATTATGCCAAAGTTTTACATTATGGTTCTGCACTGGATTGGGATAAAATTTTTTGCTTCTTACTCTCATGTGAAACCAAGTTTTCATCAACAAGACATAGTAGCCTATAGTGGATCTCCTATCAAGTTTGGACCCAGTCCAGTCAACATCTACAAAACAGTTTTGCAATGCTAGTGTTTCTTCTATACAATAGGCCATGTTTATGAGCCCTTTTCAAGTAACACAAATTCTGTTTTAGAGCTGCCTAGTTATTAATTGTTGGTGCAGACATAAATTGATTGATAGAACAAAACTATGTATGCAATATTTGGGTGAGATTGTGCAATATCCCAACTAATCTTCTATACGTCTCATGGTCTTCAAAGAAATCTCCATCATCTTTTGTAAGATATAAATTGGGAATCACAGGTGTGCTGCATGGATGAGCTCTCCTATTTTCCCCATCTTTGTCAACAAATCATGTACATATTTTCTTTGAGACAAGTATATCCTTTCTTGCATCTTGTTACCTTCTCTCCCAAGAAGTATCTTAACAGTTCCAAGTCCTTCTTTGGAACTTGATATGCAAGAATGACTTGAGAGATGAAATTCTTGTAATGTCATCTCTTGCAATAACGATATCATCAACATACACAACAAGAAGGGTGATATTACTTGTAGAACACTGAATGATCACCCTTTCTTTATTACAAATTGTTGAACTACCTCATTAAACTTTTGAAACTAGGCACAAGAGCTCTGCTTTAAACCATACAAGGACTTCTTTAGACTATAGACTTTTCCATACTCCCTCTTATGCAACAAACTTAGGTTGTTGTTCCATTTATTGTCCCTGGAGATCACTATGTAGGAAGACATTCTTGATGTCTAACTAGTGTAAGGGCTCATGAGTAGCTTTTCTGAAAATGAATAGAAGAACAAAAGTCATTTTACCCATTGACGAAAATGTATTTGAGTTGTTTCACTGCATAATTCTGAGCACCTCTAGCAAGATGTGCCTTAAGACGAGCCATAGAACCATATAGATTAACTTTAACCGTAACTACCCATTTGCGTCCAACAACTTTCTTTTTTCGTGGGTAAAGACGAAAAGCCACAAAATCCCAATTGCCATTTTCATCTAAAGCTTCTATCTTCTCCATTATTGCTTTATGCTAACCGGGATGACTTAATGCCTCTGTAATGATCTTGGGAGCAAGGGCAAAGCTTAGACAAACAACAAAAGAACAAGCAGGAGACAAGTAATTGTAAGATGTAAAATAAGCAATAGGATAAGTACATTGGTGTTTTCGTTTTCGAAGAGCAATAGGAAGGTCAAGCTCACTTGTATTTGTATTCAATGTTAAAGAAGCTAATGCAAGAAATGTATTGAGTCTTAACTCCCTTGGAATAAACACAAGTAATAGGTGGTTTTGCTGGAGCAGGTGCAGAAGGAACTAAATCACCTGGTGGTTTTGTTGAGAAACTTTCATTTGAAATAAAAAAGCTCCAACTGTTTCATGTAAACGTCTGTTTTTGTTCTAGCTATTCCATTTTGTGATGGTGTATTAGGATACGAAGATTGATGATGTCATTTTGAGCCATATATTTGTAAGGAGTGCAAAAAATATTGTTTGGCATTGTCACTCCTAGCTATTCCATTGTATCAGGATATGAAGATTGATGAAGGATGTCATTTTGAGCCATTTATTTCTTAAATGAGTGTAAAAATATTCTTTGGCGTAACCATGGTTTTCCTTTACTCTTGGTATTTCTAACATTGCAAAGAAACTTTAGAGTTGGGTTCTTACACAAACTCCTACACATATAGAATAGAGACAATTAAATAATGCTCTCTTTTCTTTGGACCAATCAAAATAAATCACTTATTATAATTATTATGGTTAGACATAATAATAATAGTATTATTTTTAATATATAACCTATAATGGTTGTATATATTCTTATACTGGAAGATGGGTGGTAATATTAGTTGCTTCAATATTTGCTAATTGAGTCTTTCAGAATTGATTATGCAGTTGCTTACATGTGCGCTTTGTATGCTTGGGTCAATAAGAAAAATAGCACACAATGTTCTTATTCCCACTCATTCTTCAATGTCAACAATGAAGTTAAAAGAGAGACCCGACCATTCCCAACAAATACATTGCAACTAGTAGAGGAATGAAGTGCCAGGAGATAGACCCAACCTAGATAACACCAACTAATAGAAAACAACCACCAAAGAAACCGAACAAATGAAAAGGGCAGAAGTAAATATGCAATGGAAAATCCCATTAGAGAAGTAGAAACCCATTAAAATTTAGAGAATAAAAGGCCAAGTACCACAAATATCGAGTCAAGCAAACCAAGCAAGTATGGCAACAAAAATTCACAAAAATTGAAGAAAGACCTCAAATTGACTAGCCATCAATTGTATTGGGAATGTGCTACAGACAAAAAAAAAAAAAGTGATAAAGAAAATTGGAGGGAAATTTGCTGTGGTAGTAGCAATGTTGAACTGAAGAGCACAAGCAAAGAAAGCATCAACAAAACAGAGCCAGATGAACAATGGAACACCAGAATTTGGTCCAAAATTTTGACACAACATTGGGGAAGAATCTAGAGCTCCAATTGCTATTCCACACTTGCTAGTGTGTGAGAAAGTGTAGAAAACAGAAGGCACACATAATACCCATGCTCAAGGAATCTTGTCATTGTAGACCGGGTGATGACTAGTTGTAGGATGCAGATCTTCCCTGAACCGGTAGTGAGACAAAACGGCCCCTAATAGGGGCGACTTATGGACCACAATGTGTCCCTACAAGAGAACCAATGAAAAACTAAAAGAACCCAAAGGCTCTATTACCATGTAATGAAGACAAAAAAGATGAATTTGTCTTATTTTATTCACTTCAAAATACAAGTATTTATACGCAGATTATATAGGTTATAGAAGGAAATAGATAAAATCTAACCAATCAAATCTTTCCAAGTTAGCTCCTAATTAGTGCCCTAGAGTTATGTATAGAGATTAGGGAAGTCAACTCTACATTCTATAGCCTCAGTCATGTAATTGCACACCTGTTTGCATCACCTATAAATGCCAAATTCATCAACTTTGTGGTATTGATATTTGTTTGTGAAGAATTTTGGAGAGAGATTTTCATTGATATCTCTATGTTTTTTACATCCATATACAAAAGAATTTATACATAAATTTTATAGCCAATTAGGGAAGAACTTAGCTAGCCTACAATCATGCCTAATAAATTGCAGCAGATTTACAACGAATCAAATCATCCTAGCAAGAAAATAGATCAAGCTGGTCAACACTCCGTGTAAAGATATTGCACATGCTCAACTTGCAAACCAGAGTATGAAAGGTCCAATTGTTGACTTTTTGTAAATACATCAAGTAGTTGGATTTCTGATGAGACATGAAACAAAAGACACTACTTGTAATTTTTCCTTGATGAAATGTCAATCAATTTCAATGTTTTTTATCTAGTCATGTTGAACTGGATTATGAGCTATACTGATGGTAGCTTTGTTGTCATGGTACAAGGATAGTCTTCCTTTTTCAGACAGTTTTAATTCATCTATTAACTTTTATAGCCAAAGAAGTTCATAGACCTATGGCTCTGTATTTTGCTTCCGCACTCGATGTGACAATTACATTTTGCTTCTTGCGTCTCCAAGTAATAAGTTTCCTCTTACAAGCATACAATAAACGAATGTAGACCTTCTATCATTTAGAGATCCAATCCGATATGCATTTGTAAAGGCATCTATTTGAAGGTGATCATTTTTGGATTAAAGAAGACCTTTCCTTGGAGTAGACTTTAGATACTGCAAAATGCAGAAGATAGCTTGCATGTGAGAATCTTGAGGATCATATATGAATTGGCTCACCAAGCTGACTAAATAAGCTACTTCTGGTCTAGTGTGAGAGAGATAAATGAGTTTTCCAACCAACCTTTGATATCTTTCACGATCAATTGACTTTCACAACTTCTAAAAGGCAAGTCAGTAGACTTTCCTTCTTTCACAGTCGCATTTTTGTGGCTTGTGATTGCTTTCAGTGGGCGGTTTTGTTGGTTTGCAAGCTATTCATACTAATTTCTTTCAAGAGATTTAGAATATATTTCCTTTGAGAAATAAACAATTTCTTTTTTGATCTAGCAACCTTAGTTCCCAAGAAATTCCTGAGCCAATAGCTTCTTCAATCAGGCCATCTCCTCTCTATCATCTTTTTTCATTACAATTTTGTCAACATGAACTATGAAAAAGAGTGAGTTTTTTGATGTTTTAAGAAGGTAAGATCAGCATTGCTTTGTTGGTAACCAAAAGAAATCATAGTTCTTGGAGATTGTTTTAGTTCATACTAGGCTTTTTTCCAATCTACATACCTTGCCTTGACTTTGTTCATCATTAAATCCAAAAGAGATCTTCCATATACATTTCATCTTCCAAGTCCCCCTGAAGAAATGCATTCTTCTCTTCAAACGGTTATAGGTTCCAATCAAAATTAGTTGTATTGTTAATTTTAGCAATAGGGAAAATGACTCTGGATTACTCTGTAAGTTTGAGCAAATCTTTTATCCACCAATCTAGCTTGAATCTCTCAATCGAACCATTAGCAATCTTGTTTTCATATTGAAGACCCACTTGCAACCAACCAATTTCTTTTGTGGTATAGAAATAACAAGTTCCAAAGTTTTATCTTTGGACAAAGCCTTTATTTTTTCAATCATAGCTTGCTTCTGCTTAGAATTTGTAAAAAGTTTCCTCTTTAATCATGTGGAATTGATACAATAGAAATAGACAAGACAAAAGCTTTATAGGAGGGAGACAAAGAATCATAGGAGACAAAAGATACATAAATGATGTTTGGTGCAAGGCCTGACCCCTTTTTTTGTGAATAATGGGCATATCTAACTCATCAAGAATTAAAGACAACTCACCGAGAAAGGAGGCTTCTTGGCATAGTACAAGTTGCATGATGGCATGTTTTGTCTTGTTTCTCCTTGAATACCTCATTAAATCAAGTCTATCCAAATGACCAATAGTCTTCTCGTGAACTCTTTCTCCAATATCACTTTACCCTAGTGTAATATCATCAAGGGGTATAAAACTTTAACTGGGAAATATTACCACTTCCTCTTTATTTCTCTCCCTTTGTAGAGGTGATGGGGTAACATTGAAATAAGGTTTAGATTCTTGAAAGGTAACATCTATGTTGACAAAATATCTCCTGATGGAGGATGATAATATTTGTAACCTTTTTGTCCAGGACAATACCCAATGAAACACATTTAAGGGCCTCGTGATCTGGTTTCCTAGCAGGAATGAAACAAACACATCCAAACACTTTGGAGGAACAATATATTCATTCTTTCCTCTTAAAGCTTCTAGAGGACTCTAAAAATCTAGGATTTTGAGAGGCATTCTATTGATAAGATGGGTAGCAATACCAATCTCTTCCTTGTTTGAAAATCCTGAAAAACATAATGATCAGGGAAGAAATCAGTTTTAATATTTAGAGCTTTGGTGATGGAACTAACAAATAAAAGATTAACATGAAACTCAGGTACATGAGAACAAATGATAGTTTAATATGTGGGAGCACAAACAATCGAACCTGTTCCAAAGATAGGGGTTAAAGAACCATTAGCTATTCTGACATTGTCCCCCTTTTAGACATGAAGAGTTGTTTTGAAAGCCTTTAGGAGAGTCTGCATTTGTCTATTCGCACAAGAATCAATAATCTAAGCATCAAGGTGAGCAGTAAAGTCAGTACCCAATTTCACATAGTTGGATGTGGCACTAGTTGAGGAGTCAAGTTTGGTCATAAGTCTTATGAGATGTTGGATCTCATCAGAAGATAAGGCTTCACCAGAGATTTGTCTCCCAGGATGTGTCTGCGGTTTAAGAAATATGTGCTGGAGCCCTTGATGATCTGATTCATTTCCCCCGTGGCCTCTAATTGGTTTGTCATGTAGTTTCCAACAAGTCCCCTTTGTATTTCTTGGCGTTCACAATAATCACAATGCAAGTGATCTTTATTAGAATTGATAGCCTTTGGTTGCTTATGAGAGAGTCAGCCAGACTTCTCAATTGGTGCTGGGTAAAGCATGAAACCTCTAGGGCTCTCTTCCTGTTGGAAATAGGAGCATGCATCCTCAAGAGAAGGAAAAAGGAATTTTACTGAGAATTCAAACCTTTTTCTGATTATGCTCATGGTTCAAATCGGCTAGAAAATGATTGATCTGCTCCTTTTAAACCACTTTTTGAAACAAAACTGCATCTTCATTACAATGTGCTTGGAGGTCCTGATAATAGTCTATTTCCTGCCATATTCCATTCAATTCAGAATAATAATCAGTGATTGTCATCTCACTTTGTTTTTTGCCATGGATTTTATTCGAATTTCAAAGATTGGGACATCATTTCCCTTGCGAGAGTAAGTGCGTTTAGTTGAATTCTGGATTTTTTAAGCAGTGTCAAGCAATAAATAATGTTTGGAAATTCTGGGCTGCATTGTATTTATGAGCCATGTCCATAACAAGTGAATTATTGAGATCCCATTTGCTATAGGAAGGAACAGACACACTTGGTTGTTTCTTGTCTCCAGTAATATAACCTAGCAGTTTTCTAGATTTTATAGAAGGCGTTAGGCTTTTGACCAAGAAAGATAAGTACCAGCCCATCTAGAACACTGATTTGTGAAAGAGAATTGTCTTGATAGGATTATTTTTTTCCACTGCCTTAGTGTCCCCCATTGTGCAAAAACTTGGAAAATTAAACTAAAGCCAAAAAAAAAAAAAAAAACCCTTTGAGAAGACAGAATTTAAAAACTGGAGAAACAGAACCTGGTGAACTTGAACAGAAAAATGAAAGTGTGCGAGAAGTCCAGAAATGGTGCTGGCTGGAGTCGGACAGACGAGCAAACAGGTCAGAGCTGAAAAGGGCGGCAAAAGGTGGCCGGAGTGGACTGTATGTGCTTCACTGTCCGGCATGTGTAACAGTAGCACAAGTCATTCCGGCAGTGCATATGGTCATGCGTGTGGCTGTCTGCAGTGAATCTCCGGAAACGGCCAATTTCAAGATGGGCTTCAGCTGTGGAGGGGAGGTGACAAGCAGAACAGTGAAGCTCCTGGCCACTTGTATAAAATCTGGTGCTGTTAAAAAAGGACAGACCAGAAAATGGAAGGGAAAAAAATCGTAGTGCTTGGGAGAGAAAACTCAATCTCCACTAAGAAGCACTTGCTTTGATACCATGACGAATTTTAGAGAGAGATTTTCATTGATATCTCAGTGTGTTCTTAAACATCCATATACAAGAGAATTTGTACAGAGATTCTATAGCTAATTAGGAAAGAACACAGCTAGCCTACAATCATGCCTAATAAATTACAGCAGATTTACAGCAAATAAAATTATCCTAACAAGGAAATAGATCAAGCTAGTCAACAGTTTGTCTTGGATATATTCTTTTTGATAATATTGATTCGTTCATATTAATTTGTGGATTCTTCAGTATTTTGATAGCCTTCATGCTTCCATCTTTTTATTCACTTGCAACTTTAGCTAGTGATAAAAAGAACAATAGAAAGAAATTTAGGATGAGATGGTAATTGCTCTGTGTTGATTTGATGTTCCAGCAGGCTAACTATTACTATAATAGAACACCAATCTAGGTTCACTCCTTTTCTAAAACATATCTGGCTCTCGTGATATATTGCAAATTACCATGCATTTTGATATTTCCAAAGTTTAATTCTGGTGTCCATTCTGGTTTTTGTTACCTTAAGTAATGATCTCGGTTATCAATGTCAACAGTTTTTTAAAATATTTATTCTGCTTTTAAATTCTCTTTCAAGTTTTTTCAATTCCTTTTGATTGAAATAGAAAATGTTACCGGTAATTGGACTTCATTTCTCTTTATAAGCTGTTCTTCCGGGTCATAATGGTAGTTTTAGGTAAAAGGTTGCTGATTTGCTTCCAGTAACATGTACCCTTTACTATAGTTGGTATACTTGTAAAATGACCCCCAGAACTTATATGATTAGTAGCCACAGCACATTGACAGTTTACAAGTACATTTTTATTGTTATA
>CM075808.1:92051523-92400838 GCA_037975025.1 Excoecaria agallocha | reverse complement strand
TGCCGAAATTCCATGAATTATCTCTTGGAATTTCGGCTACTTCATTAAGTAAATAAGTGATTTAATTTAATTTAAATTCCTTTAGGCTTTAATACTCAATTAACTTAATTAATGTAACATAATTAATTAATTGAAATTAAACCTTGTGGGCTGAATTTTTCTCTCTCATGGACCAAATCCCAATAGCAATTTTATAACCCATTACATACACTAATTTGACTTTAATTAAAAGCCCAAATTAATGTCCAATACTTAATTTAAATATTTTAAGCCCAATGCTTTGTGTGCGATCCTATAGGTCCATTTAATGTTGGCAATGAATTAATAAATTAATTCAAAGGCTATATATATTCTCTAGCAAGATATTATAGCATTCCAAATTAAATGAAAATGCATATGGCATTTAGTGACCTAATGCAATTTTGCATAGTTCCTTACCCATAAATATCAGAATTAATATAAGGCATGGAACTAGTCATCCTTATATATATTAATTCCTTTCTTGATATTCCAGTGACACTGAATTCTCAGATAAATAATGATTACTCATTATTTCATCTCGGTATGGCCATACACTTCTCAGTTCACTGATCAAGTGGCCGATGATATTTTCTCTCTTATTTAGAGGGGTAATCCCTTCACTTCTCTCATGCTCTCTAACATGAATCAATGTATACCCAATCATACCCGTACTTGTCACTCTGTTACGAGCACGTTAGGTGTATGTCAAAGTACACAGTAATTCATAAAGAGTTTCATAGAGATTTCAGGTCTAAGAACTCCGATACAAAACTTGCATATGAGAAACACTTATGACTTGTACCATGTAGTGTTCTCATGAGCGGATCGAATCCAGATACCATATTCTTTAACATGTGTCTATGATCTCTGATTGACACTCTTGTCCTAATGATCCGTAAGACAGAACTCATGAAATCAGAGAGAGCATACTAGTCTTAATTCATTTGTTATTCCCATAACAATGACTGACTAGGGATATTTAGAATGATGTCTCATTTGTTTCAAGGTCTTACAATCCATGTGCCTCACACATGATAACTTAAACCGAAACAACACTCTTGGATAGTTTTATCAATTGATATGCACAGGAATACAAAGGATAAAACAAATGCCTCATTTTATTAATTTCAAGTGTTTCGTTACAATGCATTGGGGCTAGGGCTTACACTAACATATATATGCATATTTTCATATGCATAAATGTATGTTTGTTATACTCCAAAAAATAGGAGTATGGCAAGCAAATAAACTGCACTTACCTTAGATGGTATTTTAAAATTCATACATAAAACAAGAAACATGCACAAAAATTAGAGCTTTCAAGAATCATATCTACTTGATGCCAAAATGATACTGGATGTTGATTACATTAGGTCTCACTCAAGGAACACATACACAATATTATAAATGTAGCACACAAATATTTGGAAATATATGTAAGTATGAAATGATGCTAATCATTCCAAACCTCATGATATATGCTGATGCGCAACTTAAAAAAAAATAAACCATAAGAATTCGACCGTTGATATCTCTTATGATAGCATCTATTTTATACGTGAAGATGGAGGTGATGTAGATAGAGCTGCAGTTTTCAAAGAAATGGGGTAAATATTGATTAAAAATTAAATTGTTTAGTTCAGAATCCCTTTTCATTTTCAAAATATGAACACTAAATGGGATACAATTGATACTATGTCAATAAAGATTCAAATTTGAGCTTGTTAAGGAGGAATATCACCTACCAAAACTTACAGCCAAATTTGGATAATGTAAGGTGGCTATAAGGAGAACTATGCAGCCAGCATCAGTAAGTTGGTAAACAAGCCTTTTGGGTTAAAAAAGAAAAAAAAAACTACGGTACATCCTTGTAGTAAACTGGACTACCTAAGAGAAAAAAATTCTTTATGTGTACCCCTTGTTTAAAATGCTTTTAACAAGTTAATACATTGTTAAGTACTAAATGCAACGTTTATCTTTTGCAGAGTTTTGTTTCTAGTATTGGCAACTGGATTGCAGATGAAGTGCTATACCAAGTTAGTGCACTTCCACCCGAATGATAATTTTATTGTTTGATTAAAATTGTAACCCCAGATCTCAACTCTGAGTGTGGCCATTTAAATTGAGGCTTTATATCTAGATACATCTATGTTTCCATGACCTTTATTGGTTTCATAGAGCTCTTTATGCTTAGTCGGATTTTTAGAGTATGATGAAACTCCAATCATATAAGTTTTCAAGATGTTTTAGTTGACATGGTTACCGTGATTTTGGAAGGTATTAAGGGATAGCATGTTGTATGGTTTTCACACATGGAATTGGGTCTTTGGAACTAACAAGTCCGTGTTCAAATAAATGTAAACGAGATTTATTCACATTTTTAGGAAGCGTTGGAGGTACTGCTCGTTGAGGCAAGAATGCTTATATTGTTGGACATAATGAAAGAGATATGTATACACATGACAAAGTGCATTAATTTTTTTTCTTGATTCATAATAACAGTTTGCTGAGATACAATCAATTCGATGTGCACACCAACATTTATGCTTGCATGCATGTGCTTAGATGTTTGTACTCTTTGTTTAGTATCCTTCCGTTTATAGATTTGTGATGCTAACCACCTTCTTGTGTAATTCTAGCATAGATCAAAACCAGGCTTGACTGAACGTTTTGAGTTGTTTGTAAACAAGCATGAGGTACCATCATTCCATCTTTTAATTTATGCTACTCTTTTTTTATAATTCATTATTTGCTTCGTCTCTTCAATTCATGTTGCTTATGGTCAATGTCCTTGAACTGCTCAGATTTGCAATGCATATACTGAATTGAATGATCCTGTGGTATAACATGAGTGATTTGTTGAACAATTCAAGGTATGCTTTGTTCATTACAACACTTTTATTTTCAGCAAATCATCTTGAACTTCTGTTCAAAAGGGATTAATTTTTTCTTTTTTCCCTTATGACTGTAGCAAGTGAGGGGTTAGATTTGGAGTTGAGTTTGATTTCGTGTGAGGGGGCTGGAGATGTTGTCAAATGATGATAAAATTTTACATTATCCAGTCATTTTTGAAATAGTTGATCATTTGAGCACTTGTATTAGTTAAGTAATTGAAATGTTATAAGATATAACAAATATTTTTTTTCTTTTTGGTTTTTGTGGTTGTTTTTCATTTTAATGTATATATTGATTTTGTTATATAATAAAATTATTAATTGATATATACCTTCGATTTAAATTTTAGACTGTTTGTATTGAAGTCATTGTGTTTTGTAAAGGGGAATATATAATTGAAAAAATAAATAATAAATTATTTTTACCGACAAAATACCGACAGATATATCTGTCACTGATTTTTTAAAATAAATTAATATTTTGTAATAATTAAATTTATCGATGGATTATCGACGGACATTCTGTCGGTAAAAAGTCAAACCGACGAAATATCCGACCGATTTTTTAGCAAAACTACCGACGGAATATTTTTATATTTCTGTCGGTAAAATCCATCAGTAACTCTTACCGATGGATTTTTTCGTCGGTAATTTGGTACCTACGAGCATTTTACGGACGAAATAATTCCATTGGTAATCCATAAAAAAAACTTCGGTAAGGCCTTTTCAGTCGGTAAAACGCCCTATTCCGTCGGTAAAATCATTTTTTTTTGTAGTGAGTCAAGTTATATTATTTCTATTCAAACTATGTTCTTGTACTCTTCACAATTCAATTCAATTTTAAGACTTTACTTCCATACTAATCTTAAGAAAATAAATCACTCAATCAATGGCCAATTAATTGAAAGCATTAAGTATAATCATAAACAATTACATAAGAAAAGAAAACTAATCAGATAAATCCAAAAAAAATAAGAATTCAAGCTACATCAAAGATAACCCTAAAAGAAATTTAGCTTATGCTAATCATGTTTAAGAATACAAAATAACATATAGTTAAAGCAAACTTGAAATTGAGTAGAGATGAAAATCTTAGTGCTTGAGGTTTCAATTCCACAGAAATCTTCAGATTCCAAATCTTGCGTTTCTCCAATTCTTTGTCTTGCTTCCATTTTTTTTAATTAGAGATGGAAAGGCCTTTTTATAAAGAATAAGCATCCTAATTGGAATATGAGAGCTTTAGGCCTTTTTTTGGAAGAAATAAAACACAGTTGGAGTAGAAAAATGGGCTAAAAATTAAATTCCCGATTTTAGGAGAGCTTTAGGTCTTATTTGCTAGTGGTTATACCCTAGACCAAACATTAGGCCCTTTATGTAATGTCATATTTTATTTTATAAAATTGGATTTTCTTCATGTTATTATATTGTTGGCATATTACATTATAATAATGTTTGTAAATAACAATCTAATGTTATTTTGACTATCCCTAGTCATTTATCATTAAATGAATAATGATAAATAAAGACTAGTATAAGTTTGATTGATAATCATGGGATGATTATATATGATGATATGAATTAAACTTATAAGTACGTATTAGAGAACATAGTACTGGATAGACCCATTATGAGATACTACATGAGTTAATGTCATTAGTAATCTCATAATAGTTATGTTATTGATCCTTAGACCTAAGATTATCATAGTATCCTACATGATAAATATTATATTTTAACATAATCAAATATTATCTTTAATCGGATAATCATAAAGGTTATGATTGGACATGATGAGAATCATGTAGAGGATAGTGAATAATGAAGAAGGAATTTATCCCTCTCTTATGAGAGAGATATCTATTAGGCCCCTCAATAAGTAGGACTAAGAAATGCATGGCCGTGCTCAAATGAATTGATGGAGCAATCAATATAATTTGATATTATTAGTCTACTTAGTGATCGAGAAATTATAAGTTTGGACTATATAAGTTTGACATGGACCATGACTTATGTTCAAACAAGATATCATGTGACAAAAGGATTATAACATGTTCTATTAGGTTAAAATCGAATTATCAATATCTATATTATTTGGATAGTCATAATGTCTTGCTAGAAGCCGTTTATGATTTGTGGGCCCGTGATGGAATTGGGGCCCACTGCCAATATAATATAAACATATTGGATTGCACACATAGAATGTGATGAATAGACTAAGAGTTAATTCAGGCATTTCAAATTTTATTTTGTGATAAATTAAAATACGAAACAAATAATAAAAAAATAATATTTAAGATTAATATTATTATTCTTATTTTAAATAAGAAATAAAGTATTTCTTATTTTAATAAGAAAAGTGGGCCTGAAGTTTTCTCTCTCTAAATTAGGGTTCAATCAACTATATATAGATAGTGATATGTATATTTTAACCCTAATCAAGCATAAAAAGAAGAGTGGCAGCCATTACTTAGAAGAGAGAACAAGAAAAATCGTTTTGCTTTTGTAACTTTAAAAAAGAAAGAAAATAAACCCTAGCCGCCAAGGAAGAGAGCTAGCACCTTGGGCGATTCTTTTCATTGTATTTGCGTATGGATACCGATAGAGGGTGTCATTTTGCTTGAGGTCACACCTGCAAATTCAATTTATCTACGCTTCAAGAGGTTGGTAATCGTTACACTTCTCTTTTTATTGAACCAGTTGGATTGCTTGGATCCATAGTGGGTTTCTATTTTTTGCTGCAAAATTTTATTTATTATATGGAAACCCAACATTGTTTTGGAAGAAATAAAATAGAGTTGGAGCAGGAAAATGGGCTAAAAATTGAATTTCGATTTTTAATCTCGTCACCACACCCTCAGGTGGTGATTTCTGCCCAGTGTCATCATTTGAGGTGGTGAAATCCTCTGCTTGTCTAAACATCACAATCTTAGGTGGTGAAACCCTTTGGTTGTCATCTTTCACCATTTTTCACTTCTTTTAAACTTCTAAAGCTTGCAATGCAAATTTTATGCCTTCAAATGGCCTTCTAATCCATTAATCATTTAAGATTAATATGATTAAACCTAAAACCACCAAAATTAACACAATTAGGCCAACTTAACAATCAATAGATAAAAATTAAGAATGTAACTAAAAGATAATGAAAATTAACTACTAAACTATTATTCTAACCTAAAATTCACTTAAAAAATGATCCATAAAAGCTTATGTAAAACCTATTAATAAAATACCCCTAAACTTGAACTTTGCTCGTCCTTGAGTAAAGAAGAATAATCTACACTTTTGAACAATTCAAACTCAGAATTTCAGATGACAGCAACCAATCTTAACTAAGATAAGGAGAAGCATAATTTACCAATTATTGCAATTATATTTTACATTTTCCCTTAACACTCTAAATACAACGAATTACAACTTCCTGTAAACAATGGCTTTGAAAGCTAAATTGACTTATCAAAAGCAGCTAGCATTTCATGATAATTTCTCATCAATTCGCACAAAACACAACAATCTTAACTAAGTTCTCCAAAATGAGATGTAAAGAATTCACATCATCACCACACATTTATTTTTCGATAAAAATTAAGCCAATACATAGGAAATATGTATTCAACCTGCTAAGATAAATAAAATTCACAAATTTGTGCAAATAAACTTAGAGAACATAAAGCTAGAATAGTTAATTTTTTTTGTTCTTGATTCACTTTTCCATTTGAGGCACTTTTAATGGCTTTTGTTCGAGCTTATAGTAGCCCCTATTGGGGTATATTCTCCCAACACTAGTTTTTTCCATATACAAAGCTCATTACCGAGTCTTTGCTTCAAGAAAATAGGTTCGAACCACTTGAATCAATCAGCAATGGTGAACCGCCATATTTTTTTTTACTTTTAACTTGCGTGGCAAATTTTGAGCTATAAGCAGCCACTATGATGTAAAGCTCTCCCAATATTGATCTTTTCCATTCACAAGAATCATTATCGAAACTTTGCTTAAGGGGAACAAGTGTCGTACCACTTGAACCGACTAATGTTGGTAAACCACTTCTTAACAAGGAAAATATAAACATTTATATTATTTTTTCTATTTGGTTCCTAGACATCCCATGCTTCTAAATTCATTGCTTAAAAATTTAAAAGATTATGCATATCAATGCAAGTTTAAAATAAAGTTTCCAAATGCATTAATACTATCTATTGTAAGCAAGTTCAGTTTCTTATTTAGAGCTCATACATCCTATTCTTGAGAAAGATAGTTAAAATTAATCATGTTGGATCCAAAAAGATGAGAAAAAAAATTATTTGTGCTAGCTTATTAAAATAAATCAATCTAGATCTAAAAGTTATGATTTAGAAATTGTGTTCATTGATAGAATGAATCTCAAACACAAAATGGTCAACCTAACTTAGCCACTATCCAACTATACTCTAACTTAACTTAATCTTTATTTAGATGCAATCATCCAAAATCGAGCTCAAATACATTCAAATTCAAAAGCCAAACAAGGTCCAAGCAAAATTTTAAGCTCAATTTAATTCAATATTTTTTTTCAAAGACAAAATAAACTACACAAAACGAACTGCAACCACCCCCAAACTTAAAATATGCATTGTCCTCAAAGCATGAAAATGATAGTTAAGGAAAGAAAAAAACAAAAAAAATATTAAGAGAATTTAGAACACTTCCCTGAATTGGTAAGGACCACACAATATAGGAGAATACAAAGGTGGACGAGAGCATGGTAAGAGGGAAGTAATTAAAAACTCCATTCGCTTCCACAGGTTAGAGATTTGCTTTTGCACACCATTAATTCTTACATCAATATGATCTTTCAACTACTTAAAAGTTAAAGTGGTGTTGGAGGAGCTTTGATTAATCATTAGCAAAATTAGGGTCTTTTTTGGTTCATTCAAGTGTTCTGGAATGTCATACACACCATGAACCTGTTGTTTCTTAATAGGAATAGAATTGCCATTTTTATCTAACAATATCCATTGGTTAGTATCCCATTTACAGAATTTCATGGATTAAAGAGTTTCAAAGTCAACATAATTGGTTCGTATTGAAAATGGGCCTAAGTTTTCTAATCTTAAATGTTTTGCAATGGTTGTAACAAAACCTCCTACAATAAATTTTCCTTTCTTTTGCTCAGCCACCTTTTTGAGGTGGTCTAAAAGCCAAACACCACCATTAACCGGGACACCTTGATGCATACAATATATAAAGAACAATTCAAACTTAGTGACAGACGTTTGGCTATTACCCCTACTACAAAAAGTATGGGATAACACCCTTTGAAATATAACAGAATGGGTGCAGACGATTTACTCACTACAGGTTAAAAATCTTCACTACTATCAGTAAGTATACGCCGGGCACTAGACATACTAAAGACTTTAGGATAGGGTGATAACCTTAGTTAGGCAACTTAAAAATAGAATTAAAAGTTGGTAAATTAAGCTTGTAGCTTTTATTTCTAAGTCTAAATATGAATGTATATGTATCATTCATATAGTGTGGGCTCACATCACATTTTAAAGAACTCAGAAATTTTAAGGTCAAGTCATGGTAACTATGATTTTAAAAATTCATGAAAGACTCCCATCCAATTCCTTTCATCAAAGCATAAATATCATTAAATAAGCCTAAAGTTTAAAGCATATTTTTTATCAAAGTATTACATAGCACCATGATGTCCATTGTGAAGGATTTCATACTTAGTTTGTTGGAATGGCATACCAAACTAAAAATTAAGCTCACCTAGTCTTTGGGGTTCGACTGCTTCATGCTCTTTGATGATGGCTTATGATGGTCTTGGTTTCTTGGTGGATATTTTGGCCCGTTTTTACTGCCTCTCAACTGCCTTTTTGCTCTTTGTAGTGGAAATTATAGTACTCTTCTTTTTCTCACCTTCTCTACCCATTAATTAATCTAATTTTTAAAATCCCTAATTAGAAAAACTAGGGATTCAAGAACAACAAAAAAAATAAAAAAAAATATATTATATCTACTTAGATGAAGAGAAGAAGAAGAAGAAGAAGAAAAAGAAGGAGAAGGAGAAGAAAAAGAAGAAAAAGAAGGAGAAGGAGAAGGAGAAGGAGAAGTAGAAGAAGATGAAGATGAGAGGAATGATCAAGAAAGGAGGCTTATTTCTAATTTCAATCCACAGCAAAAAAGGGGACCGTCAAAGAAAATTTTTTTTTAGAGAAAATTTCAGTTCACGATGGAAGAATGTTATGCCCAATTTAAAGTGGAAAAATCAATTTCATGGGTTAGCCATGTGAAAGGGTGTGCTAATTTAAATAAAAGAAAATAAAACAAAAACCAAAGTTATAGCCGAAAAGGATTTCACGGTGTGGGAATGTGAAATTCATTGCCAAATTGCATTTGTTGGTTTACTTTGGCCTATTCCCATTTCCCATTTCATGATTTTGGCTTTGTGAAAGCTACTGTTGTCTTCTTTATTGTTTTGTCTTCTTTTGCTTTAGTTTCCCCATTTTCCACGTTTTGACTTTTGGCTTTTTTTTAAATATGTGAAAAAAAGAAAAAAATTAAATTAAAATCAATAATGTAAATCATAAAATCACTATTTATATAAATAAATATTAAGCCTAAATAAAATCACTAATTAATACAAAAAAATCTACTAAAATTCAGAAATAAATAAATACATTAAATTAAACTAAAATAAAAAATATTTTAATTGAATGATTGGTTTGCCTCCCAATTGGTGCTTTATTTAACATCTATAGCTAGACCGAATTACACCATTTACTCAAGTCGGAGGACTTCGATGGATGAGATGTTATCACCCTTGAAATAAGGTTTTAGTCAGTGCCTATTTACTTAAAAGTTCGATCCTCGCTTTGAATTTCAATAGCTTCATGTGAAAAAATCCTTGAAATTATGAATGGACCGGACCAACGAGATCGAAGCTTACTTGGAAAAAGTTTAAGATGAGAGTTAAATAATAAAACTTTTTGTCTAACTTAAAACTTGTGTCTTACAATATGTTTATCATGCCACTTCTTGGTCCGTTCTTTATGAATTTTGGCATTTTCACAAGTTAGAAGTCAAAACTCATCCATTTCATTGAGTTGTAACAATATCTTTTCATCTACAACTATCTAATCAAAATTTAATAGTCTTATTGCCCAATATGCTTTATGTTCCAATGCCACTGGCAAATGGCAAGCTTTTCCATATACCAATTGATATGAGGACATCTCGATTGAAGTCTTGAATGCTGTTCTATATACCCATAATGCATCATCGAGCTTCCATGCCCAATCTTTCTTAAAGGAACTTACCATTTTCTCAAGAATCCTTTTCATTTCCCTGTTAGATATTTTAACTTATCCGCTAGTTTGAGGATGATACGGCATACCTACATGATGAGTCACACCATATTTCATCAGTAAGGAATCTAAGTAACAATTGCAAAAATGTTTACCACCATCACTGATAATAGCTCATAGGGTTCCAAAACAGGTAAAAAAATTTTCCTTAGGAACTTCATAACACTTTTGGCATCATTGTTTAGCAAAGCCACTGCTTCCACCCATTTAAACACATAATCCACTGCCATTAAGATGAACTGGTTTAAGCAGGATCTTGGAAATGGGCCCATAAAATCGATTCCCTATACATCAAATAACCTAATTTCTAAGACATTTTGTAGCGGCATCTCATTTCTCTTAGAAAGGTTACCTATTTTTTGACATCTATCACAAGTAAAAATAAAATTAAAAGCATCTTTAAACAAGTTAGGCCATTAAAAATTGCATTGTAATACTTTAGTAGCTATCTTAGAATGTCCAAAATGACCACCACACTCGAGTGTATGGTAATGTCTTAAAATATCATTCATTTCATACTCAGGAACACATTGCCTAATAATTTGATTAACACATAATCTAAACAAGTATGGATCTTCCCAATAATATTGTTTAACATTAGAACAAAAATTTCTTCTTTTGCTAATATGTCATATTTTAGGGAATTATTTCACAAGCTAAATAATTAGTTATATCAACATACCGTGGTTTTTGAGTTGCAAAGACAACATACAATTATTCACCGGGAAATGATACATTGATTAAGCACATATTATCATTAGTTCTCTCTAATTATAATATGGAGAAATGGTCAGCTACCACATTCTCAACCCTTTTCTTATCTCAAATTTCAAAAACAAATTCCAGCAAAAGTAACACCCATCTAATTAGTCTAGGTTTGGCTTCTTTTGAAGGAGATACTTAATAGCAGAGTGATCAGTGAATACTATTATTTTATTCCCTATCAAATAGGAACAAAATTTATCAAAAGTAATAACAATAGCTAAAAGCTCATTTTCAGTAGTTGCGTAATTAAGTTGCCCATCATTTAAAGTTCAACTAGCATAATAGATAACATACAAGTTTTTGTCCTTTCTTTATCTAAGAACTGCTCCTAATGCAATGTCACTCTTGCCACACATAAACTCAAATGGTAACTCCTAATTCGGTGATTCCATAAAAGGTGTCGATGTGAGCTCCTTTTTCAATTTGTTAAAGGCAATCAAACACTTTTCATTAAAATTAAAAGGCATATCTTTAACTAACAAATTACAAAGAGGTTTGGTGATTTTAAAGAAGTCTTTAATGAACCGATGAAAAATCCTGCATGCCCAAGAAAGCTTTGCACTCCCTTAACTGAGGTTCGGGGTGGTAATTTGTCAATCACTTTAATTTTTGCCTTATCCACCTCAATGCTATGTGCTAAAATCTTGTGACCTAGAATAATTCCTTCCTGCACCATAAAATGACACTTTTTCCAATTTCAAACTAAGTTAGTCTCTTCACATCTTTGTAAGACTCGAGAAAGGTTAGTTAGATAATGATCAAATGAGGAACCAAAAACAAAAAAATCATGCATAGAAACTTCAATAAAATCTTTAATCATATCAGAAAAGATAGCCATAACCTTTGAAAAGTCATTGGTGTATTACACAAGTTGAATGTCATTCTTCTATAAGCTAACGTAATATATGGACAAGTGAATGTAATCTTTTCTTAGTCCTCGGTGCAATGGAAATCTGTAAATAACCTGAATATCCATTTAGAAAGCAATAATATTTATATCCTGCAAGTCTTTGATCCACAAAAGGTAAGGAAAAATGGTCATTACGTGTTGTATTGTTAAGTTTCCTAAAATCAATGCATGCATGCCAACTTGTTACTATTCTAGTTGGTATTACTTCATTATTTTCAATGGCTACAACAATAAATCTCCCATTCTTAGGCACAAGTTGTGTAGGACTAACCCAATTTCTATTTGATATAGGATATATAATTCTTGCATCTAAAAGTTTGATGACTTTCTTCTTCACAACTTCCTTCATATTAGGATTTAATCTTCGTTACAGTTCAATTGAAGGTTTCTGATTTTCTTCCATTAAAATTTTATGCATGCACAAAGTAGGGCTAATCCCCTTAATGTTAACTATTGTCCAACTTATAGCTCTAATATGTGATCTTAGAACATGCAATAACTTTTTCTCTTATTCCTTAGTCAAATCAGTAGTTATGATTACAGGAAGAATAGAAGATTCTCTTAAGAAAGCATACCTAAAATGAGTTGGAAGTTGTTTAAGCTCCAATATAGGAGCTCTAACAATTGAAGGTACTACATGAGTTGATTTCTTCTCAAGCTTCTTAAATACTTACTTCATTTCAACATAAGTTCTATCAAAACCTTTCTTTAATCCATTTTTTTTATCCTACAACCTGGACCTTATCAATCTCCACCAACTCATTAGAGCACAAAAATTAAGGTTGATTTAAAGTTTCTTCCACACATTCATCTATAATATCAACTTGATTACAGTCAGAAAAATCAGAAGGGTATTTAAAAGCATTAAAAACATTAAAAATAACCTCTTCTTGTCCCACTCTTAATGTCAACTTACCTTGTTTTACATCAATTAGTATGCATTCGGTGTGGAGAAATGTTCTTCCTAAAATTAGTGGTACTTCTCCTTCATTTTCCATGTCAAAAACTACAAAATCAGAAAAAAAGATGAATTTTTGATTTTGATAAAGATGTCTTCAATTACACCCAAAGGATGTTTGATCAATCTATCCCTTAGTTGCAATGACATGGTGGTGGGTTTGACTTCTCTCGATCCTAATTTTTTAAACAAAGAAAAAGGCATTAGATTTATGCTAGCACCAATATCACATAAAGCCTTACTACTCTCATTATTTCCTATTTTGCAATCAATAATAAAACTCCTTGGATCTTTCAGTTTTTGAGGTAAATTTCTCTGAATTATGGCACTACATTCAGTTGTCAACTTCACCATTTCCTATTCTTCTAACTTTTTGTTCTTGGTAAGAATCTCTTTAAAAATTTTAGCATATGATGGCATTTTTACTAATGCTTCTGCAAAAGGAATGTTAATGTGTATCTTTTTAAAGATATCTAAATATTTAAGAAAAATCTTATCTTCTTTGTGCTTTTGAAGTCGTTAAAGAAAAGGAACTGGTGGAACATATGGCTTGATTTGTTCAGTTTCTTTAACGCCTTTTCCCACATCATTGATGTTCGTTTCATACGTCAACTTCTTTATTCTTTTGCTCTTCTAGCTCTCTACCATTCCTCAATTTAACTGCCTTCAATTATTCCTCTGGATTTATTTTTGTGTTGCTAGGTAAATTACCTTGAGTTCGATTTGTCATGGCTTATGCCAATTGACTAATTTGAAGCTCTAGATTCTTGTAGAGGCTTGTTGGTTTTGAAAATTTTTCTTGGTATCGACTATGAAATTTGTGGTTGTTTTGATGAGGTTAGCAATTTTCCAATGAAGTTTTCTTCTCTTGCTGCTGAAATCTAGGTGGAGCTCTTTGCACATGTTGTTGGTTGGTCCATGAGAAGTTAGGCTGATTTCTCCATCCAGGATTATGCGTGTTGGAATACAGGTTTTGTTGTTGCCGACCATGATTAGCCACATAATGAGCTTGCTTCGAACTTTGCTGAGTGAAAGTTACTCCCTTTTAGCATTCATTGGTTTCATGTTGTCCGGTATATGTTTCACAAACCCGCACATAAGATTAAATAGAATTCAGTCCTAATTTATTAACTTTAGTAACTAAAGCATTTATTTTAAGATTAAGTGCATAAATAGCATTAATTTCTAGAAGTCCATTAGTTTTCTTGAGGGGGCTTTTATAAGATGAGTTGTACATATAGTTGTTCATTGTAATTTCCTCAAGAAGCTTCATTACATCATCCATTTCTAGTCTTATAGAAGTACCTCTTGCTGTTGCATCTACCAGAATTCGCATATTGGGATGGAAACTAGTGTAAACATTTTGCACTAATATCTGACCGGTGTCTAGCAAGTATACTAGATTGGCTAGTAATATAGGAAAATAAGATTATGATCCAAAATATCGAACCCAAGGGAAACTTGTGCTTGTATGTGCTATTTCAATTTCAAAACCAATTTTGTGTGTAAAGAGAGAAGAGAAATCCCAAAGTTGTGATGATTTGAAAACAATAATTTAAAACTAAATTAAAACAATTAAAAAAAACTAAAGTAAAGAAAAGATCTATTGAAAACAAGTAAATTGAATGAGTTAAAAATCAATGATGAAGACAACTTTCACTAAAGGACCATCCACCTTAACAAATATTGCTATGACTTAATTAAAAGAAAATATACAAGTGATTATGGAAAATTCAGTTTAGTAACCTAGATAACTTTATTCAAGATTATCATTCCAAGCATTAAAACTCTCTTATTCAGAACAATTCAATACTTAGCATAAAGAACTGAATTAAGTCTCCTAGATGTCTATTAAAGCCTTTCTCAAGAGATTTAACTTTCACCTATTCTTGGTTACACTTTTCTTAATCTTAACTTACTCAAATTAACACACAATTATAGCTTATTCAAATTATAACCATGCATTAATTCAACTAAATTAACCTAAGAGCATGCAAATCATTAATCAACTTAAACCAATTAATTAACCAATTCTTAATCAAGTTAATAATCAACTTAAAATTGAGAAAAGACAAGACTATGTTTAAGAACCAAGAAATAATCAACTTGTATTAAAATTTAAGAACAAACTCAAGTCATAACACTACAAGTCAAGGATTCAAGTATCCTTTAGCAAAAGTAAAGAAAACTACTCACAAACCATTCTTAAAACTAAAACAACGTTTTGAAAAAAACTGTAAAAACAAATAACGTAAAAAAACTAAGAAAGCAAAGCTTAATTCTAAGGCTTGATTCTAGGGATTGATCCCCATTCTTCTGTGTTTTGGACCACTATTTATAGGCAAGAATTGTAGTAGACTCCTTGTTAAACTTCGGTAATAAAATAGGAATCAAATTCTGCTAAACAGGAAGCTCGTAAATCCTTCTCGATATGGGAGTCTTCATCATGTGGCCACGCCTTTTAGTGTGTATTTCTACACATGACCACGACTCATTTAGTTCTTCTTCCACACGTGGCCATGTGTGGTCCTTCACTGGGAATCCACGTGGTCACGTGGTCTTCAAAAACTCCTTCAATTGCTATCATATGGCCACGATTCTTCTTGCTTTGTTCTTCACGTGGCCACGTTTGAAACTCTTCAGTATTTTCACGTGGTCACATCTTAAGGCTCTAGACTGGACACTGGTTTTCTCGCCTAATTTCTTCATATTTGCACTTTTAGCCTTAAACTTTATCCTTTTTGCACTTTAAGCCCTTTTATACCAATTTAAACCTGAAAATCAAACAAAACACAAAATTAACCTTAAAAACATAAATATTACTAAATTAACTCTAAATTAACCTAAATAAAACCAAAACAACTAAATAACACAACTGAAAACATATCAAAAACTATATATATATTTCACACTTATCAAATACCCCACACTTAAACCTTGCTTGCCCTCAAGCAAATAAGAACAATCATACCTTCAAAACCATCAAACTTGAACAAAGATATGCAATTTTAAAACCAAACTTAGCATTCTAACAAGAGCACTTAACATAAACTTTAAATAGATTAACTTCAACAAGAGAATATAAACTAGTTTCCTTGAATGTGTGCAAGACCAAATCATTTTAATCAATTTTGTAAATCAAAATATCAACACAACTAAGTAATGAAGTATAGAATATATGAATGCATAAGCATACAATCGGTTTCGTGCTTGAAGCTCTAGAAACACAATAGGCCTCTCCTTTAGCATCGGAACTCGTAGGTCATCTCCGCTAAATAACTCAAAACAAACTTAAAATCACATAGGTCTTACAAAGGTTGTAATGGGGCTAAGGGTATGTTTATCAAAGAATGGATAAAAGATAATCAAAATGAATATAGCCACTCTAAGACCAAATAGATTACAAAACCCCATAACTTAATCTATATATTTTGCTCATCCTTGCCTTGATTCCAAACTTTCTTTATGCTCTTTCACCAATAAGTCAATATTTTTCCATTTTTTCTTGTACTACCCCACACTTATATTTTTTCATATTTGCTAGTTCTCTTTTTCCTTTCTTTTTCCTTTTCTCAAACTTTAAACGTTCTTTTCTCTCTTTTTTTTCTTTTTTTTATTGAACTAGCCTTTACAAGCTAACCTCAAGGTAATACAAGGTATATTTTCAATTGACTTCATCAATAACTTTGTTAAAACTTTCTTACTACACCCAATAAAACTTTACTCTTTTCACTTATTTCTTACTACACCCAATAAAACTTTACTCTTTTCACTTATTTCTTTAATCCTAAAGTGGCCAATTCCATAGGGTGAGATAAAAGCTTTTTAGTTTATATGGTTAAAACATTAGGTGTACAAAAAATATTAATGATACGCATTAAGCATACCCTTATAAGCTCAAAATGGTTAATCAAAGGATAATTTCATCAAGGTAGGACATAAATCTTTAAGAAAGTTTATCAAGAAAATTATTGCCTAGATCATTTTCTAAGTTGCTTGATTTGTTCATATGCTTTGAAGGGTGATTAGGAAGGTTCTAGTGCTCTAAATTTTCTTACTTCACTACTTTATTGCATTGATTTTTTTCCAAGTTAAAACTGGTCTAAGTGCTTTTTAGAGTTTGGAAACTAACAAATATTTATCAAGTTGAAGATTAACCCATCCAAAGGCATATTAAACAACATAAATGTTCTCTTGCTAAGCAAAAGTCCAAAACATGCATATTCCATATCCAAGTTCAAAGTGTTCAAGTTTTGAAGTCAACTAGGGCAAACTAAGTTTTCATGCAAACTATATGAAAAGGTGAACTATACAAGTCTTTAATATATTGTACAAACTTGAGAAAACAAATAAAACATGAACACAAGAAAAGAAAAGAAAACAACACAAAAACATAAAAACACAAAGTTTTGATTCATGAAAAAGAAAAGCAAAGTTGAAAACAAACTCCCTGAAAGGAGGCTACCCCCTCCTCAAATTTTTGCTGTCCACAGCAAATGATGATCTAGTCCAATGGAGGCGGTGGTGGAGGAAACTGCTGCAAAAAATGATGGATAAAATGCTTAACTCTTCTATTTCCTTCCATCACCATATCCTGAAGCATAACCATCCTTCCCTGCATTTGATCGAGCCTAATTTGTTGCGCATCCAACCAACTACTTAACTGATTAAATGGTGCTTCCCATTCTGGTGTTGTGGGCTCATTTATGGGAGAAGGGACTGCTATGGCAATATGCTCCTTCTGCTGCTCTTCTTCTTGCTCCTCTTGATGTTCCTCAAACCGAATGTTATTCTCTCTTAAATATTCCTCTCGTGTTGCCCAATGACCGCGGGGCCTAGGTATCAGAATTTTCATCCTTTTTAGCATCCTATTATCAATGCAAGGCAAATATCCTTTAAGGGGTTCTCCATAAACCTGATGATCAACTGCATTTGCCAAGACTGTGGCTATCCACCCAATCGAGATATTATCAATGTTTCCTAGCATTTATTGTAAGTCCTTAATTCAACTAGCTATAATGCCCGCTCCATTGATTACTTTGCCATCCATCATACATCGAAGAATCATTGCTTGAGATACACTGATAGTGCTGGCATTTTTCAAATTGTTGTACATACTTTTTGCCAAAAACCGATGAATGATTCGCAACGCATGATTCCTTAATGCATATACCTTGCATTGCCCTCCTACCCAAGGCTCATCCAATTCCAGATCTTTGATTCTCTCCCAATTTTCCATAGGTGAAGCATCTTCCAATTCCCAGGGAGCAGTTGGCACAAAACCTAAAATTTCAAAAAACTGAGTGAAAGTTAAAGAATAACCTTTCTTACCAAGCTTAAAGCCTACTGTGCCATCCTCAGCATCTCTCTTGAAATAGCATTCAAAGGAATAAAGAAAATCTCGTGCCATGTCCGGATACACCTTTGGTTTTTTCTTAATGAATTCTTGCCAACCAATACTTTGGATTAATGGTTCTATCTCATGGTCCTATAGATTTCCAGCCGGAATATTGAGGAACAAATGACTTAAATAAGCGGGCTGGACATAGGTGCACTTGCTGAAATAATAAAATTTGTTGATTTTTTCCCTATCCACATACGATGGAATGCGTACACCGGATGAACTAGCTACATCAGGGTATTTAGTCCTTCGAGGTGCCACTACAAAGAAAGAAAAAAAATGCATTGTAAGTGTTAACTCATAACCCGAAATAAACTAAATTATGATTGCATAATCATGAATGAAATGATGCATAATTGGATGAAATGATAAGTTAATAGCATACGTCATGATAGGAATAAAATGCATTCAAAAGTTGAGCACAAAGAGTATGTTAACATAATGCCTATCATGCATGAATAAAATCATGAACAATTCTTTCAAAAGGTGAATAAATGGTCATGAATTAATGCAACTTATAAATATGCCAACCAAAGAGTGAAAGTTAAAAAAAATAATTTTAAAGAAAAACTCATTGAGGCATTTTATCGAACACGTTGGGAGCACAAGTTTGAGCATGAATTTAAGAAGCATAACAAAGAGTGTTCACTACCCCATTTCATACCAAGTATATATTACATGCACATACTAATCATAATCATCCAAAGAAGCAAAAAGAATTAACATGCAAACAATATGTTAAGTGTAAATTAACCTAAAAACCAAACATCATGAACAATAATTGCACAAAACACAACCATGGATGATAACCAACTAATAATTAAGGAGTAAAGGAAGGAAATACTTACTTGAAATTGAAAATTGCACCACAAAATGGAGGTAGTGTGTGTGAGGTGTGTAAACCCTAGTGAATGAAGAAAACGTGGAGAAGGAAGAAATTATGGGTAGGAGAGAGAGAAAAATGAAAGAGAAAGTAAATGGAGATGGTGATGATCGGTAATGAGTGAAAATCCGTGGGCACGGGTTAATTTTGTGGTGGTGAGGCATGGGCACGGAAGAGAGCAAAATGAGGATGAAGAAGAAGAAAAGAAATCGTGAAGTGTTTATAAAAGTAGATGAGGAGGGCGTGGCCACATGAGGTTCAATGGAGAACTACACGTGGTCACGTGTGAAGAAGCAAAATGGGACAGAGGACTTAGGCGTGGCCACGTAAGGTTCGATGGAGAACTATACGTGGTCACGTGTGAAGAACTAAAATGGAACAGACAACTTGGGCGTGGTCATGTGAACTTTCCTCTTGTAATACCCGTGGGCATGTGTAATTTTGGGAACTAAGTAGTGTAGCAACTCGTGGCCACGTGATGGCAAAGGGAAAGCCACACGTGGTCACGTGTCTTCAATTTTTTTTCTGTCTTTCTTCTTTGACACACGCCCATACAATTGAACTTCCTCAAATGCATTTTTTTTCCATTAAAAACATCAAATCTTTTCCAGGAAAAACATGTCTCCATTTTAAAACTTTGTTAATGTACTTTTTCCATGAATCAAAACACATAAACACTCAAACATGCAGAAAACACAAATTTTGATTGAAAACATAAAAGAGATAGAAAGTTGGAGTTCTGAGTTTTTGGAGTCTCCAGCTAGACTCTCCAAACTATTTTTTAAGTATCTTGAAGAACAATGGTTGCTTCAGCAACCTCTTATTGTCCGATTTGGTCTGGTTTGCCCCATTTTGATTTCATCTCTTGGTTAGTCTTTTCTTTATAAAATGCTCCATTGTCATATAACCATTATTGAATTGCATCAAGCTCATTGAAACTTTGTTGAGGTTGTATTCCCAGCTTAGAATTATCCTCCATGGGTGTATGATAATAGCTGGAACTAACCCTTTTCAAATCGGATATTTCCCAATCAATTTTTCCTTTATTCTTCTTGAGAATTTCAATGAGCATTTCTTCGTCCAACCCTGTCAATGAAAATGAATTAATTACTAGCTTAGCATTATCACTCAAAAATAAATATTTCAAATGAGATGAAATTGCTTTAAGTTCAGAATCTCCCTTAGGAAGGGACGGTTTATCCTCCATTTCATCATATTCACTATGCTCTTTTTCTAAATTTTGTATCAACTTTAGCTCCTTTGCTTTCAACTCTTCCACTTCCTTGGGATGCATTAAACAACTTTGAAGTTCATCATTAAGAATGATTTCCTCTTGTTTTTCATTAACACATTCTTGAATTTCATCGACAAAACAAATGGATTCTTCAAAATCATACGAGGGGTATTTTAAAATTTTATTAACATTAAAAATCAATTTTTCCTCGTTAAATCTTAAAGTAACCGTTTGTCCATGAACATCAATTAAGGCTCTTACTGTGTTCAAGAATGGCCTCCCCACAATCAATGGCAGTTTTCTATCTTCTTCCATGTCCATTACCACAAAATCAACTGGGAATATAAAATTTCCTACTTTAACCAATATGTCCTCAATGATTCCTTTTGGCCTTTTTACCGATCTATCCGCCAATTGAAGTATCATTTGGGTTTCTTTTAAATCACCTAGATTCAATTTCCTGCAAATTGAATAAGGCATCAAATTAATGGAAGCACCCAAATCACATAAAGCATTTCCAACAAAATTTCCACCTAGTTCACAAGGCAATGTAAAACTACCTGGATCTTCTAATTTTTCAGGAATTTTGTTGGTTAAAATGGCACTGCAATTACCGGATAATTGAACCGTTCCTATGCCTTCTAGCTTTTTCTTATTAGTGCACAATTCCTTCATAAATTTAGCATATTTAGGCATGTGTAATAAAGCTTCAGCAAATGGTAAGTTTATATGTAGCTTCTTAAACATGTCCAAAAATCTACTCAATTGTTCATTTTGTTTCTCTTTTCTAGCTAGAACAGGAAATGATAATTGAAACTCATCAAGAACAGTAGAAACAAGTTTGTCCTTACCTTTACCCTTCTCAACTGTAGGAGATACTTTTTCAGTATTTTCAGAGTTAGAAACACTTACCTCCGTTGTCGATTCCACCCTTGAGGAAGAATTCTTACCATGTTCAGTCTTCTCTAACTCTCTCCCACTCCTTAAGGTGATTGCTTTGGCTTCCTCCTTTGGATTTTGGTCTACATTAGATGGAAATGTCCCTTGAGCATGGTTTGATAAAGAACTAGCAAGTTGCCCCATTTGGTTCTCTAAGTTCCTAATGGATGCCTCTTGATTTCTCATCCAAATATCTTGCGCCTTCCATCTAGCATCTTGACTAGCTAAAATTGAGTTTTGGGAGGCCATGAAATTTGCAATCATTTCTTCAATATTAGATTTCTTTTCTTGAGGAGGGGGAGGTTGAGGTTTTTAAAAACCGGGTGGTTGGTGGTATGCTTGTGATGGGTATTGATTTAGGTAATGATGTGGAGCTTGGTTTTGGTATGGAGATTGATTATTGGAAATTTGATTGTGGTTGAATTGGGGTCTAGGATTGGGGTTAGAAGAAGAACCTTGATTACCTTCCCTCCATGAAAAATTTGGATGGCTTCTCCATCCCGCATTGTAAGTATTGCTATACGGATTCAAGGCATTGACTTCTTCTACCATACTTTCAACATTCTTTATTCCCATAGGTCCTGGATTTCCTGCATAAGAATCAGCTTCATTAGATAGCATAGAGATATTTTTAGCTTTAAGCTCATTTATTTCTTTTGAATATCTCTTTTCCATTAATTCTAATTGAGCTTTCAACATAGCTACTTCATCAATATTATGAACTCCCTGTTTCTTTTGAGTTGCTCTAGAGCTTGCCCATTGAGCATCATTGGTGGCCATCTTATCAAGGAGTAAAAATGCATCTTCGGAAATTTGATTCATGAAACTTCCATTTGAAGCTGCATCTAACAAAGATCTTGTTGATGGATGAGCACCTGTATAGAAAATATGCATTAATTGAAAAATAGGAACTTCATGATGAGGGTAACTTTTTAATAGTCTCCTAAATCTTTCCCAAGCTTTATGGAATGGCTCATCATAAAATTGCTGGAAGTCACTATTTTCTTTCCTAATAAGGGCAGTCTTGGTGGGTGGGAAGAATTTGCATAGAAATTTCTCTTGCATTTGTTGCCAAGAATGGATGGATTGATTTGGTAGCATTTGTAGCCAATCCCTAGCTTTTCCTATTAGGGTGAATGGAAAGAGTTTCAACCTAATTGCATCAGTAGATACATTAGTAATTTGCACAGTGTCACTCACTTCTAAGAACATATCCAAATATTGTGCAGGATCCTCTATATCCGAACTCGAAAATTGGTTTCTTTGTACCATAGTGATGGTAGCGGGTTTAATCTCAAAGGGTTGGTGGTAAGGAATCCTAATAGTCCTATGTTCTTCATTCCACCTAGGGATAGCATAATCCCTTATGGTTCTAGGTCTATACCCATTCCCAGGAGCTTGGTGGGGTATGTGTTGCTCTTCAATCCTAGGTGGTGGATCATTCATAGGTTGTTCAATTTCTGGGTCATTCATATTGCCTCTCAACCTTCGAATCCTATGGAATGTCCTTTCAATTTCAGGGTCTAATGGTAAGATGGGGTTGTCTCTCACCATAAACCACTAGTCACCTAAAAAGAAAAATAAGAAATTAGATGGAGAAGAGAAGAAAACACACAAAAATCACTTTAAAATCAAAATAAATAAACAAACGCCAATGTTTCCCTGGCAACGGCGCCAAAAACTTGACCGGTGTCTAGCAAGTGTACTAGATCGGCTAGTAATATAGGAAAATAAGATTATGACCCAAAATATCGAACCCAAGGGAAACTTGTGCTTGTATGTGCTATTTCAATTTCAAAACCAATTTTGTGTGTAAAGAGAGAAGAGAAATACCAAAGTTGTGATGATTTGAAATCAATAATTTAAAACTAAATTAAAATAATTAAAAAAACTAAAGTAAAGAAAAGATCTATTGAAAACAAGTAAATTGAATGAGTTAAAAATCAATGATAAAGACAACTTTCACTAAAGGACCATCCACCTTAACAAATATTGCTATGACTTAATTAAAAGAAAACATACAAGTGATTATGGCAAATTCAGTTTAGTAACCTAGATAACTTTATTCAAGATTATCATTCCAAGCATTAAAATTCTCTTATTCGGAACAATTCAATACTTAGCATAAAGAACTGAATTAAGTCTCCTAGATGTCTATTAAAGCCTTTCTCAAGAGATTTAACTTTTACCTATTCTTGGTTACACTTTTCTTAATCTTAACTTACTCAAATTAACACACAATTATAGCTTATTTAGATTATAACCATGCATTAATTCAACTAAATTAACCTAAGAGCATGCAAATCATTAATCAACTTAAATCAATTAATTAACCAATTCTTAATCAAGTTAATAATCAACTTAAAATTGAGAAAAGACAAGACTATGTTTAAGAACCAAGAAATAATCAACTTGTATTAAAATTTAAGAATAAACTCAAGTCATAACAATACAAGTCAAGGATTCAAGTATCCTTTAGCAAAAGTAAAGAAAACTACTCACAAACCATTCTTAAAACTAAAACAACGTTTTGAAAAAAATTGTAAAAACAAAGAACATAAAAAAAACTAAGAAAGCAAAGCTTAATTCTAAGGCTTGATTCTAGGGATTGATCCCCATTCTTCTGTGTTTTGGACCACTATTTATAGGCAAGAATTGTAGTAGACTCCTTGTTAAACTTTGGTCATAAAATAGGAATCAAATTCTGCTAAACAGAAAGCTCGTAAATCCTTCTCGATATGGGAGTCTTCATCACGTGGCCACGCCTTTTAGTGTGTATTTCTACACGTGACCACGGCTTATTTAGTTCTTCTTCCACACGTGGCCACGTGTGGTCCTTCACTGGGAATCCACGTGGTCACGTGGTCTTCAAAAACTCCTTTAATTGGTATCACATGGCCATGGTTCTTCTTGTTTTGTTCTTCACGTGGCCACATTTGAAACTCTTCAGTATTTTCACGTGGTCACGTCTTAAGGCTCTGGACTGGACACTGGTTTTCTCGCCTAATTTCTTCATATTTGCACTTTTAGCCCTAAACTTTGTCCTTTTTGCACTTTAAGCCCTTTTATACCAATTTAAACCTGAAAATCAAACAAAATACATAATTAACCTCAAAAACATAAATATTACTAAATTAACTCTAAATTAACCTAAATAAAACCAAAATAACTAAATAACACAACTGAAAACATATAAAAAACTATATATATTTCACACTTATCAACATCCAATCTACTATTCCATGATGTGGATAATTCCTCAAAAGATCTTGAAACCTCTCCCAAGTATCATATAAAGCTTCAAATTGTCGTTGTACAAAGTTATTAAGTTCAGACCTTAACTTTGCCGTCTTTGCTAGTGGAAAGAATTTTGTTAAGAATTTCTTAGCCAAGTCATTTCAAGTAGTAATTGTCCTTGCTGGCAAAGATTCTAACCAACTTTAAGCCTCGTATCTAAGTGTAAAAGGAAAAAGTCTTAGTATAATCGCTTCATCAGAAGCTCCGTTAGTCCTAAATGTGCCACAAATGGCTAAAAATCTTGAAATATACAAATTTGAATCTTTAGTGGTCAGCCCTCCAAATTGACATGAATTTTGAAGCATAGACAATACATATGACTTAATCTCAAAGTTATTTGCTTCAATGGTAGGTTTTATAATGCTTGGTGTTGCTCCTTCGATAGTTGGGGTCAAATAGTCGCACAATATGCATCTAACTGGCTCCCCTATAACTATATCCTTTTCGTTTCCTTCTTTTTTTTTGTTCCCTTAACCTAAACTTGAAGGTGCACTTAATTTCGGGATCAAATGGCAATAGTTCAAAACTTTTTTATCTTCCCATATACCTATAAAACAAAATTAAGAGAGAAATTTAAAATAAAATAGAATCTAATAGAATCTAAAGTAATAGCAAATTATTTTGAATTGATATTAATCTACTCAATCCCCGGCAACGACACCAAAAACTTATTATCGATTTTTGCAAGTATACGAAATCAATTCTAGTAATAAAGAGTGAATGGGTTTATCATTCCCACAAGGACTGATGATTAAGTACCAAAATTGTGATAATCTACTATTACTTAGCCAAGCAAAACTAAAATGATTAACTAAATGAAAATTATATAATTAAATCACACAAGCAATTGAAAGATTGAATAAAATCAATAGATGGGAAGCTAGGGTATCCTTGAATTCACTTGAATCTATCTTTTTGTTTATATCTATTAGCAACCAAATTTAATTACTTATGCAAGGAAAGAATAATCCTAAGTCATTTAACATGCTCTCCCAAGCAATGTCAAACTTATTCATCAATTTTCATTAACCTTTTATAAAAAATATTAATGAATGAAAACAGAACTATGATTATTCTAAATATTTCCCACAAGTCAATTTATATTATTTTCATTCAAACTATGTCTTGTGTTGTTCACAATTCAATTCAATCTCAAGACTTTCCATTTGTACTAATCTTAAGAAAATAAATCAGTTAATCAATGGCCAATTAATTGAAAGCATTAAGCATAATCATAAACAATTACATAAGCAAAGAAAACTAATCAGATAAATCCTAAAAAATAAGAATTCAATGTAATGGCCTCAACACCGGATCAGCCGTGAGCAATAACTTTCGATGGTGAATAGTATTTTTGAGCTAAAAAGTACACCCAGAAGTAAAAAATATTTTATTTGATCATTGAAAAATATTGGTCATGGTGAGTCCGGAATTAAAATTTGAAGCGAAACCGAGGTCAAATAGGCCGCCAAAAATCAAAAATACGAAAAAATTAGCGAATCAATTTTTATTATAAAAAAGGTTAGCTTGATTTTGTATGAATTTTTAAAAATATTAAATAAACTCCAAAAGTGACAAATTTTGTAGATCTTTAAATTTCATGTAGAATATTTTGGTAATAAAAAGTGAATTTTTCGGCGACACCGCTAGTTATCGACTCGAACCGATTTAATTGAATTGGACCGGTAACAAACTTTGATTGAACTTGAATTTTGCCTAAAATCTATTTTTGGTGTGATAAGAATGATGAAATCAAAATTAAAGTGAGTTGGAGCTAAAAAGTGAGAGAAATTAATTATGACCTTTTAATAGGCAATTAACTGGCCTTGGTTTAATGGTTTATGCCCATCAGCTTGGCCTAATTTTTGGTCCATTAGGAGAGGTATATAAGGCTAGAATACCTGTGAAATACCAAATAATTCTACCACCTTCTTCCTCCTCTCCCTTAGTCGAACCCATCTCTCCCATTTTTGTCTTTCTTTTCTTCCATTTTACTCCTAATTCACACCAAATCCAAACATAAAAAAGTTAATTCTATCCCTCTAGACCATTATTCAGCCCTCTATCCTTTGGTTTGAAGAAGAAAATCAAGAGAAATCAAAGGTTAAAGATTTAGGTGTCAAAGGAAGGTAAGAGAAATTCATGATTTTAATTTGGTTTTAAGGTATCTACTACTAATTTAAGATGCCTAAAGTTCATTTATGTTATTATTTTGAGCATTAGAGATCAAAAAATTAGGGTTTCTTATGCTTAAAGATTCAGCCATGGTAGGTATTCAAGAGGAAGATCAACTTGCCAAGGCTAAAGGCAAAGGAAAGGAAGTCTAGGCAAGCTAAAATAAGAAGAAAAGGTAAGTGGCTAATAAATCCTAACATTTTCCTTAATTTTGAATTTATTTCCTTTATGTAACTTAGGAAAAATATTGAAAAAAAGGTGTAAATTTGAAATTGACATTAGAATATTGAAATTAAACCTTGAATAAACCTATTACGAAGCTTAAATGAATTTAAATGCTTATGTAAGATAAACTTCCTTTGTTGGCCGAATAGGGTCCTAAAGGAAATTAATGTGTATTTTGTGCATTTAAATGAAATTAAGCCATAAAATGATGATAATTGTGAAATAATGTGTTCATGAATTTTTGTGAAATTTATATGAATTATTTGAATATTTTAGAGAAAGGAATTTGGTTATGTTTAAGTGGAAATATTGAGTTATTAAGAAATAATTCACTAAATAAGTGGAATATGGTGAATTAATGTAAATTAATTTATATTCTGTGTAAAAGTGAAGGAAAAGTTGACTGATAAATTTTTTGGAATGGAAAGTCATTGAATCTATTAAGAATAGTTGGAAATAAAATGGAAAACAAGTAAATTTTGCCCTTGGTATTAGTCAGGCAGTCAAAATATAGCTTAGGATATAATTGGTTGGCCATAAGGATATCTGTGCCACAGTGCAAGTCATGGCGATTTGCTTTGATATGGTAGGATCACCGATCTCTCATAATATTTGTCTGTTCTGTGAGCAATGATCCTTTGGGATCATTTCTCAGACTGTATGTGGTCCTGTGGGGCTCACGTTCAGTATATCCGATCTGAGAGTTTCTGCCAGGATTGTACTAGAGGCGTAAGGAAAATAATAAGTTAAAAGTATAAAAAGAAATCTAAAAGTAAAGTTAAAAGTGAAAAAAGATCTAATTGAAAGAAAACATAAAGTTTAGTGACAAAATGTTAATTTTTTAAAACTTGTACTTAATGAGTAAAAATTATTAAGAAATGACTATGAAGGGTAAAATGGTAATTTAAAAATCCAAATAGTGCAAAAGTAAAGTTTTGTATGGCACAGGGATCAAAATATAATTTTACATGAAAATGTTAAAACAAAGGTTAACTAATAATTTGTGTGCCAATTAATAGGTTAGAAATGAAAAATAAGCAAAATAATGGCAATTTGGTAAATATTAAGTAAAAAGGGTAAAATTGAAAAAAATTAAAAGTTATCGGACTAAATCAAATAGTAATTCAAAGTTTAGGTGTCAGCTTGACAAGTTGTCAATAAGAACAAAACCTGCTTTTAACGATAAAATAAATAAATTGAGCATATAGGCTTGAAATAGGAATTGTTAAATATTTGCTTTGCAAAATTAGTAAAATTTAAGCTTTTGGGAAATGCTATGATTGTTAGTCACCACTTAGCTATTTAACGCTCAGCACATAGGATTTACTGCGTACAGGTACTGAAGGACATGAGCAATAATACACATAAGAAGAAAACTCTCTGAAGAAGTCCAAATAATTTTTGTATTAGCATGTAAATTATTATGTAAATTTGAAGTTTTAAAAATGGTCTGTAATAGTGTTGTTATTGTATATATGTAAATATGGATGTGGTTAATGGTAAGTAGTGAATGGATGAAATTGATGGATTGTATATTTATGGTTGTTTGCTTTTTAGGGGGTCAGTTAGGTTTATAATCATTATATTGCAGGATTTTTGTAAAATAAATAGTAAAATTGGACAGTTATAGGTTAGCACCAAGTAACTTATAAGGGTAACTAATGGATAAGTATTTATGCATGAATATTGTTATGTGATCAAGTATTAAAAAAAAAAATTTAGCTTATTGCTTCATTGAACAGTTGATGGTTTAGTAAGGGTGTTACATTCAAGCTATATTAAAGATAACCCTAAAAAAAATTTAGCTCATGCTAATCATGTTTAAGAATCCAAAATGACAATTCAAATTGAATAACATAGTTAAAGCAAACTTGAAATTGAATAGAGATGAAAATCTTAGTGCTTGAGGTTTCAATTCCACAGAAATCTTCGGATCCCAAATCTTGTGTTTCTTCAATTCTTCGTTTTGCTTCCATTTTTTTTAATTAGAGATGGAAAGGCCTTTTTATATGGAAGAAGAATCCTAATTGGAATAGGAGAGCTCTAGGTCTTGTTTTGGAAGAAATAAAATAGAGTTGGAGTAGGAACATAGGCTAAAATTAAATTCTCATTTTTAATCTCGTCACCACAACCTCAGGTTGTGATTTCTGTCCAGTGTCACCATCTGAGATGGTGAAATTCTCGGCTTGTCTAAATATCACAACCTTAGGATTGTCATCTTTCACAATTTTTTACTTCTTTTAAATTTTTAAAGCTTTCAATTCAAATTCTATGCCTTCAAATGGCCTTTTAATCCATTAATCATTGAAGATTAATACGATTAAACCTAAAACCACCAAAATTAACACAATTAAGCTAACTTAACAATAAAATGATAAAAATTATGAATGTAACTAAAACATAATAAAAATTAACTACTAAACTGCTATTCTAACCTAAAATTCACTTAAAAAATTATCCATAAAAATCTATGTAAAACCTATTAACAATTGGACCTTAATCATCTAATTATATCATGTCTCACATGAAATGCTATATATATATATATATATATATATATATATATATATATATATATACACTATTTAATTTCTAATGTTCATGTTCACTCCTCACGTGTCTCTTTCCAAAAGTTGAACAAATAATTTCGGAGGAGAAGCTGTGAAAGAGGTGTGAAAAGGAGTGTCAAAAACTGACAAATTAAACTGCTGGTTTCCATCCTGCCAGGGGGCCCACGAAGACAAATAACGGCACTGTATTTCACCGATTTTCATCACTTTATGGGGCCCACTATGTCAAATGGCGGCTTGTAATACTGCAGGTTTCCATCACCTCAAGAAGTCAAATAGTGGGGCCTATGAAGTCATATACCAGTACCCTATATTGTCAATTTTTAGTACTCCAAATTTCGAATTATATTTACTGTTGCACCAGTTTTTGAAATTTTTTAAAAATTACCCCAATTTCAAAAAAAAACCCTTGAATTGTCCATGTAGATTTTTGGATGCTTGATGCATATAATGGGTTAATTAAGTTGCTAGAAGTTGGACCTTTGATGGTTTATTTTGTTTTTGCAGTTGAAAGGTACTGATGACTACGAAATAGTTTTCAAAGAAATGGAAGAGAACAATATGTGCAGCTATCATTCTTTGCTTTATGAACTGTATGCTAGTTTCCTTGAAGCGAAAGAGAATTGGCAGCAAGCACATATTGTCTACAGGACTGGCATTTTTTTTTATATGAAGAAGAGAGAACAACCAAAACAAAAATAGCCAAGAGTTAGCAGTTCAAAGTTCATCCTAGATCCCAACTCCAATTGTAATTTTTTTTGTTTCTTAATATTTGGTAATAAAATCTATTAAATATATTTTATTTTTCAATTCAGCATAAAAAAAAATAATTAAATGAATGATATTTATATTGCTACTTTTAAATTCTAACATCAATTGCCCTATATCAATTATCTAACATCAATTGCTCCATATCAATTATCAGCTACCAATAATAGCTAAACTGTATCAAGCGAAACACTCTAAATAGGTAAACTGTATCAGGCGATAATTGTAATTTCACAATTGATGTATGAGTTCCTTCAGGACATAACAAAACAAGGCATGATAATAGTTAATATCCGATCAAACAAATCTAAATTTGTTAATTGGAAATAATATAAAATTTTATTAGCCATATATTTTAATTAGGCTTAACGCATAGATTTTCCCTCAACTTCTAGAAACAGATAATCTTGAACTTCGATTTTTTTTTTCAAATTCTAATTTACCACTTTAACTTATATTTTGATACTTCATAACTACATTTTTATAACTCTAAAAAATAAAACCACGTTTCTGTAGTCTAATTCTAGTTCTAATAAACTTTTTTGATAGCCAACTACAAAATTAAATTGTAGGCTTGGGATAAAATTGAGTTAATTGGTTAATTTTGCTAATAATATTAGGTTAACATCTACTGTATATGTGTGCATATAAAAAGAACTGAAATGAATTCTGGGTTTGGTTTTGCATTTATCTATAGATTTCGAAATTCTTTGTGCTTTTAAAAGTGGGAATTGAAAAGGAGAGACCAAACCCAAGTTCTGTATTCCACTTCCGATTTTATTCTTGGTTTTTAAGTGTGTTAGAAAAGATAATTTAGAGATCTAAATAAAGTAGAAATGCAATTACGAGTTTTAGCAGGTAGATAAGGATTTTAAAGTAGAAATGCAAGGCAAGAAGATGAGAAGTAAAGAACAGAGTCAGCTATGGCTAGTTTTGCTGGATTATAAGCAACTATGAGATGTGGGACATTTTTGAAAGTTAAAGTTTAAAAAATAGCAATTATGAAAGAGAAAATTTAAAAATGTTATTTAAGAAAATTGAAAAATACGAGAGTGCAAATATAATATACATTTTTTTTTCAGTATTTATAAAGAAATCCCCATTAAAATTGATAGAAGTTTATATGACTTAGCCTACTATATGTATTTTCCATTGTTTACTGGTTCCATTAGTTTTAGTGGCAAATATAAGTCAATTACGTAATAGCAGGACAATGTTATCCTAAAAACATACTACAGTTTTCAGTATTTTAAAAGTAAATTTATCCCGAAACATATTTAGAATTAAATATATATCTTTTTTTTAATACTATGTGATATACTAAAATTAGACAACTTACATCCGCCTTTTCTTCAATTCTTATCAAAGAACCCACATGCTCTACTAAAATTAGATGAGACTAAAATATGATTTTTTGCTCCCTTTTATTTCAATTAAGTGGAAATAAATTTACAACATATTACCACTTTTGTTAATAGCTTGATTCTTTATTTTTTAATGCATATTAAATTTTCATAAATAATGTAAAAAAATAAATTTATCATATACAAATAAAATAATAAAATTTTAAAACATGCAATATTTACAAAATTAATGAAATTATCGGAAAATATCTCTGAATTTTTTTGAAAAAAATAATAAATAATTGTAATATAACGTGGCCAATTTCAGTAACAAGTTTGTTTAATAGTCTAATTAACCTATTTTAATAAGTTTAGCAGTGAATCTGAGAATTTTTTCCTTTTTCCTTTTTTTTTAATCAGCGAAAAAAGTATGGCTCAAATTCAAAATTTTTCAGTATATTGGTATTAAATTTACGGCTGAAATATCCCTTTCTATTTTGCACCTTAGAATCTTCCCATATCTTACAAGATCTTCATCACATGTCCAGATTTCCATATCTAAGCTATCCTTGCTTTTAATTATTTTTACAATCACATAGCTCTAAAGATAAAACATCCTCATTGCTCTTACTGTGGCTTTTTCCAACAATATAACATTAGTGCTTTTAATTTTTAATTTTTTTGACAAGACTATACAACATCAGTTGAGCCCGCTGCTTAGTTAAGCCCATCACGTAAAAAAAAAAAGTTTCGATCTCTAAATGTTTCCTTTCTTTGGCTTACTATTCTTGTAGTGCTACCATTTGCTTCTTCAAAACCTAATGGTTTTAGCCTTGAGCTAATCCGTAGAGACTCTTTGTATCCATCCAGGCTACCTTACTGATACTGAAAAAATAAATAGACTTGTTAGATTTTCTCAAATCAGAGCTAATTACTTAGGCTCAGTTTTCAATTCATCAAATTCAAGATTTCATGTAGCCCTGGATTCCTCACTCTATTTGGTGAAAACACCACTCGGAGTTCCCGGCATACCCCTCTACCTAGCGCTAGATACTGGTAGCGCGCTAACATGGACCCGATGGGAACCTCGTATTCATATATATCGTCAAAACCCTCCCATCTATAATTCAAGTGCTTCGCATACATATAGAAAAATTCAATGTGCGGATCCTTTTTGTAGGAACAATCCTCCCTTCTTCAAATGCGTAAACAATGAATGCGTTTACGAGCAATATTATATAGAAGGTGCTGTCACTCGAGGTGTTGTTTCTAAAGAAGTATTTGGTTCTTCACGCACCGATGGGGTTTCGATAAATTTTGGTTGCTCTAGAGATAGTCAAAACTTCAATTTTTTCGAACATACAAGGAAGAGCGGTGGAGTTATGGGACTGAATAGGTCTACAATTTCTTTGTTGCAACAGTTGAGTAATATCACTCACCAACGTTTTTCTTATTGTTTGCTTCCGTATGATGCTGGACTGAATGGATCGTATGGCGTTTTAAGATTAGGCAATGGCATTCCTACTCGTGGAAGAAGATTCCATTCTATTCCATTTGTACATGCACCTAACAGAGTAAACTATTATCTCAATTTACTAGACGTAAGTGTTGCAGGGCATCGACTTAGATTTCCTGCGAACACATTTAGATTGAGACCCGATGGAACTGGCGGTTGCGTTATAGAATCAGGAACCACAGTAACTCATTTTATTCAGCCTGCTTATCAGCAGGTGTTAAATGCATTCCAAAATTATTTCGATCAACGAGGATTTCGACGAGCTCATTTACCTGGATTTTTTTTACAACTCTGGTACTATATATAATTCGCAATCGGCTTCTAGGGATCTTCCTTCCATGACTTTTCAATTTGATGGGGCTTATTTTGTTGTTGAATCGCGATTTCTTATCATGCTTGTCAATGATGGTGCTGCTTTTTGTGTAGCATTGCGACCAGCAGAACATATGACTATAATAGGAGCAATGAATCAAGGAAACACTCGCTTTATATATGATGTAGCAGCAGGCCGACTGCAATTCGCTTCTGAGAATTGTTTGCGGGATAGGTGATGGAATTTATCGTAACTTTTAAAAATGCTATGCTATATGTAAAATAGCATAGAATAAAAATGATTAATTTCTTATTGGGGTTAATTAGTAAAATCCTCGCCACCTATGATTAATTTTCATTTTGGACTCCAAATTTTAAAACAAACCAATAGGGGTGTGCAGAATCGAACCGAAATCAAAAACCGAACCGAACCAATTTTGGTCTGTTTAGTTCAGTTTTTTCGGTTTTCGGTTCATTCGATTCCAAACCAAAATAACAATTCGATTTTATCGGTTCGGTTCGATTCTTGGAATTGAAAAATTAAAAAAACCAAACCGATCGAAGTTTATATATATATATAGTATTAAGATTTCAGAGAATATACTTTGGATGGGTGGCTTGGAACACAAGTATAATTGTAGTAGTTCCTATGTTCAAATCCCAATGAAGGCACATTTGTAGTTTTCCATCTTGTTTACTTTAATTTTTTTTTCATTTTTTTTTAACTTTAAAAGTTTTGTTTTAATATTTTTTTTTACTCTACAAAAATTTAATTCACTAATTTTTTTTACTTTTAATTTTTTTACATTAATCTTTTCTTTTTTTTTCTCAATTTTTTTATTTAAAAGTTTTGTTTTAATATTTTTTTTACTCTACAAAAATTTAATTCACGATTTTTTTTGTAGAAGATTTTTATATTTTGTTTTATTTTGTCACATGATATGATAATATCCAACATTTAATTTATAAATATAAAAAATATAAAACACAAAAACGTGTACATGTCAGCAATCCACTGCCAGAAGAACTCATTTAATTTGCTCAATATTATTAAAATTGCTAATTAAATTACTAATTTCAAAGAGATGATGTTTCCAATTTCTATTATCGAAGAGTTTAAGACTATTTTTCTTTAAGAATTTATAATAAAATTATTCTTTACTAATTGCAGTTTTATTGCTGTTGCTCTCAAAAATGATGTTAACACTGAAGATGATAAATTCATCCGCAAAACTTAATATAAATTTTTCAATAACTTTTTAAAATCGAATTAATATAAAAGTAATTTGGATCCCAAGAATTAATAACTTTTTAACATTGAAGATGATAAATTTGTTTGCAGTAAAATAACTTAATATAAATTTTTTAATTGGAAAAACACAACCTGAAATTCCTGGATTTTAACATTTGTTTACATTAGTTTCCTATTTTGTAAAGTTTGAATATATTCATAACTCTAAATATAGATACAATTTCATATTAAATCAAATTAGTTTTGGTTAATCCTATAAAAATACACTTAATCCTAATAAAATTTTCTCATGCTAACTCAATTTTATAGGGAAAAGAAAACGCGAATTTGTGTTTCAATAAAGTTGAATAATATTGAAGACAAAAAAAAAACTATATTTACAATAGTTATTTAAATCTTTTTATTATAATATTTTTTACGAATTAATTTTCAGCTAATTAATTCTTAATAAATCCAATAAAATATTTTGATTAGTATTTATTATAGACATAATATAATAAATTTATGTATATTATTTTAATTTTAGTTATTTTAAATGAATTTATTTTGTTGAATATAAATTAATTTAATTTATAGACCCATATAGATTATAAGTCCAATAAAAAATAAGCTCATGTTGACCCAGAACCGATTGAACCGAACCGACCAAAATTATTTCGATTCATTCTGTTTTCGATATTACATAGTTCGATTTTGGTTCGATTTTTATATTTTCTAAATTTTGGTTTTTGGTTCAATCGGTTCGGTCCAAAACCGAACTGACCGGAATGTAACAAATGATTTGGTATGATCGATTTCCAGCATTTTAAATATATTCAAATTGAATCATTTGTTACATTTATTGTACATAACTAACAAAATATTCAATAATAATATAAGAATAATTACAAATATTCCTCAACCTATATAAATCCCAATTACGCCTCAAATATATAAAACCGAACAAATCCACTCCCATACACAATGCTGCCTACTCAGCATTATGTTAGTTATGGATGGAAAAATTAATAGGTTTGAATTAAAATTGTTATGAAATGGTGGAAATTGATTTGGTATGTTTTACGAGCAGGGGACCAAAATAAAAATGAAATCGTAGATTGGATGGATTTTGATACTTAACCTTTTTTTATTATTATTATTATTATTATAATGGCTAATGGATTATCGCAAAATATCTTATGAAAATGCGTTGAAGCGATTCTGCACAATATTCATATTCAATTCGACACAAGAAGAATGAATTTGAAGTGCATCTGCATCTCATAATTTAATTTTAGGATTAATTACAAATTAAAGTTCATACTATAAGATGTTTTTTTAATGGCGGAACTAACATTTGAAATCTTATAATATCAGTTCTCAATTTTGACTTGCCTTTCAATTGAGTGACTCCATCAACAATTCCATTAAATACTAATGGAACTTGTTGACTCAGCTAAATTGATCCCATATGCCAATTAAGCTGTCACTCACCTTCTTTTTACCCAGTGAATTAGACGGCAATTTCTGTTGCTATTCTGTAGCTATTCCATCGCTAAAAATATTCGATTTTATTATTATTATTATTGATAACCACACTGCATCTTGGATCTGTGCCCGTAGCCCATATTCCTAGCTACTCAGATTATCCATGATTCGAATTATAGCTCTTAACGACGTCGTCTTCAACAAAGTCCTATTTGGACAAGGATCTTAGCTTAACTTCCTACTCTGGTGAAACTCTTTCTCTAGTAGGACTCCTATGACCTTCAGGACTCCTAATAAGAACAAGAGGTTAGCCCTTATAAATAGCCAGGATGGTTAAGTATTTTTTCCTCCTAGCCACTTTACTAAAAATATTCTCTTTACTGTTTATTGACTTGACCGTCAGAGTGTCCCCTTGTCGAACCCCCGCCGGGATTTCATTGTTTTTAGGTACCTTTGGAGAGTTGTTAGATTGAACCCTATAGCAGCCCGATAATTTTTAAACTATTATTATTTGGTGCAATGAGCGTAGATCCATTCCCAAAGAACCATGAATTTCGTAAACGAAAACACCCAAACTAGAAATGACCGAAACAGCACACCACCACCCCTACACATACCAGTTTTCAGTCCTTGAAGCCCATTCCCTAGGGTGCTTCCACAAATCTTCCCATTACCAGCTTACTGTGACATGTGTTGAACCTTGTTAGGCATCTAGTTTATTCCTGAAGACCTGCTTTTATGGCTTAGGACTTGATCAAGGCTCTCTTAACTCGTGAAAATCAATCGCTTCGCAATGGGTAAGGATTTAACTCAATACGTGATGCGTCGAGCCTCAAAAAGGTATGAGACAGCGTCTCGAGGAATCTCTATCCATTTGTTATTGATTAACCTACAAGGCGTCCGCTGAGCATCACAAGGTGTGCATTATAGAGTCGCCACCCAATAGAACATTAAAAAAGTGATTTCTTGTCCTATGAAGCTAAAACCAGAAATAGTTCGAACTTCAATCTTATTCACAACTTGGCCAACAATTATTCAAACAAAATGTTTACATTTAATTATTCCTAAGTCTTCTCAAACATTAAGAATTTAAACAACGCATTGCAAGCACTTTGAGCATGTTGTATATCAATGAATCATACATAAATTAGGCAGTTAATTTAGGTGGGGACATTGGTCCGAAAATTAATTATTTATATAAGAAAATTCTTTCTGATCTATTTTTAATTTATTGTTCAAGGAAACCTTTTAATATATAAAAAATAAGATAATAAGACAAAGATACAACCATACATAAATTGGGATATTATTTGAATTAAGAACATTGGTTCCTTCACACATATTTATGAAAATTATTTATGTGATTTTACGCATCAAATAGGACATTGGTCCATTTTATTAATAAAACCTCATTAATTGAATAAAATATTTAATATGAATTTCCCTAATTTTCGTACCAAAAACACTTTGTTACTAATTATTACAATCCGCATAATAATAAAGGCCAAATACAAATATACTTTAATGAATTAAATAAATTTAAATAAATTAACTACTCTGGGGTTAACTGGATCTCCTTATTTCTCCCAGCTCCTCAGAATAAATTCAAACATTTATGCACAAAAAAACACAATAAAAATAAATGGAAAAATAAATGGATTAATTAAACGAGGACAACAATAATAAAACTAATACATTATAAATATAACACCATAAATTAAAGAATAAATATATATTAATATATTTATTAATCATAAAAAAACAAAGGAAACACATATGTGACAAATATAAGAAACGAGAAAAGGAATTGTAGAAATAGGCAAAGGAGTGAGTCATGGACTCACTCGGGATGGAAAACGAGTTATGGCCTAAGAAAAACAAGTCACGACCTTGAGTGGAATGGGTCACTTTTCCTTAAGTGAGTCATTGATCATTCCAAAGTAAGTCACGGCGAGTCAAGAATGAGTCACAGACCAATATTGTGACTCACTCATGACTCAAGGCCATGAGTCACTTCTGGACTATCCAATAGCTACTGGCATGATGCCATGACCAAAGCTTAAAGTTTTAAACTCAAAATAAGGTCTGAAAACACAAAATAACACCATTTACACCAAACCTTCTAGTGAAAGAAATATACTCTTAGAGAGAGAAAATAACTACTAAAATGCATAAAACTCAATTCAATTTACAAGAAAACAATATATTCATGCATACAACACAAAATCACACATAAACATGCCCATAAACATCAATTATACAAGAAGAACAAGATACATGAAGTTACACAGAGAGCAAAAACAAAAAAACAAAGCATGGCTATTGTAAGAAAATTCAAAATGGATTTTTTCAAGAATTAAAGTGTTAAATCTACACTAAAGTTAAAGGTTTTCCTCTTATATTACCTTTAGTGTTGCTATTTTCCAGAACCAGTAAGAGTGCCCTTTTTGTTCTCCTTCCTGCTTCTTACGTTCTTTCTTCAAAACTAGACTCAAACAACCAGTTATTTTTCTTTCTTTTTCTCTCTCTTATTTTTTTAGAGTTTGTTACTTGTTATCATTTCAAAAACATCCCATCCCTTAAATGTCTTAGATTAGCATAAAAAATAGAAGATTTTTACTTTGAAATGATCCCCTATTTTGTAGGGAAAAAATTGTAATTTTGGACGAAAAAAACCCAGTCACGATCTTGATTGGTGAGTCACGATCTTTGACTCAAGATCTTGACTTAGTGGGCCTATTCAAAGAAACCAAAAGCCCCTTTTTAGATAGAAAGAGAGTGAGTCATGGACTAAAGGTCATGACTTGTTGGTGAGTCAACCCAAGGATGCAAATCATGAGTCAAGACCGTGACTCACTTCTAAGTCAACCAATAGCTCTTAATCATGCTCAACTCACCTAATCCCTAAAAAGAAATCAAAATATGGTTTTAAAAGAATATTTTTTCCCTTCAAAGCTTGGTAAAATATTTTCTTAAAAAAAATCCAGTGCAGGAGAAAAGAGAGCACTGCTGCTTCCTGGTTGTTTCTAAAATAGCATTATCCTTATTAGGTAACCTTGATAGAGGCTGAATCAAGCATAGAGTCTATAGTTGCCCTTAAGTTTAGGACAGTTAGCACACCGATGTCTAGATTTGCCAAAGTTCAGAGCAAAGTGATAAAAGACGTGTACTTGAGGCAGCGAATCTCAGAATACAGACACGTATAATTCGAGGTAGTGAATTTCTTGTTAAGCGATTACTGCCAGTTTATCGATGTTTTAGCTCTTGCTTGAGTAATTACCGTTAGTTTGTTGATGTTTTAACTCTTTATTCGATGTTTACTGTCAGTTTATCGACGTTTTAACCTCAGATCTAATGAGTAATTATCGTCAGCTGGTCGACATTTCAACTCTTAATTGAATTAGGGTGATTACCATCAGCTTATCGATGTTTTAACCCGATATTGACTGGATGATTACCATCAGCTTGTTAACATTTTAACCTCAGTCAGGTCATCTGATCAGTGCCAACTCGTTGGCACATGAGATTAGGGAAAATGGGGAATTGTATGTTCCCTAGGGAAGCTTTTCCTTTCTATGGTCACATCACCTCTTGAGTGAGTATTAGTACCTGTAGAAATGTCTGATATTAGAACCCTAATGCAATAAAGGAAAATATTTACCTTTTATAGGTTTGCATGATTGTCTCTATGTATGTTTAATTTTGAGGAAAAGAGTTCATCTTTTGTATGACAAGCTTGAACAAACCCCCGACACTTATACAACCTAAGTATAGGAGAATTTCATTTTAATATGATTGTATAGCATTTACAGTGCTCAAGACATTGTTGACACGATATTTTTGAGATATGGCCGTGTGATAGGATGTCTCATGCTCAAGCAAGATATAATAAATTAAATCATGACATATTGTTTAAACTTTTTTTTTCTTTTTTATGTGTTTTGTTATTATTTGCTGATTTTCACCTTCAATTTTTTTATTAAATTTGTTACAATTATGTGAGCAATTATCTTTTCTTCTTTTGTTCATTACCTGTTGATTGTCATACTAATAGTTGTGAAGAGAGCAACACATGCATATTTGAGTAAAAGTCACAGTGAAAAGGAAAATATCATCCATACATCATTTGAGCAAAACAAAATAAAAGTGAAGAAGTCAAACCATAAATGTAAATACATCCAAAAATAAGTAATAATCCAAATATCAATTGACATAACAAAATGATAAGTGTCTCCTTGAAGGTCATCGATGATGCCTCAGGACCGAGGGAACTAGTGGTCTAACTAGAGGGCCTGGCGACAACTGTAGAGGCTATGAAGGCCTTACCTGAGATGGATCTGTGGGTGGCAGTGATGGCTAGGGCACGTCAAACTCAAATCCCATCCTCTGAGATAGGGGAACCAAACTCTGGTCCACAAGCCCAGCTAAATGATGCATGCTGTCATGAACCTGTGTCATAGCCATCTCCTAATGATGTATTGTCGTCTCTACTTGGACCAAGCATGCAACATGGTGTTCCCTGCTCTCTCTCATAGTCTTTCTGAGATAAAAAAACCTCTCTCTCAATCTTCCATGTAGTTTGTCTTACAGCAGCCACTAATGTACCCAAAACATGAGAATTCCTACAAGAGATGTGGCTAGATGTAGTGACCACTTCCTGAACTCTGTTTACGTCCCGCCTCATACTCTCAATAATGGTCTCTAAACGAGCCAATCTACTCTCCAAATCCGTAGGCACACTAGAAGAAGCAGCAGTTGGTGGTAGCGTACTACAAGAAGTAAAAGCTCCAGGATCCCCGTGTGTATGAAACCTGGGAGCTTTATCTGGTCCTAACACGTGCAGCTTACTAGAGCTTCTAGATGGTGTAATCTACGGCCATATAGAATGATTAGGATTAGGCCTCATACCATAAGGTTGGGTGTCTGAAGAGGTCTGATGAATGGGATAATGGCTACTATGTAGAGGACCTTTAATATGCTTATATGCCTGATAAGGAGAAGGATGGGTACTATACTTAGAATCCTTGGACTACTTATCATTAGCAGGCGTGGCATGTCAATGCTTATGAATCCCAAACTCTCGCTCTGTCTCCTCTACTGATAGTAACCTATAGACCCTTGGATGCGTACGTTTGATCATATGCATGTCTAATGCCATCTCAAAGCTCACAACCACATCCCCCTTAGTCTGTGGTCCCTCTCAAACTCAAGAACTCCAAATAACAGTAATAGTCGAGTGATTATGCTCTAGCTATCTTAGCGACATTCTGTAAATATTATAGTTAATGTTGAAATGTTGACCTGTAGCCATACCCCATATACTCTACATATCTACAACATTCAAGGACCCTGGGCTCCCTAATCATCCCATGTAAGAACATGATAACAATCTCTGTAAATATCTCAATACCTACAAAATCAATATGGTTGCCTTCGTGGTTGCAAGATCGTAAGGAATACCTGGCCTAGCAATAATGGCCCATTGCTCATCTCTAGTTGTCCTTCTGGTGATCACTACACCATCGCCCATGGGCAAACCGAAGACCTCGGTACCTGTGCCTGAGACATATTGAAGGGTTGTCAAAAAAATCAAAACATAACAACTCCAGCCTTGGTGTCAGGGCACTAATATCCCCCATACTAAAATGTGGTCAAAAGCTGATGAACTGCCTTCGAATACGCAGCAAAGGTAGGACCATAAAAATCCAACCAACCAATTCGTGCAAGTAGATACTGTGCATATTGCCAGATGCCCATAATCTGTAGGAAGTGCTGGCTCATGAATCAACTAGCCTGAATATGCACTCTATGGAGAGCTCTATACCTAGCAGCTTGATTTGATGTCATCCACTCAGGCACTTGAATGTCTAGCTGTGGCTGAGTTTGTCTGCATCGAGGCATTTGTATTAACACAAAGTCAATTATTTTGTTCCACAAAATAAACATGGCTAATAATCATTGAATAAGTATTTTAAGTTAAAATTTTTTCCAAATTACTTTAGTAGGTGAAATGCAATAATAGTATATCCAAGCGACATTACAACTGTCTTGATTACTATTATTATTTACTAAAAAAATATCATATTGAACTGTTGACCCAATAAAATATAAATTTTAAAAAATTTGTTTAAAACAATAGGCTTACCACACATGAGTAATATTTTATATTATTTAGGCAACTTGCTTAGTAAATTATCAAGGGATTAATTATGCAATTATATTAAGGCTACACACAAAATTGTCTACGTTAATTTAATTTAATCAATTAATTAATTTTTTTTAGTTTAAAAAAACGAACAGCATAACAACTAGGTACTATAAATTACAATGCCAATTTATATAGTGAAATACACAATTAAATAATCTTGTATGATTAAACTTATATTTAACAGACTCTAACCAATTCACACATTTATTTTGCTTCTTCCTTTTCATTTTATGAAATTCTAAAGATCACCTCATTTCATAAATAAAGATTTACTTATGTATATGCAACATTGAATTATGCATGCACAGATTAGATACCGTTTGTATTGATTCTGCTATAGCTTTTTCTAGGAGCCCTTTATTACTCTAGGTACGGTCATTATTTTAAAGATAGTGCACCCCCTGTGGGTTTTCACACTAGCTTTTCTCAGTGGTAAATGTGTCCTTGCGAATTTTCACATAACCTTGTGCCTTACTTTTACTTGGGATGAACCTAATTCTACCCTAGTGGATTTTTTTATTTTTCCACTTTTTTATTTTTCATTCACTTTTGTTGTTGTTGTTGTTGTTATTATTATTATTATTATTTCATTCCTTTTCAAGTGTGGCTGTAGGAGAAACTGAGGCTACTTGAGGAACCCCCTCTTAGGGTAATCAATATATATTCCTTGAGGCACTATCTTCCTAGAAGATGACTCTACAACTTCGACTCACCATAGGAAGGCTTCGTATGGCTAATGACAGTAGGTGACAGTGACATCAACTTTATGTATGCATGGTTCATTTTGGTTGTCTTCCACTATGTGGCCTGCACTGAACCACTTTTTATGTAGTTTCTTGCTGTGCTCACTAATTTGGTGAGTGACAAGACATCATAAGACACCCATTGTCATGTCAAGGAGGTACTCTATCTATTGCTTTTATTTCTAGTTACCATCACCTCTAGACTCAACTGTATGCCAAGGTTGACATTCAAAACCCAAATAGCTATAGCTTTACTACTTCTACTGCATACAAAAGATGGATATCTAACCTAGAGTCGACAATAGAGCACACTGGCTATGCCAAAACTCAAGTAGGGGCAGTAGAGGGTGATCTTTAGATTTAAATGTATAATGTAAAAACTATGTACTACTTTTTATATTGAATGAGATAGCTTAAAGTATGTATAATAAACTGTTCTTATTTATATTAATGTATGAGTTTTCATTAGATATGATAATATTTCCACATATCTTCATTATACATGATCACTATTCTAACATTAAGTTCAAAAGTACAAAACTTTACTCATTCATAGGGTTAAACCTTGAAGCATCCTTCCCCTATTCTCAATCAGCCCTCTCAGGTTTTCTTGATTGAACATTTTCTCTCTACCTCTAATTTTTGTCTAAGATACCTTTTTTTTTATTTTCACCATGGCAAGGCACTCAATTTTAGCAAGGCCATCGTTTATCGATTTTCAATCCGCAGAGCTATTGTAATGACTATACTAGATAATCCTGATTACTGTTACTAATTACATTCCATTAATCCTGCGAGTCATTTGTTAATGATGCAGATAGGTATAGACATATCTATATACTGTGCAAATCATATAAGATTAAGTTTGATACTTTAACATACTACTGGTTATTATTTACAAAACTTGATAATTACATGGATTTAATACAAAATACGTCATTATAACCAAAAAGATACAAAATTGAATCTCATACTTCAAAACTATTATTCCTAGTCTGATGTTGGCTCTGAAGCTTGTTGGTTTTGTTCCTGAAGAAAAGGTCTAACTTACGAACCTACACGGATAAACACCCATGCTAAGCTATAAAGCTTAGTGGGGAACAAATCACTACAAGAAAATTACAGAATAGCGACAAAATTTAGCGAGTACATGAAAAATTGTTGCTAAATCACTAATATAGTGACATAATTGCAATGAAAAATGAAATTTGTCACAAATATTGGTAGGGATGCAAATGAATATATATTTTGCAACAATTTAGCGAGAATATCGATAATTTGTCGCTAATTTTGGCACAAAATTTAACGAGAATTTAGCAAGGACAAATCCCTCGCTAATTTTGCGAGAAAAAAGTCCTCGCTAATTTAGCGAGGATAAATCCATCGCTAACGTTTAAATAAGATGGCATATGATAGATGAAGCATTTAGCAAGGACTTAATCCTCGCTACTTTTGCGAGAAAAAACTCCTCGCTAATTTAGCGAGGACAAATCCCTCGCTAATGTTTAAATAAGATGGCTATGATAGATGAAGCATTTAATTTAGCGAGGACAAATCTCTCGCTAATTTAGCGAGGACAAATCCCTTGCTAACATTTAAATAAGGTGCCATATGATAGAGGAAGCATTTAGTGATGACTTAATCCTTGCTAATTTTGCGAGAAAAAATATCCTCGCTAATTTAGCGAGGACAACTCTCTCGCTAACGTTTAAATAAGTGCCACGATAGAGGCAGCATTTAGCAAGGACTTAATCCTCGCTAATTTTGTGAGAAAAATATTCTCATTAATTTAGCGAGGACAAATCCCTCGCTAATGTTTAAATAAGGTGGCATATGATAGAGGAAGCATTTAGCGAGGACTTAATCCTCGCTATTTTTGCGAGAAAAAATTTCTCGCTAATTTAGCGAGAATAAATCCCTCGCTAACGTTTAAATAAGATGGCATATGATAGATGAAACATTTAGCGAGGACATATCCCTCGCTAATTTAGCTTGGAATGTAATCCTTGCCAATTTAGCGAGGATATATCCCTCGCTATTCCCTTGCTGATACTTAATTTTCATCTTTCGTGTGAGGATTAACTAGTTAGCGAGGAATTAATCCTCACTAATTTATCTAGAAATACAGTTCTCGCCAATTTAGTGAGGATTAATTCCTTGCTGATGGTGTTTTCATGGATTTATTTGTTAGCAACAAAATAATACTAGCTAAATTAGCTAGGACTAAGTTCCTCACCAAATTAAGCACAAATTATAAATTAATAATATAATTATAACAATTATTATATATAATGGAAGTTACTAATTTATATAATTATATGAGTATATAATTATCTTACCTATTAATTTTATTTACTTATAGTATAACTTAACTAATATTCATCTATTTTTAGCATAATACTTATGTGGGTAATAGAGTTGTAAATTAATATAATGTAATTAACTAATTATATATAGTTATTATATATAATAAAATTTCATTAATTAATTTAATTATATAAATATCTAATTATCTTATCAATTATTTTCATTTATTTTTAGTGTTATTAAAAAAGAACTGATTTATTTTTTACAAAATATGTATATAAACATATAAATTAATAATTTAATTCTATAGTTATTAACTTATTATATATAATAAAATTTTAATAATTTAATTTTATACTAATAAGATTAGTTTTTTATATGGTCATTAATTTTTAATTTAATCCATATTAGCTGTGAGGATAAAAAAGCTAGTCCTATAAATAGTTAATATCCGATCCCTAGAATAGAAAATTTGGGCGGGATAAAATGGCGCTGTAAAAACCCATATTATTTTTCAAAAAATCATTGGTCATTTGCTATCTTTTGGAGCAAATGCCCTTTGCCCTAACACTCTAGCCTTCAGTTTCACGCGTGTTAGACTCCATACCGGTGCTGCTTTCCATCGACGGAGCCTTCTTCACCATCAACCTGCTCCACCATCGGCAGCTCTGAGGCGACGTGCTCCACCATGGATAGCTGCTGTGAAGACATTTATCGCTAGGAAAAAGGACTGGTAAGAGGGACAATTTTTCTTATTTCTTAGTTTTATCTGTCTGGTTGTTGAGAAATTATTCTTACTCTTCCCCTATTTTTTTTCTCTAGTACATTTTCTTTATTTGCTGTTTTTGATTTTCAATTTTGCGATTTGTTTTGGTTTATTTATGGGTATTGATTCTTTGAACTAGATTATTGGATGGTTTTGAAATAGATTCAAGATTTGGGCCAAAATTGGTCTCTATTTTGGAGGAAATTTCAGTAATCGATTATGGTAACTCTTATATCCTCTGTTTCAATTCCTCAGAATTCATTCATTCATCCTCTATTTCAATGTCGAGAATTTATTTAAAAGTAAATAACACATTGAAATATTTTTTAAGAGTTTAATAAACATAGTTATTAGATAGTACGTTTTAGGTATTGTTCATTAAATGAATCGCCATTTGTTATAGTTTTCAATTGAAAATTTTAATCTGTAACTACAGTTTTGTAAATGCAAATTTATTTCCTGTCTTTTTATGCATTGTCGTTCCAGTTATTAACAGCAGTTGCTAACTTAAATTCCTTTACAATTCCAGCAGTTGGGGATTTTGTTCTTTTCATTGTGGAATCAATAATGAAGCGTGTTCTCCTTGTTGTGATGGTTGTTTTTTTTCTTTTATTTGTCAACTTGCTGTTTAGTTGCCTCGGCGAGTGTGGTTTTGATTGGCGGCAATGTTACTTTGTCTTTCGATGATGTTGAAGCTAATTTCGGCGAGTTTCTTTTTTTTTTAAATTAAAAATTTTAATTTTTTGTTTTCAATAATGCTGTAGCTCAGAGAAAGTTAGTTGTTTATCCAATTAAGCTTAATATATACATAATTCAACAAGTTGAGAGTTTGGATTTTGATTTTTATATGAAATGCGTATATTACCTTTCTTTTGCTTGTTGTTGATAGTTTAAGAGTTGAGAATATTCTATTAAAAAAGATTAGGAGTTGAAAATAACGATTAACAACTTGATATTCTGTGGATTTAGCTGTAAGTTAGGAAGTGAGATGCATAAATCTGTCATTTTTATGCATATTTATTGCTTGTAATGTCAATGTTGATTCTGGGTTTTGCTGATGATTTTCAGCTCCAGCAATTAAGAGCGCCGGTGAATGTGAGTCGCTGTATTTGGCAGAGCCTATTGATGCGCGTTCAAATATGAAAAATTTTGTTGAAAAAGATGCTAATATTATTTCCCCATATGTGTTAATTATAAGAGAAGTATGTAGCTTTGAGGATAAAGTTAGAAGAGCACAAATGGCTGGGTACAAGGCTGAATTGTCTAGGACGATGAAGATGATGGTGTCTTGGTGTCAAGTAATGTACTTTTTTCCCATTTGAGTAGTACTAGTTATCATAATGATTAATCATCTGTGGTGAATAACATAGATTTTTAATTAGAATTGGCCTCTAGTTATTGTTTGACTATTGTATTTTTGCAGTATGCAATTTGCTTTTATTTCCTACTTTTATGTGTGCACTGAGACACTTGAATACGTTAGCAAATTACCGTCGAACTCTTTAGTTTTGCTATGCTACAAGAGATGATTTAGGGTTTGAATCTTAGTTGAACTCTAACAACTTAAAAGAATTCAATAATAGGTCGATCTTAATGCTTGTTTTCTGCAAATCCCATAAGCATCGAGTTTATTTTGTGTTTTCTTTTCCTTCTGTCAGTTGCTCCTTTCGTTCAGTTTTACTGGAATGACAATAGCAATTCTACTCTTATCTATTATTTTCTAGCTAAATTTATAATTGTTCATTATACAGGAGAAGTAAGCTATTGTTCCTGGGATTTGTAGCAGGCCTCTTTCCTTCTTTATCCGAGGATTGTAGCAAATCATCAAAGTTTTCATCTATTGGCTCCCGTTTTAAGGTATCCTCAATTTTACAACCTTGATCAGAAATTTTAGCACCGTAAATGCTGGAAAGTAAACAACCTAACGTCGTCTCTACAACTATAACTGCAGCAGCTGATGGATATACTAAATTCAACGGAGCCCCACTACATTATATGTGTATTATGATTTTTTTATTTTTTTAGCTTTTTAAATTCTTAATTTTTTGGCCATTTGATTTCTGTTAGATTCGTAATTTGATGAGGTTGAAAATAGTTGTCTTAATGAAAATTTTTGTTAGAATTGGACTTGATTTTAATATTTTATCATTTTCTTTAGTGAGCTTAGCTAACCAAAAAAAGCTGAAGTTAAAAAGTCAAAATGTTCGTTAATCTTGAATTATCAAAGTAAATCTATTTAAATTACATGGGTGATTTTGTGACTTAGTTGTATGTTGATTTGATTGTAATTACTTTGCAAATTAGATTGGTAGTAAATCCAAAAAGTGGATAATTTTTGTATGCTAGGCTCTAGTTGTATTACATCTCATTTTCTAAGAAAAGTTGCATATGTCTTTTGATCTTTGCTAGAAGCATTCAAAAAATGAAGTCTGATTGATTTAAGTCTTGGTTTCTCCAGTTCTATGCAATTATGGGCATATGTCTTCAGTTAGGAGCTACCCATCCGATTCGGTTCCCTGATTGCAAAATGGGTATATCAAGTTTATCTCTTCATACATATCTAAGTTTTGTAATTTGATAATTTTCCTTTTTGATTGGATGTGAATTGACTTTTTATTTTTGGTGAATTGTAAGAAAATAACTTTTTTTTCTCTTTGTTATCACATTTTCATAAACTGTGAAATTCATAACTTGATAGCTTTTTAATATTATCATAAACTATGTGATAACATAACGTGAATTTTTTTTAGGTATACATGAAATTCAATTTAAGTTTAAGTGTTGTCTATTAAAAATAAATAAATAGAAGTTGTCTTATTATTCTATTAAATGTATAGTTAATTAACGAAAGGAATATGATCACTAAGGAGACAGTCCAATTAGGAAAGGGTATGTGTGAGATTTGGATAAGTCTTCAGTTGGAGATATGTTGTTAATCCTCTCCACTCCATTTTGGATGCATACATGTATTGTTAATAATAATAATAATAATAATAATAATAATAATAAGTAGAGGAATAATTTGGTTGGGCAAGCTGTTAAAGAAGACAAATAGGGTATGGGTCAAGCTAATTCATTGATTATGGATATGGTGGCTTTGGAAGGTTTCTTCAATTGTGTTTTATTCAATCATTATATCTTTGAACTCTCAATTGGATTATATAATTGCTATTATCAATATCAAATTAATTTAATTTAATATTTATTTTAATCTTTGTTTAAAACCTAGTTCTTATTTTTCTAGTCTTGCATCAATTTATAACTAAATATTACTAATTATAATATGTATGATAACCTTTGTTCGCCCTTGCTTTTAATAGTGTTGGAAGCAATCATGCACCCATTTATAACTAATTTAGGTTTGATGCAGGTACCTTTGAGAGTTTGAGGTGTTGTTTATTTAGTTGGCAATAAAGATCTGAAGTTTTCTTTGCCTACATGTGGCTGTGAGTATCTAAACAGACCTGGCGCCATTCTAGAACTACAAAGGTATGCATCACTCTCCCCTTTTTTCAAATTCCTTTTAGAATCTAAGTTTGCAATTTGCTAGCAGACAAGTAGAGTAAATTGGCTATATTCATGCTTTTACTCAGTTTTCATTATGAATGTTGATGTTGTGAGGTTTATTTCCTCCTAAGGAATTCGGAAATTTTTGCTGCTCAACTTTAGGTGTTTTAACAAATTGGCCCCTACAATATTAAACTGACTTGATAATGAAGCCAGTTGAGAGTTGAGACATGGCATGCAGTGGAACGTGGACATTCAGGGGAGAACTTATGCGCAACTTTTCCTAATTGTTAGCTGGAATCCCCACGGAGTCATGGTGTTATTGTATTAAACATCATTGAATCATTCTACTGCTCATTTTTTTAATTTTGTTACTTTGTACAGGCCTTGCTTAGTGCTATAATAAAGCACATACAGGGATTTGTCAAATTAAGAATAACTTTAGGTTATAATAAACATTTTATGAATTGTTTATGACTTTTCGTTGTTACTATTATATATGCATGTATCATTTTATATATATTATTAGCAATGTTATGCACTTGTAATAACAATTTATTCATATATATATATATATATATATATATATATATATATATATATATATATATATATTTATATTAAATATTGAGTAAATATAAATTTGTTATTTTTTAGTTTATTGTTTAAATGATAAAATTTTCATATTAAATTAATAAAATTAAGTTTATATCAACATTTAGCGAAGATAAATCTCATGATAAATCTCATGTTTGTAACAAAAGTTATCCTAGCTGAATTTAGCGAGGACTAATTTTTCGAGGATTTAGTTCTCGCTATCTTTTGCGAGGATTTAATCCTCGCTAAATTTTGCGAGGACTTAGTCCTCACAAAAGTTAGCGAGGGCTAATTCCTTGCAAAATTAGTCCTCGCAAAATTAGTGAGGACTTTAAATTCAATTAGGATGACTTTTGTTACAAAATTTTTGTCCTTGCTAAATCCTCGCTAAACTGATTTAACGACAAAAAATCATCATTTAAGTCCTCGCTATTTTGCATTTTTCTTGTAGTGAATTAACATGTTGATAACCACTCATAGCGGTTATCACAAAACAAGCAACAATAATACAAAATAAATTGCATTTACTTCATTAATAAATTAATAAATAAATTAAATGCATTATTGGAAGGAATAACTATATCATTAAATCTTAAAATAAAAGATTATAAACTGTATATGCATATCATTCATCTTATAAATTTGCCTGCTTAATTTCCTGTGAGTGTGGATAACGGGTGCTGTAGATACCATAAGGTATCAAATTTGTAAAACCCGAAGGTATTAAATCTATGGACCCATTCGGGTCAGAACTGTGGTCTCATTGAGAGACAAACTGTGGACTCATAAGAGTTAGACTATAGCAGCTGTGATTGTAACCCTATAGGCATGCCTATCTATCTACCACTAAGTCTTTATATACAGGCAAAATAAATCATATCTCATATGTTATGAAACTATGCTCATATGATCCAATATATCATAGATGAATATAAGGTACTAGAATGTTATACATTGTTAATTTTATAACATAACAATAGTCATTGTACTATAATTACATTAAAGTAAACACATGCATACTATACTTGGAACTTGAATAGTAAAATCTTAAACTTCTATCTTTAAACAAATCTTATAATTAAAAGGGGTATATTACTATATACTTGCAATTTAGAAGGATTTAAAAGCTTAGGATGGGTTTAGTTAAGTTTGGACATCAAATGGGGTCATAAAACTCTAAGTATCAAATTATAAGGGAAGGTCATGGTTACTCCCAAATTCATGGTAACCATGAGCCCAGACAGGTAATAGGGGTCACAATTACTGCCAATTTCATAGTAATCGTGAGCTAGGATGCTCCTCGGTTCTGGACTAAAAGCTAACTACCTCACGGTTACTAAGCCTTGGGTGATAACCGTGAAGTAAGGCTACGAGAAAGGGTCACGGTTACTATTAATTCCTTAGTAACTGTGAACTAGGGCAGGTTTTGGTTCTGGACAGAAAACAAGGGTGGCTCACGGTTACTATTAAAAAGCTAGTAACCGTGATGCCCTAATTTGCCCAACGACAGATTTTTAGTTTCGGGTTTTAAGCCAGTTTTGACCTCTAAAATGACATTTTCTGTAACACCCTTATACCGTCGTATAGTGAACGTGGTAATCGGATGTCAAACCATACATGAAACAATAATTTTTTTTAACAGTACCAATAAACATACTAGTACATATATACTTAAAATATAATCATTAATCGTATAACTGTGTCTCAATAATTAACAAATAAATTTCTTATACTATAAACGTATACTTGCACAATAACTATATTTTTCGTACCTATATATATATGCCAAAACTAATTCCTATCTTGCTCCTTTTCTTGGACTTGACTACTCTTGCAATACCAGCCAATGAAATCCTATCGTCTTCATAACCTGCGTGCAGTCAACAAACTACGCGTTGAGCATCGAAATGCTCAGTGGTGGATACGTATTCCAAACTTTCCATAATAAATCACATAAACACACATACATACTTGCATGAATTTACTTATACGTACATTCATTCGATGTGCAAACATACATAGCATATACATACGTTCACATATCTATACACACATACATCCACATACTTTACATACATATACATACCGTACATGCATAAATAGCATATCATACCTGCATACATGTACATATCATACATGCATAAATATACATATCATACATATTCACTTACGTATTTCTATACACCTATACATACATACATACACGTATACATACATTTTATTTACATACATTACTCGTATATATATACAAAAATATACATATCATACATATTCATATGCGTATTTCTTTACACTATAACATTTATTTTAAATTCATTTAAAAGTCTTAATAAGCATAATATACTATTAAAAACCCATTTTTGCAATTTAATTTAAAACTTTACTTAATTTTTTAGTTTAGTCCTTTAACTTTTTATTTATTCCAAATTTACCCTTTTTATACCTTTAATTACCAAAATACCCTTTAATTTCTTATTTTCTCATTTTAATCTATTAATTGGCTTATAAATTACCAATTAATCCTTATTTTTAACTTTTTCATGTAAAATTATATTTTTGTCCTTTAATTTTATAAAGTTGACTTTTTGCATAGTTAGTTGACCAAATTATCATTTTATCCTTATTAATTCTTTCCTTCTCACTTTTACTTATTAAATTCACCTTTTAGAAAAATTACCTTTTTACCCCTAAACTTTTTAACTCTTTTCATTTTAGTCCTTTTTCATCTTAAACTTAAATTTTAATTAATTTTTTTTCACTTTTAACATTTTCTTATCATTATGCCCCTAGTACAGACCCGACAGAAAACTCTCAAGAATCATCGAATGAATATATGTACTAATTATCATCGAATGAATATATGTACTAATGTACTAGTACTAGTAAGTAAGAAAGACGTGGACCCCACAAGGCCACAACAGAATCAGAAATTACTTCCAAGAATCATTCCTCATAAAATATATGAACATATGACAGTACGTAAGATAGGAACTATGGAGATCGATGATCTAACCATAATAAAACAAGTTGCCATGACTTGTACCGCAGTACATATATCCCTATGGCCAGCCAATTATATCCTGAACTAGGTTTTACTGCCTGATTCTTTCTAAGGGCACATATTCACTTACTTTTCATTTTATTATTCAGTTATTTATTCTTTACAATACTTTTCAATACTTGTCAATACTGTACTAGTACATTATATTTGCAGTCTGTCTTTCTTACACAGTCTGTGAATTATTTCATAATAATTCACCATTTAATCAATAAATTATGCAGTAGTTCATCATAATTTCATATTTTTAAATTAATACCTAACTAAAATTTATTCCAACAATCTTCGTTTAATTTCCATAAATTCTATAAAAATTTATGGACAACAATACTCATTTGTACTATCATTGTAAAGCTTAATTACATTAAAATAACTAAAGATTTCATAGTTTTCCTCTTACCTTCCATTCGGCCATAACTAAAAGTTCACCATATTCATACATAATACACACATTATTAAACATATATTATATTGTATACTAATTTCATTTAATACTATCTTTCGTGTAATATCATTATTTATAGTTTTATTTGTTTATATGCTTCTCATCTATAATTTACTAACTTGTATTATAAAAAATTATAATCCCAAATGCTCATTTTACCAAATCTATCACATTATTTCTATATTAATTTTAATGTTATTATTATTAATTATTCACGTTTTAATTCATTCATTATTTACTACACTCATTAGTTTCTTTAATTTATTTAATCACTATAACTTACTCAAATCACTTTATGCATAATTAAATACCACGCTAATTACATGTAAATTTATTTCAATTCAAGTCTTTCACATTTCAATATATACCAATTTGTCTTATTCCATATCACTTATGTCATATACAAATTTATATTATTTACCCTTGAAATTTGCATTTTCTTAAGTATTTAATTAACATTACTATGGTTTTTATATTTGTCCTTTACATATAATTTATTAAAATAATAATGTATATTATGTACGTACATATTTAGTTAATTATTGTCATATTTATTACATACTTGCTTTTACATTCATATATACATACATATTTATTTATATTTATAATTATATACGTACATTTTTGTCTATATACATATACATATACATATACATATACATATACATATAATTTTATACATATATTTAATTATTAAACTTATTTATTCTCAATAATTATTTTCATTTTGCTTATTACTAATTATTTTACATATTAATTCTTAAATTAACTAAATTATCATTTAGTCTTACAATTTTTATTAAATTACAATTACGCCCTTTTTCTATCAATTTATTTACCAAGATATCATTATTTATCTAATTATCATTAATTCAATATTTACTTGTAAAATTACCATTTAATCCCTAAACTTGTTAAATTACCATTTAGTCCTTAAAATGGCTAAATTACTATTTAGTCATTCAATTTCTCATAAATTACAAAAATATCCTTTTATTTTATTTTATTTACAAAATTAACACTAATCATAAATTTTACACTACTAATTCCCTCTTTATTGAAAAGTTTCAATTTGATCCCTAAACTTATTTTCATACCTAATTTCTTATTTCAATTATCATTTTCTTTTTCAATTTAATTTTAATTCATTTAAACTCATTTGTTCTTCAATATTTGACAATATTTTACTTTTATCCCTAAACTTATAATTCTTTTTCATTTAAGTCCTTTTTCCACTTTGTTATTTTATTTTCCATTCCTTTTTAATTTCTTTGTACTCCAATTAATAAATTGGCTTGTATTATGGCTATTTATGCAATAATTTCAATTTTTCTCATTAAAAATTCAATATTTTTACTATAATCTAATATAAAATTTAACTTAAAAATATTCTATTAATTTTCAAGAATTCCTATTTAATTAATTTAACATTAAAATTTTACCTACTTCCAATTTGCATCATTTTCTTCATCATTTAACCAAAATAAACTCACACACACACCCACATACAATTCGGCCACACCATAATTTATGTAATCTAAATTTATTTCTTCCAACTAAACATTCTATTCATCAAATTAAACTCTCAATAACACATATATATCATCATTTTCAATTAATCATACATAATCACATAAAAATTAAATATCTACATACACAAATTTTCATGCATAATTTATGAAAATTAAGGGATAGAGTATCCACTAACCTTAATTACTTGTTTTCCACTACTTAAACTTCATTTCCTTACCTTTAATCATTAAAACACCATCATCTCTCTCAAGCTCTCTAAATGGCCAAAATTTTCAAGCCAAAAATTCATCAATTCTTACTTCATAAATTCAATTAAACTACATAAATGAGACCTACACATCCTAAAGCACCAATTAGAACCTTTAAATTAAATTAAAACTTCATTTTCCACTTACCTTAATTTTGAGACATCAACTTTCTTTGTCTCTTTCTTGCACTTCCAGCAGCTTATTTGGCTTCTTGAGGCCTTCATAAGCTAGTTAAGAGGCTGGAATTGACTTGAGAGGGCTTAATTTGGTGGAAAATTAGCAAATAAAGAAGAAAATCAAGAGAAAACTAATGGAAAGTCATTCGGCCAAGAGAAGGAGGAAGAGAGATCGTGAGGACTGAAGAATTCTCTGAAAAATTGGTGAATTTTAAGGTATTTATAGGCTGGTTTTGGGTTGGACCTGATCCAACCAATTTAGGCCCATTTATGCTTTTTAAGCCCAATAAGCTTCCATAATTTTTTTTTCTCTCACTTCCCAAGCTTAATTCCACTCAAAATTGATTTCATAATTCTTAAAATAATATATTAAGCCTCCATGAAAAGTTTTGGCTCAATCGAAGTTCATTTTCAGTCCAATTCAGTCCAACCAGTCTGATTAATAAATTTTCAATATTACCAAAAAATTAATTTTTTTCCACCAAATGATTTTACATCTCATAAAAAGCTTAACTGAAAATTCATGCAATTTTTTAAGATCATTTGCTATTTTTAAAGCCCTGGTCAAATTGTAGTTGATCGGTTACTATTTAAACCGAAATTATTATTTTTCTCTTACTTATTGAGGTCAAATATCCTTAAAAATACATCCAAAATTCTCAAAATATATGTAATAGGCTTGATAAATATTTTTGAGTCATTTGGAGACTATTTTTCGATCTGGTTTATTTTTATCAGTCCGATATTTCAATTTTCAAAGTTACCGTAACATTAATTTTTTATTACCATATGATTCTACATCATATTTAATGTAGGTCTGGAAAATATGGTAATTTTTAAAGATCATTTGTTATTTTTAAAGTCGCAAATAAGCTCTCAGTTGACACAAGCATCATTTTAACTCGAACCGTGACGTTTTCCTTATTTTTGACTTTTAATGATCTATTTGGACTCATTTTCAGTCCAAATTATATGTTTGGACTCCAGCTAACTTGCTCTTTCCAATGGTCCAATAAAATATTTTTTGACTTAAAGATGTACTATTCACCCTGATGTCACTATTTACTATAAAAAAATACTATTTTCGACTAGCCTGATATTTGGGCCATTACATTTTCAGTCAAAATTCCCTTCTACAAAGTTGCAGACCTATATTTCTAGTTTTCAAAACACTAAAAATCATCTCAATAGGACCTGTAAATCTTCAGATATTCAAGAAAAACCACAGACTGCTCATAAAAATGAGATGAAAACCATAACCAGATTTCAACACAAATTTTCACTATCATGCAGTGAAAATCAATTCTCAGTTTCTTCTGACAAAATCAAGATATATGTGTCTAGTTTCTATAACAATTAGAATTTCTCCATTTGAATACATATAGCTCAAGATATGACCAAAAGAGTGCAGGCTGGTCCATTGAGTCATAAAACAGATTTTTGGTATCTTTCAACAAAACTTGTATTTTTCATCTCTAAACCACTTCCAAGCTTAAAATCAACCATAAAACATATAATAAAAGCAGTGAAGACATCTCTCATGTCAAAACATCAAGCATACACGCATATAATCATACAAGTTCCCATATCTTATTTAAACTCTAACTTTTCTTCACTCTTGGAGAGCCTCTTTTCCCTTCTTCTTACTTATTTCTCCTTCCATAAAATATGACACTACCATGAAGACCCATCAAGCTATTCAAGGAACAATATACAACAAATAAGAAATAAAGTTACCTTACAACCAAAACCAAGTAAATATTTCTTCTTTTTGCCAAAAACCCAAGAAATCTAGAGAGAGGATTTGGGAGAGAGAGTTTTAGGGTTTGAGAGAGGATGAAGATGAAGAATGAAGACCAAGGTTTGGTCGGCCATCACTCTCCAAAATATCCTCATCTCTCTTACTTTATATTGGTACAAATTTCATGTTTATGATAATATTGCTCTTTGGTCCTTCAATTTGCTTTATTTCTAATTATACCCCAAAAATTACCCTTTCACTTTTCAATTAGGTCCTTCTATATGAATTTACACTTAATTTAACATAGACCTTAATAATTAATTATTGAAAATTATCCTAGGGTATAATGAGGGGCATTACAACTCTCTCTCCCTAAAACAATTTCGTTCTCGAAATTCATACCTGTATTGAAGAGCTATGGGTATTGAGCCTGCATAACTGCTTCAGGTTCCCAAGTCGCTTCTTGTACACCATGGTGTTGTCATAATACTTTAACTAGGAAGATTTCTTTGTTCCTCAATTGCCTAACTTCTCTGGCCAAGATCATTTGAGGCTCTTCTTCATATGTGTAATCAGATCTGATATTGATGTCTTGCACAGGTACAATATACGACTCATCTGATCTATATCATCGAAGCATAAAAACATGAAAAACATCATGCAGCTTTGATAATTCACTGGAAAGATCCAATTGGTATGCTACCGGTCCAACCCATTCCAAAATTCTGTAAGGACCTATAAATTTGGGACAAAGTTTCCCTTTCTTTTCGAACCGTAACACTTTTCTCCATGGGGATATCTTCAAGAATACCTCATCACCAACTTGATACTCAATATCTTTTCTTTTCAAGTCCGCATACGACTTCTGCCTATCACTTGCTTCTTTCAATCTTTGCTTGACAAGATGTATCTTTTCCTCTGTATCTTTAACAATGTCAGGACCTGTCAATTTGCTTTCGGCTAACTCTGTCCAGCAAGAGGTAGTTCTACATTTTTGACCATAGAGTGCTTCATAAGGTGGCATACCAATGCTAGTTTGATATCCATTGTTGTATGCAAATTCTATTAGGGTCACATATCCTAACTCCTGAAAAAATCTAAAACACAGCCTCTTAATATGTCTTCCAACACTTGTATAATCCTTTTCGATTGCCCATCTGTTTGAGGATGAAATGCAGTACTAAGAAGAAGCTTTGTGCCTAAAGATTGTTGTAAACTTTTCCAAAATCTTGAAGTAAATCTCGGATCTCGATCTGAAATGATTGAGATTGGTACCCCATGCAATCTAACAATTTGGTCTATATATAACTCAACCAACTTGTCCACCGAATAGTTAGTTCAGACCGGTATAAAATGAGCTACCTTTGTCAATCTGTCTATTATGACCCATATAGCATCATGCTTCTTCTGAGTAGGGGGTAAACTTGTGACAAAGTCCATGGTAACATTGTCCCACTTTCATTAAGGAATGGGAAGAGGATTTAACAGTCCCAAAGGAAGTTGATGCTCTGCTTTTACTTGCTAACATGTCAAGTATTTGGAAACATACTTAGTTACATCTCTCTTCATCCCTGGTCACCAGTAGAACTGTTTCAGATCTCTATACATTTTGTTACCACCAGGATGCATGGTTAATACAGTGTTATGGGCTTCTTGTAATAAAGCTCTCTTTAATTTTTTAACATCTGGTACACATAATTGATTTCGATAGTAGAGACCACCATCAATCCCAATTGAATATTCTACTGGACCCCCTTTATACATTGATTGAGCCAATTGTTGTAACTTTTTATCATTTGCCTGTGCATCTATTACTGTCTGCCTTAGATTAGAGCGAGCTTGCAATTGAGCTAACAAAGCCCCATCAGATGCCAACTTCCATTTACAATTTTGTAACAACAGGGTTGCCATCATCTTTCGACTCAATGCATCAGCCACCACATTTGCCTTTCCTGGATGATAGTCAACAATACAATCATAATCTTTGAACAATTTTAGCCATCTGCGCTATCTTAGATTAAGATCCTGCTGAGTAAGCAGGTATTTAAGACTTTTATGATCTGTATAGATTCTGCACTTCTCACCGTAAAGGTAATGTTGCCATATCTTTAAAGCAAAAATGACTGCTGCCAGCTCTAAATCATGAGTCGGGTAATTCTGTTCATGGGGCTTTAACTGTCTTAATGGATAAGCCACTACTTTACCTTCCTGCATTAACACACATCCCAAGCCATTTTTTGATGCATCACTATACATAGTATATTCTTTACCTGCTATTGGCTGAGTAAGAACTGCAGCTTCCGTTAACATCTTCTTTAGCTATTCAAAACTTAATTGACAATGATCTATCCATTCGAATCTAGCTTCTTTTCGAAGTAACTTAGTGAGCGGGGAGGCAATAACTGAAAACCCTTTCACAAATTGTCTATAATAACCAGCTAAGCCCAAGAAGCTTCGGACTTTCGGTACATTCCTAGGTGGCCTCTAATTTACAATAGCTTTAATCTTTTTAGGGTCCACCCTGATGCCTTCTGAAGACACCCATGCCCAAGAAAAGAGACTTCTTTAAGCCAGAACTCACATTTACTTAGTTTTGCATATAACTGTTGTTCTCGTAACGTTTGCAATACTATTCTCAAATGTTCTGCATGCTCTGCTCCATTGTGAGAGTAAAACAAAATATCATCGATAAACACCACAATAAATTGGTCTAAATAAGGTCTGAAAACCCTATTCATCATATCCATGAAGGCTGCTGGTGCATTAGTCAACCCGAAAGGCATTACTAAAAATTCGTAATGACCATATCGAGTTCTAAAAGTAGTCTTATGAACATTTACATCCTTGACTCTCAGTTGATAGTATCCCGACCTCAGGTTGATTTTAGAAAATACCCCAGCACCTTTAACTGATCAAATAAATCTTCAATCCGAGATAAAGGATACTTGTTCTTCATAGTTACTTTGTTGAGCTGTCTGTAGTCAATGCACATCTTTAAAGTGCCACCTTTCTTTTTGACAAATAATAACGATGCGCCCCAAGGTGACACACTAGGCTTGATGAAACCTTTATTCAATAGCTCTTGTAACTGAACTTTTAACTCCTTCAATTCTAATGGCGCCATTCTGTAAGGTGCTTTGGAAATAGGAGTAGTTTCAGGCAAAGTTTCAATAGATAACTTTACTTCTCTCTCTGGCGGCAAACCCAAAAGTTCTTCGGGAAAAACATCAGGAAACTCATTGATTACTGGAATATCTTGAAGATTAACTATCTCCCTCTTAGAATCAAGAACTAAAGCTAAGAATGCTTTGCATCCTTTTCTAAGAAATCTTTTCGCTTTCATAGCAGAGATAACATTGGTTAAGGGTTTAGACTTAATACCCTGAATCAATGTCTTTTCCTCCCCATCATTCTTAACTACTACTGTTTTAGCTTTACAATCCACTATGGCTTGGTATCTAGACAACCAATCCATACCCAGGATTACATCAAATTCATGGAAAGGTAAAACAATTAAGTCAGCTGGAAACTCTCTCCCTTGAATCCTAATAGGGCAATTTCTATAAATTTCATTTACATGTATATTATGGCCCAAAGGACTGATTACACATATATCATAACTCAGATGATCTACAATAGATACATTTCTACCTAACTTCCCATTACAAATATATGAATGTGTAGATCCCGGGTCTATAAGCACATGCATATCAGTATCAAAGAGAGAGAACGTACCAGCTATGACCTCAGAAGCATCAACATCTTCTCGACCTTTCATAGCATAAGCTCTGACAGGAGGAGTAGGAGCGAATGGTCGATCCACTATCTCAGAAACATTCTTGGACTGTGCTCTAAACTGACTCGATCCACCTCTGCCTCTACCACGACCTCTACCTGAAGAGGGTGCATTAGAAGCTCCTCTATTACTTTGCTGATTAGAGGCTTGCTCCTACTTCATAGGATAATTTTCCATGAAATGGTCTGAGCTGCCACATCTAAAGCAAGCACCAGTAAGCATTCTACAAGTACCCTAATGTCATCTAAAACAATAGGTACATTTTGGAACTTGACCTCTACCACACCCAGCTGAAGTAAAAGTCCCCTATTGTCTACCTCTAGCTGCAGGGCAATTACTAGATGCCATTGGTTGATCTCCTGAAGTCATTCTCGATCTTTTCCCTGATGAAGAACCACTCCGAGAGAAGCTTTTTCTTTTTTGTTCTCTTTCTCTTTTGGCATTTTCTTCTTTCTCAACCCGAATAACTACTTGAACCAGCTGATAATAATCCACAGGGTGCAAAGAGATAGGCCCTATCAAATGCTCCTGGATCTGGTCATTCAACCCATCTTCAAACTGGCGACATTTGAAAGTCCCAGTCAGCATAGGTTTTGGTGCATATTTGCTCAAGTGACTAAATTCTGCTTCATATTCAGCCACTGACATACCTCTCTACTTTAAATTCAAAAACTGTTTCAATCTCTCATCTTTATATGCTTCGGTCTCATACCTCTTTTTGAATTCTGCTACAAAGAATTCCCAAGAGAAGGAATCAGGTAGTTGAGGTTGTGTCTGAACTAGCTTCCACCAATCATAAGCAGCTCCCTGAAGCAAAGACACAGCACAGGTCACCTTTTGATTAGCTGGGCACTGAACTTCTGTAAATACCCGTTCCAACCTTTCAAGCCACAACTCTTATTTCTATGAGTCTTCCTAAGTAGAGCCTAGAAACTCTTCTGCACCATGTTTTCTGATCTCAGAAATAGGGGCCTTTGGTGCAGTCATCCTTTGTAAAATCTGAGCCATATCGTGGGAAATTTTCAACAATGCTTCCCCAGCCTCAGTAGCAGCTACACCACCTCTAGTGGATGCAGAAGATTCAGGCTGAGAAGGATTAGATTGTCCAGGTAGATTGCTTTAGTCGATTCATCTATCACTTCACGATGTCCTTCCATATCTAACTATATCAAAAGAAGCACAGGGACAACCACAATTAGCCAACATCAACCAAAAATCTATATCTATAAACCTTGAAATTCTTATAGGCCAAAACTGCCTAAGCCAAGGCGCTCTGATACCAAAAATGTAATGACTATACTAGATAATCCTGATTACTGTTACTAATTACATTCCATTAATCTTGTGAGTCATCTGTTAATGATGCAAATAGGTATAGACATATCTATATACTGTGCAAATCATATAAGATTAAGTTTGATACTTTAACATACTGCTGGTTATTATTTACAAAACTTGATAATTACATGGATTTAATACAAAATAAGTCATTATAACCACAAAGATACAAAATTGAATCTCATACTTCAAAACTATTCTTCCTAGTTTGATGTTAGCTCTGAATATTGTTGGCTCTGTCCTTGAAGAAAAGGTCTAACTTGCGAACCTACACGGATAGACACCCGTGCTAAGCTATAAAGCTTAGTGGGGAACAAATTAACATGTTGATAACCACTCACAGCGGTTATCACCAAACATGCAACAATAATACAAAATAAATTGCATTTACTTCATTAATAAATTAATAAATAAATAAAATGCATTATTGGAAGGAATAACTATATCATTAAATCATAAAATAAAAGATTGTAAACTGTATATGCATATCATTCATCTTATAAATTTGCCTGTTTAATTTTCTGTGGGTGTGGATAACGGGTGCTGTGGATACCATAAGGTATCAAATCTATAAATACCCGAAGGTATTAAATATGTGGACCCATTCGGGTCAGAACTGTGGTCTCATTAAGAGACAAACCGTGGACTCATAAGAGTCAGACTATAGCAGCTGTGACTGTAACCCTATAAGCATGCCTATCTATCCACCACCAAGTCTTTATATGCAAGCAAAATAAATCATATCTTATATGTTATGAAATTATGCTCATATGATCCAATATAGCATAGATGAATACAAGGTACTAGAATGTTATACATTGTTAATTTCATAACATAACAATAGTCATTATACTATGATTACATTAAAGTAAACATATGCATACTATTCTTTGAACTTAAATAGTAAAATCTTAAACTTCTATCTTTAAACAAATCTTATAATTAAAAGGGGTATATTACTATATACTTGCAATTTAGAAGGATTTATAAGCTTAGGAAGGGCTTAAATAAGTTTGGACATCAAATGGGGTTATAAAACTCAAAGTATCAAAATAAAAGGAAGGGTCACGGTTACTACCAAATTCATGGCAACAGTGAGCCCAGACAGGTAATAGGGGTCATGGTTACTACCAATTTCATAGTAACCGTAAGCTAGGATGCTCCTCAATTCTAGACTAAAAGCTAACTACCTCACGGTTACTAAGCCTTAGGTGATAACCGTAAAGTAAGGCTACAAGAAGGTGTCACGGTTACTATGAATTCCTTAGTAACTGTGAGCTAGGGTAGGTTTTGGTTCTGGACAGCGAACTGGGGTGGCTCACGGTTACTACTAAACAATTAGTAACCGTGATGCCCTAATTTGGCCAATGGCAGATTTTTAATTCTGGGTTTTAAGCCAGTTTTGACCTGTAAAATGACATTTTAAGCCAAAATGCCCCTACAAAGTTGTAGGCCTATGTTTCTAGTTTCTAAAACACTAAAAATCATCTCAATAGAACCTGTAAATCTTCAGATATGCAAGAAAAACCATAGACTGCTCATAAAAATGAGATGACAACCATAACCAGATTTCAACACAAATTTTCACTATCATGTAGTGAAAATCAATTATCAATTTCTTCTAACAAAATCAAGATATATGTGTCTAGTTTCTATACCAACTAGAATTTCTCCATTTGAATACATATAACTCAAGATATGACCAAAAGAGTGCAAGCTGGTCCATTGAGTCATAAAACAGATTTTTGGTATCTTTCAACAAAACTTATATTTTTCATCTCTAAACCACTTCCAAGCTTAAAATCAACCATAAAACATATAATAGAAGCAGTGAAGACATCTCTCGTGTCAACACATCAAGCATACACACACATAATCATAAAAGTTCCCATACCTTATTTAAGCTCCAACTTTTCTTCACTCTTGGACAACCTACTTTCCCTTCTTCTTACTTGTTTCTCCTTCTATAAAATAAGACACTACCATGAACACCCATCAAGCTATTCAAGGAACAATATACAACAAAGAAGAAACAAAGTTACCTTACAACCAAAACCAAGTAAATCTTTCTTCTTTTTGCCAAAAATCCAAGAAATCTAGAGAGAGGATTTGAGAGAGAGAGAGTTTTAGGGTTTGAGAGAGGATAAAGATGAAGAATAAAGACCGAGGTTTAGCCGGCCATCACTCTCCAAAATATCCTCCTCTCTCTTACTTTCTATTGGTCCAAATGTCATGTTTATGACAATATTGCTCTTTGGTCCTCCAATTTGCTTTATTTCTAATTATACCCCAAAACTTACCCTTTCACTTTTCAATTAGGTCCTTCTATTAGCATTTACACTTAATTTAACATAGATACTAATAATTAATTAGTGAAAATTCTCCTAAGGTATAATGAGGGCCATTACAGCTATATTTGTTTTTTTTTTCTCTTTTATTTTTATTATATATTTTTCTGAGCCTAGCCATGGAATCTTTTCAGCCTATCAATGTTGATTGGCTCTTTAAACTTATTTCCATCACTATCATTCAGTATTGTAGCTCTTTTGGACAATAGCTTCTTCAATACAAATGGGCCCTTTTATTTCAGTCTAAACTTGCCTCTGATGTTGGGTAGGCCTGATCGTATCTGTTTGAAAACTAGTTCTCCTTCCTTCAAGGGATGTTTCCTAACCTTTTTTCTAAAAGATCTCGCCAGCCTTTTTTGATAGATCTGATTATAATAATAGGCCAGTATTCTTTCTCCATTAAGTAAGTTAAGTTAAAGCAACCTCTACCTAGCCTATTCTATTTCTGGCAATTTAGCTTCTAAGACCACTCATAGTGATTGATGCTCAATCTCTACTAGTGATAAGGCTTTTATCCCATAAACAAGTGAGATAGGAGTAGCTCCAGTTAAAGTCCTAGCTATAATTTTGTATCCCCATAGTGCAAAAGGTGACTTTTCAGCCCAATCCTTATAAGTTCTAACCATCTTGGCTAAAATTCTTTTGACATTCTTATTTGCTGCTTCAACCTCTCCATTTTCCTAAGGGCAATATGGCAAAGATTTATGATGCCAAACTCCATACCTTTTGAGCATCCATTCGGTCTCCCCTTGAAATTTGGACCCATTATCAGACGCGGTATGATGCAAAAGCCCATAGTGCATATCAGATTCTTTTTGATAAACCTTGCCATTTCCCCTGTACCCAAATTTTTAAATAATTCCACCTCTATCCATTTTGAAAAGTAATCAAAGGCCACTACAATGAACCTATATCCATTCAATATCGGTGGATAGATCATCCCTATAATGTCTATACCCCAAGCAACAAAGGGCCATAGTGAGGTATGATTGCACAATTTTGATACAGATATGTCTTAGATTAGCATATTATTGGCATAACTGGCATTCTTTTACGTATTTAGAACAATCTGTATCCATAGTAAGCCAGAAGAATCTTTAACGCATTATCTTTTTATCTAGGGCTAAAGCATTCATGTGAGCACCACAAACTCTAGCATGAACCTCTTTCATAAATTTCTTGGCTTTTTTTTTCATCTATACACCTTAATTGTGGGCCATTTACTTTTCTTTTATAGAGCACCCTACCTACAGTGATGAACTTAATGGATAACTTGCGTAGCATTCTCTAATATTTTTATGTGGCCTTCTTAAAAAAATATAGATTTTTCAAGGTAATTTTGAATATCAAAATACCAAGGCTTCCTATTATCTACCTCGACATCCATCACTCACTCCATTTTGAAACATGGCTTGTCAGAGCTGACGATAAGTATGGGCTTCATGCTTACCCCCTTTGGGTTATCCCACATCGATACCAGCATTGCAAAAGCATCAACTAACTGATTTTTATCTCGAGGAACATACTTAAAGGCACAAACCTCAAATTGATCACTCAACGCCTTCAAACATTTTACATAAGTTACCAACCGCTCTTTCTTCACCACTTACTCACCTTTTGCTTGATAAAACACTAGAGATAGGTCACCACAAACCTTAGCACTCCTTACCCCAAGAGCCAACAAAGTTTCTAGTTCGAAGACATATGCCTCATATTTAGCTTCGTTATTAGTGGTTTTATATCTGAGCTTTTTTGCTAAAGGGAGGTTTTCTTCCTCAGGGGTTATCAAAATTACTCCTATTCCCATGCCTTTATTGTTCATGGCTTCATCAAAGAATATCTGCTACCTTTAAACTGCTATAGCTGCAATGTTCTTATTAGGGAACTCATAGGATATTTCTTCCCCTCTAACGGTTGATCTGTTAAGAATTATACTACAACCCTTCCCTTGATGGTTTTTTGGATGATGTATTCAATATTAAAATTCTGTAAGCGAATCAATCCTCTTCCCATTTTTTCCAATAGTGAGGGTGCTTCTTGGAAATATTTAAGAGGATTATGCTTGGCTACTACTTGCAGTTTGTACGAATGAAAATAATACCTTAGTTTTTTAGAGGCCCAAATAATTGACAAACAAATATTTTCTACCTTTACATACTTGGCTTCTTACGGCATATTCCACCCCAAAATCATCCTCTTGAGTCATTATGGCTCCTACTGAACTGTCCGCTATAGCCAGATATAAAATTAGAGGCTTTTCGACTTATGGTACTCTCAGCATAGGCGGATGTAAGAGGTACCCTATGATAGTATCAAAAGCTACCTGGCAATTTTCATTCCATACCACTGGCTGATTTTTTCAAAGCAACTTTAAGATAGGCTCACAAATGGAAGCTAGCCTAGCGATGAACCGATTGATATACTGTAATATGCCCAAAAACCCTCAAACTTTTTTTTTTCTTTCTGTGATACAAGAATTTCTCTAATGTCCTCCACTTTATCAGAATCTAATTCTATCCCTCTTTGACTCATGACATATCCTAAGAGCTTTTCTGAAGTCACCTCGAACATGTACTTTTTCGAGTTCAGGTGAAAGTTATAGCTGTTAATCCTTTGAAAATTTTCTCTAATGCCTTAAAATGACCTTTTCGTATTATCGATTTGATCATCACATCATCTACATATACATCTAGCTCCTAATAGATTAGATCATCTAGAATCTTCATAGCCATTCTTTGATAAGTAACCCCTATATTCTTTAATCCAAATGGTATAACTCAATAAGCGTACATTCCCCATTTTAGTAATGAATGCCGTCTTGCTTCTGTCCATAATTTTATTTAGGATCTGATTATATCCAGTGTACCCACCTATGAAGCTATAAATTCCACAAGTAGTTGCACTATCTACCAGGACACTATATAAGGAAGCAAAAAATCATCCTTCAGATAAGCCTTGTTTAAATCCTTGTAGTCCATGCAAACTCGAACCCTTTCATCTTTCTTAGCCACTAGAACTACATTTGCCAACCAAGTGGGGTACTGGACTTCCACTAGAAACTTGGGCTCTGTTTACTTTTTTACTTCTTCCTTGACTTTCTCTGCCCACTCTGGCCTAAGCCTTTTGAGATTCTACTTGATAGGTTTGTATCTAGGATAAGTAGGGATTGCATGATCAATTCCCGGTATGTCTTTATTGGTCCAGACAAAGACTCTTTCATATTTTTTTAATATTCTCTCAAATTCTTTTCTCTCTTCAGGATTAAAATCAGTGGCTATCACGATTTCTCTTAGATTTTAAAGAGTACCAAGATTAAATGGAGTAGTACTTATTGAATTAATGTCAAATATAAATGCTTTGTGATCATGATCATGTGAAATGAAATTATGCAAAACATCGCACAAGTAAGCAAAGTTATTCATATTATTAATCTAAGAAGAGCCATATGCATCATTGTTATAAAGTTTAGGTATAAAAAGTGTATCTAGAAAAACATCCTCATCTACATCAGGTGAGTTTGATGCCTTAGATGAGCCTACCCATCTCCTATATCCTCTAAGGCCTCTTGGCCAGCTTCTATGCTAGCTTTTTCAATATCCTCTTTCAACTTAGGAACAAGAACATCAAATTCAATTTTTCCCTTCCCTTTAAGTCTGAAAGCCAATAGCTCTAGAGTTATGACCTCCTCAGGGACATCATCTTTTTCAAATAGCCTAATCATAATCTCTTTATCCCAGAATCCTCTAGCAGGCTTAATGGTCCCATTGGTCTAATAAAAAACATCACCGAATATTTTAAAGCTAGGGATGAGCTCTCTTCTAACCATCACAGGTTCAATCCACCACAATACTAAGGTCAGGCAGATGTGGGGACAAAATTGTCAAAAATGTGTGGTACACCTTCTAGTTTCAACAGAACTTTCTTCTTATTATCAGAATTGTTATAACCTAACCCCTTTTGGTTGGTCTATCATATGGTAGTGATAACTTCAAAAGGACCTTGGGAGTTTTTACCAACATAACTCCTAGCAGAAAGTTCATTTTCTTCATTATGTTCACCACTTGAAGGGTGGATTCCTACTCACTTTTATTATCCGTATTAACAGTAGCTATATTGAACCCATTGAATGGTTGATTTGATATTCCTAACACAAAAACTTGATTCTCTCTAGCAGCTCTTATAGTGACCACTTTACCTTCATAGGGAATTTTGATCTTCTAATGAAAAGTGGATGGGAACTCTTCCTAATTTGTGGAACAAGGGCCTCCCCAACAATACAAACAAATTGGCAAGCATTGGTAACACTACGAATTTTATCTCAGTGATAATTATTTCATCTTTACATCAGTTTTAAAAGTACATGTCGTTTGCCTATAGGAATTATCATAGGATGTAACTACCATATAAGATTTACCCAATATGGATTCATTCAGCCCGAAAGCAAAAAATGCCATCAAAGGTCACATATTGATTGAAGATCCACCGTCTACCATCACATATGTCGTATGTTTCCCATTAACTTGGGCCTTTATGTATAAGGGACGATTGTGTTCTCAACCCTCAATGGGCAAATCCCTATTGGTATACACAATACTTTCTGCAGTGCTTCCTCTAACCAAATCCAACAACTTTAAAGGCAAAATAGTAGTAGCCACACTAGACTCACATAAAACCTCTACTACTTTCTACTTATGGGAAGGTGAGTGTCTAAGCAAATCTTATATAGAGATCTAAGCGGGAGTTTTCTTTAGTTGCTTGAGGATCTGGTCCTTTTGCTGCTCTTTTTTCATGAGCAATATCTAAGAATCTAATTATCTTTCTACCTCTGGTACTACTCTACCACTTTAAGTGATCAACTTCACTTTTTGTACTTCTTCCTTATCCTTATAATCTTATAAATTCAAAGGGCTATCACAATCTTTATCTTCACTGGGTGACTCCCAACAGTTAATTACACATATCTCCAGCTTATGTTCCTCTTTTACATCCAACTATTTAAGGCGAGTAATGGTTAGGTACTCATTACCATACAAGTTGCATAGCACATGCCATTCTAGTAGACCCAAGCCAATCATTGATATAGGTAGTGGGACTGTATGATATCTTCCCCTCATCTTTTCCCTTTTTTCTGGATCAGTGATTTATTTGCTATCAATAAGATCCTGGATTCTATCCCAAAAGGCCCTGTAATGATCTGTAAGATAGCTAGTGTGCTAATGATATGCATAGTATTAATCAACCCGATGATTAGGCTGACCCTAACTTCTAGCAGTCTTAGCTAATAAAGGTTACAGCTTTCCCTCTTTCATTAGCCTATCAAACACCCACGACAGAGATCTGCCTAAGTTCAAATAATATATTCGAGTGTTCTCAATAGTAGACACTTTAGCTATCTTTCTAATAGCACTCGTGTAACTAGCTTTACCTGTTGTAGTTTTGTACCCTCGACATCCAGAACTAAAACTAGCACTACTTGCAGAGCTTGCTTTCTTAGCTAGGTATTCACCTTTGGCTCCAATGGCAATGTCTTTTAAAGACCCCTAATCTTTCAACCCTTTTATTTTCGAGCATTTTCTCAAGTAAGGGCTAACATTCCTAATAAAAAAAATAATTTGATCAGCGATATTAGGCTTTCTCTTTATCTCCATTACTCTATTTTTCCACATTGTCAAGTATTAATGAAAAGACTCATGCTTCTTCTACTGTAGTAGCTCAATATCTTTTAAAGTAACCTCTATGCGCATACTACGATTGTATTGCCTTAGGACTTCTTTTGTCAACATATCCCAATCTTCTTTGGTACTTCTGTCCAAACCGTGATTCCAGTCGATAGCATGACCTGTAAGGCTAAGGCTAAAATACTAACCTTTTGTCTCTTAGTAAGAGTTGTGCCCTTTATGACTAAGGTATACTGCTTGATATGAGCATATGGGTCATAAGTACCATCAAACTTAGGTAAATCAGGCATCTTAAACCATTGAATGAGCATGTCTTCACTTTTATAATCCCTATCTTCTGGAATGAACCATTTCCAGTCGATAAGGCCCAAGCCATTGCTTTTATCTTTTCTTCCTTTTTTTTAGAACTAAATTCTCTATTTTAGGCCATTTTCCTTTTGAAACTTGTGTTACTACTGGTTATTCCTCCTCTTTAGGGATGAAATCTTTCTCAGGAGCAATGCCTTTATCTTTTTGCTGTTCAATAAGGGGAGCTCTCAATCTCATTCCCCTTAACTCGATTACTAAAGAAGGTCCCACAGGGGTAGTAGTTTAAGTGCCTCCAGTAATCAGAGGTTTCCCATGTGTAGCAATGGCTAAAGTTTGCTAGCCAGTAGGTTATGCTAAGGAACTCATCATGGACCTTATTCTTCTCTCAAACTCATCCATCCTTTTATCCAATTCCTAACAGTCACTAGTCCAAGTCTATATTGAATCTATCATGTTTGTACTCTCAAAAGCTAGCTTGAAGACCTCAACCAAACCCAAGTTAGTTTTGGTGCTGACTGAAATAAGTTTGATAAGGATCTTTTAACTAGACACTCGTCCAAACTCTTGAACCACCCTGTCGACTCTATGGTGACTACAACTACCTGTAGCCCTCAAATAAGGCTCTAATATTCTAATTTAGCCAAAAGAGCCTCTTGCTAATATATCTCAATCAAGGCCATTATAACTTCGCTCAAGGTGAATTCACAAAGAAACTGCGGATTGAAACTTGTCTAAGAAACACTCATCTTCTCATAATAGTTCGAATCTTTAAACCACTTAGATGACTCTATAATGGCTGAAAAAGAATTTGTTAGCATGATGCATGATTATGCATGTAATGCATGGGCATGTTATATATCATTCTTAAAGCACATGCATAAATCAAAACAAACCTTCCAATCACAGGCAATCGTGTAATCTCTTTCTTAGGGGTTAATAAAGAACCCGATGAACAGGAATGGTGCACGATAAAAAATTGGGAGCATAACCTCTCTTTATTTAAAGCACAAGTAGATGCATCATTGATCTTTATATATTTGGATCATTCAGATAAATAGGGATAGGCTCACTAGGGTATGACAACCTTTAATTAGTACCTACCTTAATTTATTAGCATTTGACTAGATATATAGATATCCAAATAGCAAGCACAGTGATAGGGTACATGATACCTAGGGAAGGTATCTATGGCCATTATATAAGGTTTTGGTCTGGTAATACAACTTTAGGGCTACCCAAACATGGTCCCTACTAATGGGTCTAGCTTACCACAAGCATAACGACTGATCGGGTCATCATTTCATATACCAAAAGGTACGAGACTTAGCTATTGGTCCTCCCTAACACTCCCCTTACATTGATTGAACATAGGATCGTGCTTTGAGATTACACCAGGGCTAAGTGAGGATGCCTAACCTAATTCTAAGTTTATAGCATGCTCTAATGCAACCTATTGTAGAAGACAGTAAGAATAATTAAGTATTATATTTATTTAAATTAAATTAACCAAGCTGCTTTTAGAGCAAATTCCCGAACAATCCCCAGTGGAGTTGCCACTATGATGAATGTCGAAGCTTGTTAGGCATCCGGTGTATTCCTGAAGACCCACTTTTAGGGTTCTCTTAACTCGTGAAAATCAATTGCTTCGTAATAGGTAAGGACTCAACTTAATACACGATGTCTCGACCCTTAAACAAGCTTGAGATAGCATCTCAAGAAATCTCCATCCATTTGCTAACGATTAACCTACAAGGCATCTGCTGAGCATCATAAGGTGTGTGTTATGGAGTCACCACCCAATAAAACATTGGGAAAGTAATTTCTTGTCCTATAAAGCCAAAACTAGAGATAGTTCGGACTTCACTTCTATTCACAACTTGGCTAACGATTATTCAAACAAAATGTTTACATTTAATTATTCCTAAGTCTTCTCAAACATTAAGAATTTAAACGATGCATTGCAAATACCTTGAACATATTGTATATCAATGAATCATACATAAATCGGGTAGTTAATTTATGTGCGGATATTGGTCTGAAAGTTAATTAATTATATAAAAAATTTCTTTCTGATCTATTTTTATTTTATCGTTCAAAGAAAACTTTAATATATAAAAAATAGGATAATAAGACGAAGATATAAACATACATAAATTGAGATATTATTTGAATTAAAAACATTGGTTTCCTCATGCATATTTATGAAAATCATTTATGTGATTTTCAGCATCAAATAGGATATTGGTCCATTTTATTAATAAAACCTCATTAATTGAATAAAATATTTAATATGAATTTCCCTAATTTTTGTACCAAAAACACTTTTTTACTAATTATTACAACCCGTATAATAATAAAGGCCAAATACAAATATACTTTAATGACTTAAATAAATTTAAATAAATTAACTGCTTCAAGGTCAACTAGATCCCTTTATTTCTCCCAGCTCCTTCGAATAAATTCAAATATTTATGCAGAAAAAACACAATAGAAGTAAATGGATTAATTAAATAAGGATAACAATAATAAAACTAATATATTATAAATATAAAACCATAAATTAAAGAATAAATATATATTAATATGTTTATTAATCATAAAAAACAAAGGAAACACATATGTAACAAATACAAGAAAAAAGAAAAGAAATTGTAGAAATAGGCAAAAGAGTGAGCCACAAACTCACTTAGGATGGAAAACAAGTCATAGCCTAAGAAGAACGAGTCACGACCTTGAGCGGAATGAGTCACATTCCCTCAAGTGGATCACTGGCCATTAAAGAGCGAGTCACAATGAGTCAAGAGTGAGTCATGCACCAATATCGTGACTCACTTGCAACTCAAGGCCGTGAGTCACTTTTAGACTATCTAGTAGCTACTAGAACAACAATATGACTAACGCTTAAAGTTCCAAACTTATTTCTAAGGATTAGAATACATAAGAAACACTTCTACACCTTTAAGATTAGATTATACACTCAAAATAAGGCCTAAAAACACAAAATAACACCATTTATACCAAACCTTCTAGTGAGAGAAATATGCTCTTAGAGAGAGAAAATAACTACTAAAATGTATAAAACTCAATTCAATTTACAAGAAAACAATATATTTATACATAAAACACAAAATCACACATAAATATGCCAATAAACATCACTTATACAAGAAAAACAAGATACATGAAATTACATAGAGAGCAAAAACAAGAAATAGAGCATGGCCATTGTAAGAAAATTCAAAATGATTTTTTTCCAAGAATTAAAGTGTTAGATCTATACTAAGGCTAGTGGTTTGCCTCTTATGTTACCTTCAGTGTTGCTGTTTTCTAGAATAAGTAAAAGTGCCCTTTTTTTTCTCCATCTTACTTGTTACATTCTTTCTTCAAAACCATACTTAAAAAACTAGTTGTTTTTATTTCTTTCTCTCTTTTTTTAGAGTTTGTTATTTGTTATCATTTCAAAAACATCCCATCCCTTAAATTCTTAGATTAGCATTGAAAAAATGAAATATTTTTACTTTGAAATGATCCCCTATTCGCAGGGGTAAAATGTGATTTTGGATGGAAAAAACCCAATCATGGTCTCTGACTCACGATCTTGACTCAGTGGGCCCACTCAAAGAAACCAAAAGCCTCTTTTTAGATAGAAAGAGAGTAAGTCATAGACTAAAGGCCGTGACTCATTAATGAGTAATTTTCTTGAGTAAACCTAAGGACCTAAATTGTGATCTGAAAGAAGGGAGTAAGTCACTTATTAAGGCCGTGACTTAGAAGTGAGTCACGATTTTGATCCGCGAGTCAAAGCCGTGACTCATTTTTGAGTCAACCAATAACTCTTAATCATGATCAACTCATCTAATCCCTAAAAAGATATTAAAATGTGATTTTAAAAGACCAATTTCCCCCTCAAAGCTTTGTAAAATATTTTCTTAAAAAAAATCTAGTACAGGAGAAGAGAGAGCACTACTGCTTCCTAACTGTTTCTAAAATAGCATTATGCTCATTAGATAACCTTGATAGAAGCTAACTTAGGCCCAGTGTCTACACCTATCCACTATAATCCCTATAATTCCCATACCCGGTCTTACTCCCAACTTGACTAGGCTCTTTTAGCGATGCTGTCGCATTTGGTGGTGCCCCAACTAACACCACAAACCACCAGGACAAAGCCACCCCTAACTTTAAAAACCTGAACTCCACACCCAACAAAATGATGTTGGATCAATGATTACTTTAATAAGGGATGAGCTCGACAAGCTCGTTAAAGAAAGGATGCAGTGGCAGTAGAGTCATAATGCAGTACAATATTAGGGTAGTTTTCGCTCCCCTATCTCTATAGAGCATAAAATTACCCAACTTGCTGAGGTATAATGGAAGCATGGATTCTTGAGAATATATGGATCAGTTCCACCATACCATGTTGATCTAAACCACGGAGGATGCTGCCCTCTACAAGGTTTCTCCATAGACCTTAACAGATTCTTCCTAGATCTAGTTTAAAAATCTACCAAAACACCCAATAATTGACTTACAATAGTTCACTGATATGTTTGTAGTGCAGTTCATAGTGGCCATCCGACTAGACAAAGTCTCTGCCGACCTGCATCAAGTCATCCAAGAGAGAGGAGAACCTTTGCAAAGTTACATGGATAAGTTTAATGTAGTAGCTATAGATATTTAGAATTTTAAGTTGGAAGTTGCCATCAATGGCCTCAATTGCAACATAAGGTGTTAGGGCATCAGCAATTCCTTAAGCAAGAAATCCCCTTTCAATTTTAACGAACTAATGAATAGAGCCCATAAGTATATTTAGATAGATAAAGCTAGCAGGCTTAAGTAAAGCGAACAAATAAAGGAGGACAATGAAAATTTTTGAGGAATAGGTCAGGAGAAAGGAAGTTCAAGAAGGAATGATTCCCGAGCTATTGTTAGCTGGAAAAGTTCTAAACAAAGCACTGTCGTTGATTCTACAACAGAAGCTGAGTATATAGCAGCATCAAATGCAACTAAGGAAGCAGTATGGATCAAGAAATTCATCCCTAAACTGGGAGTAGTTCCTAGTATCACAAATCCTGTAGACATTTATTGTGACAATAATGGTGCTATAGCATAGGCTAAAGAGCCCAGATCCTATCAGAGATCCAAACATATACTTAGGCGTTTTCATCTCATTCATGAAATCATTGAAAGAGGAGATGTCAAGATATGCTAAGTACCAACAGATGACAACATTGCGGATCCACTTAACAAGGCTCTCCCACAAGCCAAACATGATGGTCATACTAGGTCCATGGGTATTAGACACTTGTATGTTTAGGCCTAGTGCAAGTGGGAGATTGTTAGTGGTTTTGCCCTAGGCCAAACATTAGGCCCTTTATGTAATGTCACATTTCATTTTATAAAATTGGGTTTTCTTCATGGTATTATATTATTGGCATGTTCCATTATAATAATGTTTGTAAATAACAATCTAATATTATTTTGACTATCCCTAGTCATTTATCATTAAATGATTAATGATAAATAAAGACTAGTATAATTTTGATTGATAATCATGGGATGATTATATATGGTGATATGAATTAAACTTATAGGTACTTGTTAGAGTACAGAGTACTGAATAGACCCGCTATGAGATACTATATGGGTTAATGTCATTAGTGATCTCATAATAATTATGTTATTAATCCTTTGACCTGAGATTATCATAGTATCCTACATGATAAACATTATGTTTTAACATAATCAAACATTATCTTTAATCAGATAATCATAAGGGTTATGATTGGATATAATAAGAATCATGTAGAAGATAGTGAATAATCAAGAAGGAATTTATCCCTCTCTTATGAGAGAGATATCTATTGGGCCCCTCGATAAGTAAGACTGAGAAATGCATGGCCATGCTCAAATGAATTGATGAAGCGGTTAATATCATTTGATATTATCCGTTTACTTAGTGATCGAGAAATTATATGTTTGGACTATATATGTTTGACATGGACCATAACTTATGTTCAAACAAGATATCGTGTGACAAAGTGATTATAACATGTTCTATTAGGTTAAAATTGAATTATCGATATTCATATTATTTGGGTAGTCATAATGTCTTGCTAGAGGCCGCGTATGACTTGTGGGCCCATGATGGGATTGGGGTCCACTGCCAATATAATATGAACCTATTTATTCACACACATAGAATGTGATGAATAGACTAAGGGTTAATTCAGGCATTTTGAATTTTATTTTGTGATAAATTAAAATTCGAAATAAACAATAATAATAATAATAATATTTAAGATTAATATTATTATTAATAATAATATTATTATTATTATTATTATTATTATTATTATTATTATTCTTATTCTTATTTTAAATAAGAAATAAGGTATTTCTTATTTTAATAAGAAAAATGGGTGCAAAGTTTTCTCTCTCTTAATTAGGGTTAGGTCAACTCTCTCTCTCTCTCTATATATATATATATATAGTGATGTATATATAAAACCCTAATTAAGCAAAAGAGAGAGTTGTAGTCATCACTTAAGAGAGAAATAAGAGAATCATTTTTTATGTAATCTCAAAAAGGGAGAAAATAAACCCTAGCCACCAAGGAATGGAGCTAGCACCTCAGGTGATTTTCTTCATTGCATTCGAGTGTGGATACCAGTAGAGGGTGTTGTTTCACATGAAGTCGCACCTATAATTCTATTTATCTGCATTTCGAGAGGTTGGTAATCATTACACTTGAGGGTTTTATTTCATGTGAAGTCGCACCTACAATTCAATTTATCTGCATTTCGAGAGGTTGGTAATCATTACACTTCTCTTTTTATTAAATCAATTGGATCACTTGGATCCATGGTGGGTTTTTCTTTTCGCTGCGAATTTTTAATTTAATATTTTGAAACCTAACAATAGGACATATTTAAGGGCATTTTTTTGTAATTTTCTAGGGCTCATGTGAGTGATGACCATCTGTCAGTGATAAACACCTATTGTAATGCAATCTAGAGCCAAGCTTGTTTTCGGTTGGGTTCTCGAAGGCTCGCTTTTAGGGTACAAGACCGAAAGAGGCTCACTATAACTTATAAATTGGTTACTTTACAATAAAAAAGGATCAAGCCTAAATTATTGTTAGTAGTTAACCCATGAAGGCATCTACTAATGGGCTTAAAAGATACAGTGTCATGGAGTTGCCACCTGAGAAAACATTAGAAAATGAATCTCGACCTTTTGATGCCCAAATAGAGATTGGTGCTCGGGACATCATTCTCACTTAACACCTTGGTTATGTGTTATTTTATAATTGGATTTGAAACATTAATCCCCTTTCCTTTCTTACATGATGCAAAACTAAAATTAAATAAATATCACAATCAATTAACAAAAAGCGGTAAATAAATAAGCAGATTAAATCAACTACTTAAACTATTACAGAAGCAAATCGTTCGAAGGAAGGAATAAATTAAGTATCATATATAAAGTGGGGCATTCATTTGGGTTGGGAACATTATGTCCTTTATGCATATTTTACAAAAATCTCTCTTTTGTCTTTTATTTTGTTTTTGATGGAAAATTGGACATTGGTCCAAGTTTTGAGGAAAAAACCCAAGTTAATTAATAAAAATCATTTTAAGCATTTTTTTTCATTTAAATGTGCCAAAACATCCTTTTTTACAAGTTATTACATCCCTACAATGAATGCATCCAAAATACATTAAAATCCAACTAAATAAGCAAAATAATAATAAAACAATTGATAAATAAAATAAGTAAATGCACATAAAAACCAAATGGGTAGGAGAAGATAGTAACCAATTAGGGTACGAATCCCAATGCATGATGTATCACGTGATCATCCAAAAGCACATGAGGTCAGTTACTCACATAAAACCACAAAAGCCAATAAATTAGTGTTGTAAGGAAAACCCAATTAAAGAAAAAAATATAGAAAAATAAACAAAATATGTACAAAAAACAATTTTTCACTTTAGGGATCAATAAAATAATGTGAACAACAATAAAAAATAGATAAATATATAAAAAGGGGCCTAAAATCAACCATAGATACCCCTGGACTAGTGATGGACAACCATGACTGAATGAGGGATGGGATGAAAGGAAATCTCTATGATGTTCCATTTGTCATATTGACAGACGGCTGTCTATAGGGACTTTTTCCTGTTTGTCACCTGAGGGACAGAACAGAAAGTTGGCAATATATCACAACTCACCCAAAATTGCCAGCAAATGTTAAACACTTAAATATAAGGTCCTAAAACATGCCAAACTAAGATTTTAACCCAAAATCATGCCTTGAATACACTGAATGATATTAAAATCCAAAACAACAATATAAAAGGGAAGGTTTACATTATAAAACCATGGAGGAAATCACACTCAAATTCATATTCTATCATGCATATAGATCTAGGTTAACATGGCATTCATATAAAACACATGAGTTCCAGAATAATGGCACACAAAACATTCAATTTTAATAGTAAACAACATGAATATATATATGATGAAACGTAGAGAGAGAAAGATGGATGAAGAGTTTAGAATATTACCCTTAGGAGATATTTTAACTCTAAAATTCTTAAAGTCTAAATCTCCACTCCGATTGTAGTTTATGTGTTCAAGAAAACAAAATGATTTTTGTGTGTGTTTGTTTGGATCCAAAAAATGCCGGAGACTTTTCTTCTTTAAGAGAGAAGAATTAATTTCTACTAAAGGCCAAAATCAAGGTTTTTTAATGCTCTTTTATTGAAACCTTTCAAAAACACTAAAAAAAATCATAAAATTTTGTGAAAACTGTGGAAAATCCATATTAGAGCTTTGAGTTCCGCACTCTTAATAAAAAATATACTATTTACTATTTATCAGGTAACCTTGATCTAGGCTGCCTCGGATCACGGTTGACCGGTATCTAGTAAGTGTACTAGATTGGTTAGTAATATAGGAAAATATAATTATGATCCAAATATCGAAGCCAAGGGAAATTATGTAAGTGTTAAAGAATTCAAATTTTAGAATGAAAATTGTATTTAAAGAGTGAAAGAAATCCCAAGTTTTGTAATGATGAAGAATTAATTAAATTAAAAACAGAAACTTAAATAGCAAAAGTAATGAAATTAATGTAAGTAAATAGAAACTTAAGAAAATAAACCTAAACTTATACAAAACAAGTAATAAAAGTTGGTAAAATTCAATGACTAAAGACAACTTTTGCTAAAGGACTATCCACCTCAACTAATATTGCAATGATTTAATTAAAAAGAACACAAGTGATTATGGAAAAACCAGTTAAATAAAGCCGGATAGCTTATTCAGACTATCATTTTAAGTATTAAACCTTCTTATTAGGCATAATTCAACACCTAGCATAAAATCCAGTTTTAAACTCCTAGACATCCATTAAACTTTTTTTCAAGCAAACTTAACTTTAATATATTTTTAGTTTAACTTTTCTTAGTTTTAATCCACTCTTACCAACACATAATTATCTCAAATTTAGAAAATAATCATGCATCAATACTAATGATTTAACCAAAGAACATGTATATCATAGATCATACTTAAGTCAATCATTAACTATTAATCAAATAAGTTTATAATCAACTCAATAATAATCAATGATAAGAATTTGCTCAAAACTAAGAAATAATTAAACTTGCATTTAATTAAAGTACAAACTAAGTCATTACAATGAAAGTTTAAGGATTCAGGTATCTTTTAGTAAAAGTAAAGAAAACTACTCACACTTCATCTTAAAAATTGAACAAAATAAATAAAAACAATACAAACTCATATAACCAAGAAGCTCTCTTGATAATTCTACAGAAAACCCAAGTATAACTTTAAAACTCTAAGCTTTTGTTTTTTAAAAACTAAAATAAAATTAAAGTAAAACTAAAGCTAAACATTCATAATTATTGCCCACCTCCTGTTTTGGTGCCTTATACAGGCTTTTATAGCCTCCAAAGAAGAAATTTTGATGTCTTGATACTTCCTAAACGAGAGAGGAATTGAGCTTTAATGAAATAGGAAGTCTTTAATCAATAGAGTTCTTGAAATACTCAAGTGAGTAGTTTATAGCTCGGGTGAGTGGTTTTTACTACTTAAGAGAGTGCTTTTTAGCTTGGGTGAGTGGTTTTTACACTTAGAAGAGTGAAATGTAGCTTAAGTGAGCATTTTTTTCACTTTTCTTAGTACTCCTCCTTTGTACTCCACAAGACTCATACTTCCTTCCAAATTACCAAAATTGCCCCTAAATCTTCTCATTTCTTCAATTAAGTCCTCATTTTCTTCAATTTATCCCTTAAAAAACACCAAAACTTGCAATTAAACCTACAAACACATAATTTAACTAATTAATCATAAAATCAACCAAATTAAAACTAAATTAACTAATTTAAACCCATAAAAACATAGTATAATTCATAATTATGAACGGTGTCTACAACAGCCCTTAATTTTGGGGAACTGGTGCATAAGTGCCAAAGTGAACCAAATGTTAGAGTGAAAGGAAAAAGACGCGTACCTGAGGTAGTAAATCTATTGGTTATTTATCGTAACACATACCATCTGAGGCAGTGAGTCTTTTGGTTGATTAAAACACGTACCATCTGAGCCAATAAGTCTCTTAATTGATTAAAACATGAACCATCCGAGGCATGAGTCTCTTGGTTGATTGAAACACGTACCATCTGAGATATCGAGTCTCTTGATTGGGTAGTGGTCATCAACTTGTTGATTCGTTAACCCTGGTTCGGGTAGTCAACATCAATTTATGGATGTGCTAACCCTAGGTTGACTGTCTGATTAGCGCTAGCTTATTGGCATGTAGAATCGAGATAAGTTAATTTAATCTAATTACTGCCAACTTGTCAACATGCAGAATCAAGTTAGTTGGTTGTTTTTAATTAGTGCTAGCTTGTCAGCATACAAAATCAGGTTGGTCTATTGTATTTGATTAGCGCCAGGTTGTCGGCATGTAAAATCAAATGAGATTGAATAATGTTTGGTTGGTGTCATCTGTAGACATACCTAACCTTTCTAGTTGTGTTGGTTGATGCCATTTGTAGGTGCAGATGTCCTTTTGGAAGCAATAATCTATTTGGAAAATTTCTGAAAAATATGCATTTGTGAGGAGTTACTGATGTGCTTGAAGCCTAGGTTTCATATGTGTAGGTTTATTTTAGAGATATTTCAACTTAGTATTGTGACCTTGGCTAAATTCTATACACTTCCCAATGAATATGTCACCATTCTGCAAATTAGTACCAATGTAAGGAAAACCATCATCATCAAGGCTGTCGACACTTCTAATTTCACTCTGTATCTTTCCAAAATTTACATTATTATTAGGCTTTCATCTCTTATTTAATAGTTCCTTGTTGTCAACTTCTGTTCCACATTCGTTTAATGTGTTCAGATTGAAACATCACACACTCTGAAAGAGCATAGGTAATCTTCTTGGTTGTAACCCAAATGAACACTGACTACTACAATGTCATTATGACCATTATATAGCTCTAGCTTTGGTAGTATTCCATTATAACCTCATAATAATCTAGGCTTTGCAATGGCAATCAATAGTAAAAGTTTAAAAAGGTGGCCTTTGGGGATAATGCAACTGGTGAGACACAATATCCATCCTGGTGATAGGATTTGTTATAAAAGATCCTAATAGCCTACTGAGAATGCTTTTAAGCCAAATATAAGACTCTTCTTGCACGGTCATAATTGCAAGAGAGGATAATCCCACAACTTAGACCTAATAGTGAAGCCATGTTTAGTCCATAGTGAGTGTACTTTATAGCTTGTTTCCCATAAACTCTTGTCTTTCAGTAACTTCAGTTTGTGTAAATTCTCAACAAGTGTAAGGGTTGTGAAATCATCCTGAACTCAAAAAATATCTGCAGTTCCTTTAGTGTGCATCTCTTTTAACACTACAAAAAAATGCTGAACAATGACAAAAATTAGCGAGGACAATGAAATTTGTTGCTAAATGCACTATATAGCGACCAAATTGTGACAAAAAAATAATTTCTGTTGTAAGTATTGGTAAGTGGTTGTGGAAAAACAAAAATTGCAACAATTTAGCGATAACTAAATTTTATTGCCGCTAATCTTAGGCACCAAAATTTTGGCGCAAAGCATAATAATGATATAGCAAATACATAACCCTCGCTAATTTATCTTGGACTACAGCCCTCGCTAATACTCAATCAAGAGTGGATGTGAGGTATAGACTCATTAGTGAGGAAAAAATCCTCGCTATTTTAGCTTGGACTACAATCCTCACCAATTTAGTAAGGATTATTCCCTCGCGAATGGTTATCATAATGGTGTAAAAGATCATATTGATATGAACAGGATCATAAACATTCATATATTATCATATTGTATTGTGTCTAAACATATTATCATATTATATTTTTAGCTTTGGTGGAGCAAAGATAACTATTACTGCTATATAATTTAATTAAAAACAATAACCAACTTGCTTATACTTTCTAATATTAAAATTATTATTAAATTGAGCCATCTCTCTTCTCACCCTTATTGTCAAAGCTAAATGTGGTTCCCTTAGTTATTTTAACCAACTAAAATTTTGGATGGATTGAATGGTGGGCCACTCCTCACAATTACAATCGGTGCACTATTTATATAATACTAATTTGTTTGTTTTTGAATCTTTTGCATTGAAATTTAGTGGCCTCTCTAGTATACATTTATTTATATGCTACTTAATTATCCTTGTAGTTTATCTTGAGTATAAATCAAGTTTTCTTGATTCTTTTAGTTTATATTGATAATTTGCTCAATAGTGAAAATACAGATGCATAAATTAATGTTTTTAAAAAGGCTACTGATGATAAGTTTACCATCAAGGATTTAGGACTTGCAATGTATTTTTTATGCATGAATTATAGTAAATTTCTTATTTTCTTGTTGATTTTATAATTTAAGTGCTTTCCTTACTGAGAGGTTTTCTGACAAGAACTTGGGGAACATGAACAAAATTTAGTTACAGGATATGTAATATTTCTTATACAGGTTGTTATATTCTTTTTCCAATATGCCAAATTACTACAATATTGTATGAAAGACTTATAAAATTATAATACCATACTTAGTGGTAGAACTATATGTTGGCATGTAGGGGATATATATATATATATATATATATATATATATATATATATATATATATATATATATATATATATATATATATATATATATATATATATATATATATATATATATCATACAATGCATATATATTAAATTTTAATTATAAAGTTATTTTGGTTAGCTGGCACCCAACATCTACTAGTCCAGTTCCACAACACATAAATATAAATAAATTGTCACTGTATGATGCAAAATAACTAAAACCAAATAATAATCTTTAACAAACTAAAATCTCTTTTGGTGAGAATGTGAAAATTGAGGAAAGTATAAAATAAATAAAATTCAAGATACTAAGAAACAAAATATTCATTTGATTTCTAATTTCTTTTAAAAATAAATAAAATGAATTCTATAAATTAGATTGTGTACAACCCTACTACTTGAGATTTTCATCCTATGGTTATGCATTGAAAGTAGATTTATATCATATATTTACTCTTACTAATTAACTCTCTGCTGTTAAAAATTTATAATTAATTTTTAGTTTAGTTGTCATATACCAACATACAGTGTGTGACTATTGTATATATAAAGTTATAAACTCTTTTCTTATAACATATTTATTTATATTCTTTATAATGTTTTCATTTGCTCTGGTAACAAATTTAATATAACATTGTTAGTAAGTAGTTAAATAATTATTATTAATATTATATTAACATAATGATTAACATTGAATCATCTAATTCTAGTATTTTGCATTGAAATTTAATTAACAAAATAACTAACATTGAATCATCTAATTCTAGTATTAACAACACAACATTTCAACTTTCATCCACTCAATTTCAGCTCATTCATCTAGTTTCATTTTTCTATTGATCACATTAAAGTCATATATAAAACAACCCTCAAATTTGTTCCCTTTTTGCCAATTAAGTTTGCTACTTTATTAATGTAATTGATTAAAGCTGAAAATTTTTTTTGTTGTGTTCTCTGTTGGTTTTTTCTTTTTTAATGAAATTGATTGCATGATTTTATTTTGCATCTAAGTTGGCTATGGAGCTAATTTCATTGAGTTCTTTGTTGAGGAAGCTATATGTGTATATGGTGATATAATCTTAGCAACTTTTGGTTATCATAGGTTACTAGTTTTAAAGCAAGTGAATTAATTGTTTGACATTTTTTAATTTTTGATAGTAGCATGTGATCTTTGTTGCAATGGATTGAAAAATGTTATAGAAATATTGAATGTCCGAGGAAATAATTTAAAAAAATTAAGGAAATGAGTTTAGGCAAGGCATTTTCATTATTTTTTTAAACGATGGTAATATTTCCTCTAGGGTGCAAATGGTTAATGGAAATGATTGCATTTTTCTTCACTGACATAAATTTATATCTTATATGTTTTATTTTATTATAGATATGTCAAAAAGGAAGCACGTGCGAGTGGTAGTGGTTTGCAAAGTTAATACACAGGATAATCCTTTTAGCATAGCACTTGCAAAAAAAGTAGGAGAGAGACAAACACCTTCTTCAATTGCACCTCCAGAACCTCCAATAGTGCAGCCACTAATAGCAAAGAGGGATGCATCTCCTCTACCTTCTACTCCAATTGGTGCATCTCATCCACCCAATACGGTGCCTTAAATGTCCCCAACAGCAGATTTTACACATGATAGTAGAGATTCACAACACGTTATTGATGATGATGGAATCCCTAACCCAGAAGAAATTTTCCTTGATGAATCTGGAAAGATACAAGTCATAATTCAAAATGGAAAGTGAGGATTAGAAATTTAATGATTTCATCATTGATGCTTAAGGGAAAGGAAGAAATAGACTATGTTTTATAGCCTATCATTTTGTGTTTATATTAATTGTTCCTTGCCAATAACATTAATGTATTTATCAATTTTTATCCAATTCAGATTTTTAGAGCTAAGCAGTGAGTGTTCTCACAATATGGATAGGATTTTTGAGGGAAAGCTAGAAGAAAGAGGATCATATTGGTCAACTGTTGGTCAAGCAACAAAGGATGCATATTTTAAAGAGTTTAAGGTAAATCATTACATTTTTAAATTAAGTACCTATATATAATTGTGTTTATATTATTTGTATTTCTTTTAATTATAAAACTTAGTTTTAATTATAGATGTAGAAAATTTTCTCTTGGGATCCATTTAAAGATGCATTGGTTAAGTTTGCTTGGATGAAAAAGGTACCCATTAGATATGGTGATTTTATCTCTAAGATGAAAAAGAGAAAAAATTATCCAACTTATATACCATAGTTTATTTGGACTTCATGGCGAGAGATGTGGGGCCATCCATATGTTGTTAAGAGATCAAAACAAAATTCAAAAAATTAATGTTGTGGTAATAAAGATGGTGTTGTGTTATCATGCCATGTTGGAGGGTCCATCTCTCTTACCGTGCATATGAAACATTTGGTAAGTGGAGCTTCTTTCTTAACAATGATTAATAAATTGATATATAACTTGAGTTTTTAGCATTATATGTTTGAGGTGATGATTAGATGAGTTGTTTTAGGGTCTAAAAGTGGCCAAAATGGTTATTATAAATGTATTGATTTTTATATAATTGTAAATGGAATTTGAGTTATATGATGAGCATAATATGTTGGATGTGATTATTATATGCTGCTTTGGGGCTTAGAAGTTGCCAAAATGATTGTTATAAATGCATTGATTTTTATATAATTGTAAATGGAATTTAAGTGATATGATGAGCAGAATATATTAGATGTGATTATTATATATTGTTTTAGGGCCTAGAAGTGGCCAAAATGGTTGATCTTTATAGAAGTGTAACTATGAATATTTTTTAAAGTTTGATAATTTGAATTTGTCTTAGTTTTAGGAAAAATGTTGCCAAATTTTTGACAACACTTGAGTCTATTTTACTTATTTTACTCTATTTTAGGCTAAGAAGTAACGACGATAGCCCACTGCTTGTGAAGTCTTCTTGTACACCCATACAAAAAATAATGATGGAATGTCTTTTGTTAATGATAGATGCAGCGTGATATATGTAAGTGTACATATTGTAATTATATACTAGAAGAATTTAAAGATCTTATAATTTGAAATATGGATTTTTTAGGATAAAATCATATAGCGTCGGTTAGAGAGATCTTAAAATGAAGGAGAAAATGTTTATGAGAATCAAATATACTTGGATGTAGTAGGGGGTGCACATAGAGGACAAGTGTATGGACTTGGAGCTACAGTGAGTTAGTACTACCCTAAGGCTTGCACATCTCGTTCCTTTTTTGCTTTTGAAGCACACACTACAAAACAGATGGAGGAGAGGTTTGACTAGCATTTGTCCACTTTATGTGTTGAGCTTCAAGCTGAGATTTGTACTGAGCTTCGTGCTGAGATTTATGCTGAGCTTGAATAGGAGTTGGATCAGCGGATCGGATAGATCCAACATTAGATGCAGGTGCGGTAATAACTTTTCCAGCAATGAATTAACGAACAAATGAGTCTATTCACTTCTCGTACTAACTATCTAATGGCTCAAGTGCTTCATTACATGATCCATATATCGGGTCAGAGATATTATTTTACCTACATTATATGGTTATAATATATATTAGGACATTTTGCATATCTTTTGTTCTTGCTATATATGCATGTATATATTATTAGCAATGATATATACTTGTAAATACTAATTTATTCATTAATATATATATTTTTATATTACATATTGAGTACTCTATAAATATAAATGTTATTTTTAGTTTATTGTTTATTATTTAAATAATAAAACCTCCATAGTAAATTATAAAAAAATTCCATTCTAAATTTAGTGAGAGTAATATTTGTTGCAAAAGTGCATGATAAAATTTAGCAAGGAATATGTACTCACTAAAATTTTGCAACAATTTTTGTCCTCGCTAAAATTTAGTGAGTACAATGTCGTCACAACATTTAGACCAATGTTTAGCGAGAATAAATCTCATGCTAAATTTAGCGAGAGCAATATTTGTCACAAAAATGCAAGCTAGTCCTCACTAAAGTTCAGTAAAAACTTTTTCTCTCGCTAAAATTTAGCGAGTATATTATTGTCGCGATATTCATTACAACATTTAGTGAGGATAAATCTCATGCTAAAATTTAGCAAGGAAATTGTCCCCGCTAAAATTTAGCGACAACTTTAGTCCTCGCTAAAATTTAAAAGTTAGTGAGGACTTTAATCTTCGCAAAAGTTAGCGAGGACTTTACTCTTTGCTAAATTCTGCTAGGATGACTTTTGTTACAAAATTTTTGTTCTCACTAAGTCCTTGCTAAACTAATTTAGTGACAGAAGTCCTCGCTATTTTGCATTTTGCTTGTCGTGTAATTTCAACCTATTCATATGACTTTTTGTAATGATGATGGGTGTTTGGGCCCATTCTTTTATTAAATTGATAGATATATACCCCCGAATAGGGCTTCAGGTGCCTGTGGGAAAGATTTAATATTAGTGCTTTGTTTATTAAGTATGGCTCTATTTCTTCTTTTTTGTCATCCTATTAATTTTTTTTTATCTTTTCTTCTTTTCTTTTCTTTCCCTTTTTTTTCTCATTTCATTTATTTCGACTTGTCATTGCATGTTAATTATACATTTTATTGTTAGTTTTGTAATATATTTTTCTTTTCAATTTTTGGGTATGTTAAGCATGACAAAAATAATCAAAACATAAAGTAAATATATAAATTAAATGCGAGTTCTGGGTTTATATACATAAAAAACATACAAACAAAGTTTTAAACTCCTTAAATACAAAATGATAAACTAATGAGATGGCCTCAGTCTTCTATGGTAGGTTGGCCCTGAAGGAGGTATGAAAGCTAATGGCTTCGGATGTCTAGCTGGTTCCATAGCCTATGGTGCTTTTGGCAGTTGCTCATCATCCTGCCTGAATCTGAAGTGAAATTTTAGCAATGCTGTTGATAGAGGCTGTAGAACATTTGCTATCACCTTAGCTAGCTGCTTTGAACCCTTATCAAATCATCCCTGGTGTGCTGCTTGAGATACCTCATCAAATCATCCCTTAAGTACCTAATGTACCTCCTCAATTGCTTGTCTATCTTAACCACCACCTATCTCCTTCTGGGGACCTCCTCCTTAATGCGACCACCTTACTCCCTAATCTGGGTGAATGACTCATCAACTACTTGTAAAGATGTATCGAATCTCTACCTCGTAGCCACTAACTCTATTCTAATGTCTCACACATCAAACTGTAGATACTATACTATTACTGGCACTGATTGTAGAACTATTCTACTACTAGCACTGCTTGTAGAGTCTGATACTATCACCTGACAGCCTCCTCTATAGCATTTAATCTCCTCTAGATTTCTTCGAACAAAGGAGTTGATGATGGATGTACTGGTGGCATTGTGGATGTGGATGCCTCTAGGTGCCCTGATGACTTTAGAGAAGTAGATGTAGATGAACTCGGATGCCCATATGGTGGAAGGGCAGTAGAGGTGTATGCCCCCGGATGTCCATACTGAGAAAATTTACCCAATCTCCTGGCCGGTGATCGCTGATGTCTAATCGATGATCATGGATGTACTTTTGGCTAAGGTGATCTGCCTAAAAGAACTTGGAGATCTATCTACATGTCAATCTCATAGCCAAAGTCAATATCTACCCCCTGATGCTCTTAAGGCTTTTCCCACTAGTTATCCTGATGTCTTGACTATGTTGGAGGTACTTGTGGAAGCTGAGGCTGACCCTGATCACCTCCCTTTATAGGCATATTTAGCACTATAAAGTCCAGACTATATCTCTCCCTAGTCTATAGGACATTCAACAGTCAATATTGACCCTTCAAACCCTATATCGACTTTACCATCTTCATGGAAAGAGCAGCCTGTGTATCAATATAGATGTCCTCCTAAAGCGGGTCCTCGAATCTACCCTCATTTGCTCTCAGAGCCAATAACAACTAGGTCACTACAACCCCTGTATATATCTATGTGGTGGATTGGACAGCTACTTTGACCAGGGAAGTGATGATCCTATGGGTGATGTCCACCCTCCTGTGCTCTCGTATCCCCTACAAACTGGTGATCTCGGCCAAATTAATTGCCTCGAGCCTCCCTATATGGCCTAGGTATGATGTAGATAGTACCCTTAGAATGTATCGGTATGCCTAGGTGGCTAACATGTTGCTCTTCACCATGTCCAACTGGTACACAACTCCTAAAAGTATGACTATCGTCCATCGGGTTCGATCCACTATTCTATCAGGGGTGACAACATCTGGCCCCATTGGAAGGCCCATGGCTTTAGTAAACCACCGACATGTGATGCTATAGTGAGTACCCAATGCCCAAAATTGAACTACACCCTCCTTGGTGTCTGATCACTAAAAGCCTCCATACTCTATCGTGGCTAGTTCCTCTTTGGTGTCGTTTAGGTAGGTCTAGAAGGCCAAGGTGAAGAGTTTCGTCCATCCTGCTATGGCCAACAACTGGTCAATCTCCTGAATCAATCCTACAGACTATATAAACTGCCTAGACATAAAGCAACTAACTCTGAAATGAACTCAAAGTAGGGCTTGATATCTATAGGTTACTGAGTTATAATGTATGCCAGCATAGGTGGGGTCGGAGTAGCACTAGCATTCCTTCGAGGCATACTACAAAAAATTATATGTTAATCTTCTACTATTGACTTGGGTCATAAGTAAATTAATGTGCTAAATTAAGTCAAAATTTTGACAACATGCTAGCTTAAATTAGAGTCAGCCAACCGGCTTGGAAATACGCACCAAGTGCCATAATACAAAGTACAACATCCTGAGCCAATTGTTAGGCCAAACATACATGATAAATGAGGCATAATAAATATTTATAATTACAAAAATTATAATAAAAATTTGGCAGCATTCCGGCTAAGAATGTGTCTGGCCTGTGCACAAAAAAGCATTTTAAACCAATCTATAGGCCCTTATTGGCCGCCAAGCAACACAATTCAAATTATTAACATATTAAATCAAAGCTATCCTGACTGTTTTTGGTGTAAGTATTGGTTTTATCACAACTTGTTTTAAAGTGCAAGTTTGAATAAAGGCTACCTCCATTAGTCATAAAAATATCCATAAATTATGATATTCACATTCTCATACATAAAGGTTTGCTCCTAGCTATGGTGTCATACAAAAAGATTTTCACAAATTTAAGTCTAACTCCTAAGGGCATCATTCAATCCTAAACTCTAAGGCATTTGAAATTGATAATGCGAGTAAGCTAAACATAACAATGTAAATAAAGGAAAAGAAGATAAATGGGCACTTACTTGCAGTGAAGAAAATGAAGAAATAAAAATTGATAGAAAGGTAAATTAATTACTATCATGACATACGCATCAATCTCCGATGAATTTCTATGTGAATGGAAAAAATGGAGAAGAAACCCAAGAAAAAACCAAAGGGAAAGCTTGGAAAATTGCAAATGGTAGTTATGAAGGAGTGGGGAAGAAGAAGAAGAATTTTTTTTATTTTTCAAATTTTTAAGCGACCGATGGGCTAGCTGTCTATAGCTAGTATGTCCCGTCTGTCACCACTTTTGACTTTTTGACCTTTTTCTCTCTTTTTTATTTTATTTCATCATTTTTTTATTCCTAATTTACATTATTTGTCTTAAAACACATTATTTTTCACCCTTGTTACAATGTTTGATGTTATTCTATTTTATTTACATTTGTACACACATACATTATTTATTTTAGTTATACATATTTATTGAAAATCTAAATATTCCTTGAAATTGATTATGCCTTTTGAATCTCTAAACTTCTCGTGTCCAGAAACTTTTGAAACTTTTTACCTTGGCCATGGGCCCCTTAGATTCCCTATAAAAATGAAAACAAAAGGAAATGCAAAAATATATCCATGCAATGCATGGGACATGCATAAAAATATATTTTGGTCATCCAAAGGTGATAGATGGGCTGGTCGTGGCTCGCTCCTTAAGGGACGACTGTCTTTCATCCCTTCTCTATAAATAGTGCCAACCTTTCCTTGGTCTTTGTCCCTTTGATCTCTCCTTTTCCCAAGGAAGATTCTACTAGGAATTTCTCTATTTCTTCTTTTTTTTTGTTTTTGGTCATTTTTACCTTTAGTTATTTATTTTTCTCTATTATTCTTGCGCTTATACCATTTGAAAATTCTTGTCACAATGACCTTTGTACTTGCAAAATTACATCGATTGTTGGATGACTTGAGAACTTGAGAGGACCCTCTTTTGGCTTTATATTCCAACCTAAGATTTTTAACAAGAGTATCTTTTGAAAAAAACTTGATATTTTCTACTGCTCGATATTAGGACCTGAGGTTCTATGTATTTAGGTTCACAGACCAAGAATTATACCCTTTGCTAGAGGAATTTGCTAAGATAGTCAATGCTAGGTTTACCCTCGGTACTCAACTATGTCTGCCTTCCATTGTTCCCAGCTATCCTAGACAGGTGGCTTATGCCCTGGGTATCCTTCCTTCTGAGGCCAGAGGTTTAGTACTTTAAAGGAGGACTTTTTCTTTGGAGCCTTTGATAGACATCCTGGATGACTTTGATGGCGTGCCTACTTTTCAGTTTGGTGTCATTTTACTTTGTTGTTTTGCTCAATGTCTGCTAATGTGCTCAGATGATTTGATAATTAGAGATCATGCCTTATTCAGTGTTATGGATGGCATATATAGGGGGCAGAATCCATTTCCCTTGATTCTGGTAGAGACTATCATTGGCTTGGATGATGTTCATCATGACCACCATTCTCATCTCACTAGTAGCCCTATGATGCTTCAGGTATGTCCTTGTTTTAAAGGTAGTAAGCCCCTTGTGGATTTTTGCACTAGCTTTTCTTGTTGGAAATTGTGTCTTTTTAGATTTTCACATATTATCTTGCCTTATTTTTGCACCCAACTCACTTAGCAACTTTTTTTTTCAAATATGGCCTCATTAGAAGATGAAGTTATTATTAGGGCCTCATTTTTAAGTCAGAGCTACGGGTACTTACTCTATGAGATATGTTATTCTCATACACCTGCACCATAGATTTGAGTCGATCCAGGAGGGAGTTGACTGGATGGCATGATTAACAGATGATGACATCATGTTTAGGTGCACCTGACTACCCATCACTTCTATAGTTTGGGATGGAGCCTCTGGATGTGTTCCTTTATATAGATTACATCGTGCTACCTTTTATGTTATCGTTCACTGTGCTCACCAATTTGAGGATCGTCAGGACATCATTAGGTGCCTATTAGGCTTTCGAAGTTGTATACTCATTGTTCCTTTCTTGTCAGAGTATCATCGAAGGATTGGACTCATCTCCTTATGAGGACTACCATTCCTAAGATTGGCGCTTGTGACTTCACCACCTTTGCCTCACACAAGCAGTGGATTATAAGTCCGATAGTGGAAAATAGGCTATCTCACCTTAGACACCTGGATGGAAAGAGATATGTTATATAGATAGGCTAGATCAGATACTATCGTGGACTATTTTTATGCTTTTATCGAACTTTTTACATTTGAACATATAAAAGAGACATGCTACTTTTAGGTTCACTAATGATGTTATAAATATATGCATGACATTTCTTTATGATTTCAGTACACATGATTAGCATTTGATATTACCCCAACGACACATATTATCTAATCTCAAAAACGAAACTTTAAAAGCATCATAACTCCATCATCAATCAACCCTCTTAGGTTTTCTTGATTGATTATTTTCTCTCAGCATCCAGTTTTGCCCAGGATGCCTTTTTTTGGTTTTCACCCTAACGATGCACCTAATTTTAGCAAGGCCATTATTTTTTGATTTTTGACATGCGGGGCATTTATTCTCTTCTTTTTCTCTTTTTAGTCTTAACCATGGAAGCTTTTTCAATCTGTCAATATTTATCGGTTCTCTAAACTCATTGCCATTATTTTCTGATAAAATGGTAGCTCTTTTGGATAACAATTTCTTAAGCACAAAAGGTCCCTCTTACTTGAGCCTAAACTTGCCTCAGATATCTAGGATTCCAGGCCTCATCTGTTTGAACACCAGATCTCCCTCCTTTAATTGGTGCTTCCTAAATTTATTCCCAAATGAATGAGCTAGTCCTTTTTGATAAATCTTACTATGGTAGTATGCCCATATCCTATCCCCATTTAGTAGATTAAGCTGCAACAACCTTTGTCTAGCCTATTATGCTTTTAATCACTTAGCTTTTAAAACCACCATCAAAGATTGATGCTCAATTTCTACTAGGAATACCATTTTTGTCCCATAAACCAAAGAAAATAGAGTGGCCCCTGTTGAAGTTCTGTTTGTTGTCCTATAACCCCATAAGGCAAAAGGTATCTAATCAGTCCAGTCTTTGTAAGTTCGAATCATCTTTACCAAGATCCTTTTAACATTCTTATTAGCCACGTTGACTACTCCATATTTGATGAGCATCTATCTGGTTTCACCAGAGAACTATAACTTATTTTTTGACATTATATGATGGGGTAAACCATATCTGCATATCAAAATCCTCTCAATAAACTTAGCCATATCCTTTACATATATTTTCTTAAAGGATTCTGCTTTTACCCACTTGGTGAAGTAGTTAATAGCCACTATGATGAACTTGTGCCCATTTAAAGTGGGTGAATGGATCATACCCATAATGTTTATACCCTATGCAGTGAAAGGCCATGGTGATGTAAGGTTGTATAACTCAAAAATAGGCAAATGTCTCAAGTCTGCATACTGCTGGCATAGTTGACATTCTCTGACATGCTTAGAATAATCAGTATCCATTGTGAGCCAAAAGAATCCTTGATGTATGATCTTCTTTACTAAGGCTAAACCATTCATGTGGGCTCCACACACTCCTGCATGTACTTCTTTCATGACTTTTTTTGCCTCATTTTCATCTAAACACCCCAATTGGATTCCATTAAGCGATCTCTTGTAGAGCACCCTATCTACAGTTATGAATTAAGCTGATAGTTTATGGATTATCCTTTGGTCCTTTTCAGTAGCTTCTTTGGGGAATACTAATTTATCCAAGTAGTTCTGAATGTCATAGTACCAAGCTTTTTCATCATCCACCTTGAAGTCTAGAATCTTCTCTGTAAGGCCCCTAACATGACCCTAATCTAATTTGCATATTTGAATGGGATTTTTTATTTGATTAAGATTAAATTAAATGAGGAATTTGTATAAGTATGGGTCAAGAGGGGGTAAATTATCATGATATTATGTTTTGCATGAAAATAAAATTTTAAAGCATGGTTTAATGTTAATTAAAGGTGCAATTGAAATAAAAGGTGTTAATTTGGGGTAAATATATTGTTTTGGAAACTCAAGGGTCAAATATGGATAGAAATGATTGTTTAAAGGTCAATTTGAGAGAAGGAATAAATGGATAGGTTAATGTTTGAAAGGAATTAAATGGAGAGGTTAAAGTTTAACATGCAAAGATTTGCTAGGTTATTATGTAGCATGCAAAAGGTTAAAGGACTAAAGGGGAAATTATCCTTTGCTATTATAAAAAGCCAACTTTAAAGAGAGAGAAGAAAGAATGGAATGGCATTTCTTCAAGAAAAACACAGAAATGTTTCTTTCTCTCTCTTTTATGATTCAAAGTTGATACCATAAGTAATCTTGAAGAGGAAATTGTGCATGTTGGTTAATCAAGAGTATAATGCATTAAACTTAAGGTAATTAAACTGTTAATCGGACCCTTCATCACCTTCTTCTTCTTCTTCTTTTCATTTTGACTGAAAAGAACGTTAACTGCGCTGGAAACTTGTATGTCGTTCATTTTGTGAAGGAGAAAAGGAAGTAAGGAAGAGCAAAGGAAAGGGTATTGCTAGAGGTTGAAGACTTTGGGTATGTCAGCCAAGGTATGGGAATTTAGGCTATTCATATTGCATGCGAAATCGATTGTTGGAACTGGGTAGGATTTACAGAATTCAAAGTTACGTTTTGTTGAATTTTATCGATGTGAGGTTGAAGAAGACTGTCCTTGCTGAGTCGTGAATGTCTTCACGAGTCATGAACTTTTGTTCGACTCGTGAAACTCTTCACAAGTCGTGCATCTTCTTCCAATGTTGGGTCACTCGTGAAGCTCTTCACGAGTTGTGATGTATAGTTTTTCTTCTCCACCCGTGAAACTCTTCACGAGACGTGAGTTTTTGCCTTATAAGCTTCACTCGTGAACCTCTTCACGAGTCGAACATATCGTCACGACTGAATGACCTATCTGGAATATTTTGCTCATAAGTTGAGTTATAGAACAGAAAATTGAATTCTTTTTACATTGGAAAATAGAATTCTCTACCTATATTTCATGTGAAGTAACCTAGACTTGAATCTGCCTTTAAGTACATGGAATTTAAGATTGAATCTGGACTAGTTCCCTAGACTGTACACAGAAATAGAATTCACATTAATGGGCATATCTTTTTGAAGAGAAGTTGAAATGTTACAAAATGAAATTCTTGAAAAATTAGAGACGTGAAATTCTAACTTTGATGAAGAAATGCTGGTTTAAATCCTCTTAAATTTTACATTATAATTTGTTCTAAATGACAGTCCACACGATTTGGTTTTTAAAACAACCTATAGTACTTTTCAAATAACTCAAGCTATAGGTCAGATATGGAGATGAATTTTGATGCTCTGGAAACTAGACACATAAGGGGATAAAATTGTAGAAGATCATCTTGACTAAAAATGACTTTTTCCTTTCCAAGCGTGGCTCACAAGTTAAGTCCAATATGCTGCCCTATACAAATTGTTGATGCACTTGACTTTATGACTACTAATTAAATTGAGACAAATAGTTGTTTTTATGATAGTAAAATAGAATTAGACAGGGCATGTAATATGACTATCGATGAAAGAATTATATGCATACATGTACATTCGTTGTGTATATGAATAAAGATTAATGATGAAATACCTAACCTATACATGTAATTAAACTTGTACATGATTGTCATATGCCTAATTGATGTGTACATATGTAATCCTATGATATGAAAGTGCACATGATCTGAATGATGATAAATGCATATATATATACACACATATGTAAACATGCTTATAGGAATAAGCCTACTATGAGCGAATGTACCCACAGGTATGTACATTTACGATTATGTACATGAATGTATGAGCATGTACATGCCCTATGAGATAGAAGATGTTGTAGCATGACTATGAACATGTGAGACACTTAATGAGAACATGATCAAGTATATGATATGATGATTATATGTCACGATGCAAACTTATAGTCACATGAAATGGATGAGCTCATTGTGTAATTTGGCTTATGAAATGTGCATATATCTATTTATGCACCAGAGAACTTATAGTTTTACAAGACTCTATATATGTACAAACATTATACTATGAATACAGTCTTAATATGTGAATTGAACACGAATATAGTTCTGCCTGCGATAGATTTTTAGATGTGGATAGATAGGCACCTATAGGGAAATTGCAGCTGCCATAGTTTGGCCCAATTGGGTCCATAGTATATGTGATCCCGTTTGGATCATGATCAGCCCCGTTTAGGTTGATAGGCGACCCCGTTTGGGTCTGCTTGACCGGTCTATAGTACAGTTTGGCCCCGTTTGGGTCTATAGATCTGATATCTTCGGATATCCTTCTTCTTGATACCAATGTGTATCCATAGTTCTCGTTATCCACTGATAAAGCTAAGGCAGGCTAAATGTTATTCATAGTATTGATAAAAAATTAAACAGTTAAAGTTATTTGACTAAAGATTGATATTGTGGATTACATTGTTGGTTTGCCCACAGGTATTATGTTTCATTTGAATATGTTTACATGGAATTTGCTGTCTATATGAATTATGAAAATGAGAATACTTGTCACTTTTTGGGTACAATGTTTAGGTACATGAGAATATGTTTTATGCTTTAAAGTATTTGTTGTTAATAACATGATATGTTGTACATGTTATTTATTATACACATTTTATGTATATTTTGATGATCGTTGTGAGTGTTCATCCATCTATAGATATTCCCCACTAAGCTTTATAGCTTAGCACGAGTTATTCATCCGTGTAGGTACTGTTACCAAGACTTTTGCTCAGGGACGATCTCTGCATCAGGAAGGGCCAACTACCGACTGTTAATCTTGATGTAGGATTTATTTGTAATAGTATTATCATATGTTTTGCTTTATGGCCAGTTATGTTATAAGATGTATATAACTTATGATAAATGTTGTAACTCACAAGTAGTAAAGCTAAGAAGAGTATGCATGCATGTGATATACATAAGTAATATCCATATAGTATAGTATGCATGATACTAAGTATGAAATGTAATACAGGAATAGACTAGTAGCACATACATAAGTATATGAACCGTATGACATGATTAAGGGAAAAATGATAGTTAAACAAATATATTGCATATGCATGATTAATAGTAATCAAATTATCAGTTAAATAGGGTTTTGCTTAGAGGGTGCTACATGCTCATCTTTAAAACATAGCTTATTATAACTCAAAATTAGCACAAGCTTCATACTTACCCCTCCCAAATTATCCCATATTGACACCAAGGTGGCTAAAGAATCTACTAGTTGGTTTTCTTTTGTAGGAAGATACCCAAAAGTACACACCTCGAATTGGCTACTCAAAGCTTTCAAGCACTTGAGATAGGACGATAATCGCTCTTCCTTCACTAACCATTCACCTTTCACCTGATAGACTACTAAAGATGAGCCTCCATATACTTTTACAAACTTTTCCCTTATGGTTAACAAGGATTTTAACCTTAATATGCAAGCTTCATACTCAGCTTTATTATTTGTGGCCTTATACCTCAGTTTCTTGGATAAAAACATTTTTTCCCTCTAGGGTGACTAAAATTACTCCCACTTTAGCTCCTTTATTATTTACAGCTCCATCAAAGTACATCTGCTAATCCTGAACTGTTATGGCTGCAATGTTCTCATCAGAGAATTCAAAGGTTATCTCTTCACCTTCTAACGGCTGATTAATTAGGAACTCTGCTACTGTTCTTCCTTTAATGATTTTCCTAGTGATGTATTCTATATCAAACTCTTGTAGGAGAATCAACCACCTTCCCATCTTCCCTAGGAGTGAGGGTGCTTCTTGTAAATACTTAAAAGGGTTCTATATAGCCATAGCTTGTATTATATAAGAATGGAAATAACGTCTTAGTTTCTTTGATGCCCAAATGACTACTAGACAAATATTTTTGACTTCTATATACTTTACTTCATAAGGGAGAAACTTACTGAGGTAGTACCCTGTATACTTAATCCCACAATCATCCTTTTGAGCCATCATTGCCCCTACTGAACTATCCTCTATGGCCAGGTACAAAATCAGAGGCTTAATGACTTGAGGCAGTTTTAGTACTGGCGGATGTAGTATATATTCCCTGATGGTATTGAATGCCTTCTGATAGTTCTTATTCCAAACTACTGGCTGATCCTTCTTAAGTAACTTGAATATTGGTTCGTAAATCGAAATTAATTTGGCTATAAACTTGCTTATGTACTGAATCTTTCCTAAAAACCCTCTAACCTCCTTTTTTTAGGGTATTGGCATCTCTCTGATGGCTCTCACTTTATTAGGATCTACCTTCATACATTTCTTACTCACTACATGCCCTAAGAGCTTACTTAAAGTGACTCTAAAGATGCATTTCTTCAAGTTGAGGCAGAGGTTATACTTGTCGATCCTCTAAACGAACTTCTCCAATACTTCAAAGTGACCTTTTTGGGTAGCCGAATTGATCATCACATCATCCACATATACTTCCACTTCCTCGTGAATCAAGTCATCTAGTATCCTAGTCGCCATCTTTTGGTAGGTGGCACTTGCATTTTTAAGTCCAAAAAGTATAACTCGATAGGCGTAGGTAGCATATTCGGTTATGAAGCCTATCTTAATTCGATCGACCATCTTGTTCAGAATCTGATTATACCCAGCATACCCATCCATAAAGTTGTATATGGCACAAGTGGCTATACTATCAACAGGAACATTTATGTGAGGCAAAGGGAAATAGTCCTTAGGGCAAGCTTTGTTTAAATCCCTGTAATCCACACAAACCTTGACTCTTCCATCTTTCTTCGCCATGGGAACCACATTCACCAACCATGTTGGGTATTGAACTTCCACCAGGAACTTAGCCTCTATTTACTTTTTGATATCGTCTTTAACCTTTTTAGCCCATTCTAGCCTAAGCCTTATGAGTTTTTGCTAAACTAGTTTATACCCTAGATATGTTAGGATGGTATGTTTAACAATTTCTCGATTTATTCCCGACATGTCTTCATAGGTCTAAGCAAAGACTTTTTCTTATTTTTTAAATATTTTCTCAAATTTTTCTCTCTTTTCAAGAGTTATATCTAATGCTAGTAAAATTTCTCTTAGATTTTCTGTTGTTCCTAGATTAAATAAACATGTGTTTGTTGAGTTGATTTCAAATATGAATGGTTCATGATCATGATTATGCATATTGAAATCAGAAGAAACATCACACAAGCAAAATTGTTCATCTTATTAGAATAATCAAAAGAGCAATCATTGTTCTCATCAAAAAGTTCTAGAACATAAATAATATCAATGAAAGTATCTTGCTCAGTCTTGGTAGTATCATATGTCTCTCTAGCCTCTTAGTTAGCCTTAGGTAGATCTTCAGCTTCACTCTTCTCATTGCCTTTCAATTGAACAAAAAGTAGCTTCTCTATCATGATCTCCTCAGACACTTCTTTATTCCAAGCCAAATGATGCAGAAGAATCTCTTCATCCTAGAAACCCTCATCTAGCTTGATAATCCTTTTCTCCTAGTTAAAGACATCATTAAATAGCTCAAAACTCGGCACTATCTTATCCCCTATCAATTGAGGTTCATTCTCTCCACAATAAAGGCAGATACCTGAAGTTGCCACAAAGCTCTATGAAATATGAGGAATCCCTTTTACTACTTCCTTCTTTTTGTCTTTCTGATTCAGACCAGCAAAACCTAACCCCTTTTTATCCTTCTGAACCTTAGCAGTTATAGCAGTTTGAGGCCCTTGAGAATTCTTGCCTAAACCAACCCCTGGTAAGAAGTTCATCTTTTTCAACATATTGATCACCTGTGAGCTATCAATGAAACTACTCTCACCTTCTTAATCACTGATTACGGACATATAGATCCCATTGAAAGGCTATTTTGCTATCTTAAGCACATACACTTGGTTTTCTCTTTCAACGTAAATGGTTACTACTTCTGATGCAACGTGGAAGGCACCCCACCTAACCTATAGAACCATGGTCTTCCCAATAGCATAGAAAAGTTGGCAGGAATTGGCAATACCACTAATTCAGCTTCAGTCTCAATGGGCCTCATCTTCACTAAAGCTTTAAAGGTCCTAGTAGCTTGCCTTTAGAATTATCATAAGTAGAGATCTTTAAGTCAGATTTACTCAACATATTCTCGTTTAGCCTAAACGATGAGATTGCTACTAAGGGATAGATATTAATAGAAGAGTCATCATCTACCACCACACAAGCTGTGTGTTTACCATTTACTTATGCCTTGATGTAGAGATGGCAATTATGATTATTCATTCAGCAGGTAAGTCAGCATCAGAGTACACAACATTCTCTCCTATCTCTCCCTTGACCAAATCCAACAACTCAGAAGGTGAAATAGTAGTGAAAATAGTATATTTGCTCAAGGTTTCCACTAACTTCTGCCTGTGCGAGGGAGATTGTCTCAAAAAATCCTAAATAGAAATTTGATCATGTGTTTTCTTCAGCTACTTAATTATTTTATCCTCTTTGACTTCCTTCTCTGGAGGCACTACAACAGAAACTGGCTTCTTCTCAATTTTTAAGGCTATCCTTCTGCTCCTAGTGACAGCCTTTACCTTTATCTCTGATAATCTTCTTTTTAGTGTTTATTTTTTGGATAATTTTGTGCATTTTAGTATCTCATCTTGCATGCTTTTAGTGTTTTAAGGCTATATTATTGTTTCTTATATTTAGTTTAGTTATTTTGTTTAATTAAAAGTTTTTAGGTGATTAATGGTCTTAAATTTTACTTTTTGCAGGAAATTTTGCTAAAGCATGGATGAGAAAAATTATCCCAGCCGTGTCCAATGCAGATGGCAAAACTTACTGTTTCACCAATGGCCACGGCCGAGACAAATTGTCCCAGCCGTGCCCAATCCAAGAGTCAAAGCACACCGTTTCATTAAAGGTCATAGCTGAGACAAAGTGTCCCAGCCGTGGCCATTGCAGATTTTAAAATATGCCATTTCATCAAAGGTCGCGGATGAGACAAACTGTCCTAGTCGTGGCCATGGCAGCCTGCGAAGACACTTTTGATCCAGAAGCTTGCCACGGGTGAGACAAACTGTCCTAGCTATGCCTTTTCCTTATGTCGCGGCTAAGACAAAAGTGTCCCAGCCGTGGCCTCTTGGACAGCTCTATAAAAGTTGCGAAATTTTCTGCTTAGAGGGAGTCTTTTGTAGGATTTTGTGCTTAGAGTGTTTAGGTAGAGTAGAAAATGCAGTTTTTCATACTTTGTGGGTTTTTCATACTTAGATTTTGAGTTTTACTTGTAAAAATTACACTTTTAACTTAGTTTTACTTCAAGAACACAAAGATAGTTATAGTTTTAGTTTCTAGTTTGAAGATTACTACTTACAATCAAAGTGTTGTTTGGAGAAGAAGAGAAGGAGCTTCATCAACTTCGGACTCTTCAGCTTCAAATGGGTTTTATAGTTTTCACTCTTACTTTGTTCATTTTTTACATTATGGATAGTGAGTAGTTGTCTTTGTTGCTTGGGGAAGCTTTGGATCCCCTACTCACAATGTGAATATTGAGCATATTTTGATCTTTACATGAATGAATGGTCTATTTTACTGTTACTTATTTATATTTCATGGGTTTTCAATCTATTGAGTTAATTTCCATACATGGATGAATGATGTTCATCATATATCTTTGAATGTGTTTTGAGTCTAGTGGATTGAAGTCCATGAATAATCTTGCTCAGTTTTTCTTTCATGAATACTGTATTATTTTAGATGGCTCCGGAATGGGATTCTAAATGTGCAGTAATTGTGATTTTAGGACTAGAGTTTGGAGTGAAATGGATGAGATTTGGGTTGTTTGGCTCCGGAATGGGAAGGCAACCCAAACTTAGGATGTTAGGCCCGTGCATAGGCTAGTTGTTGGGCTGGCTCCGGAATGGGAAGTTTAGTAACTAGAATAACTGGCTCCGGAATGGGAAGCTTGGGTTAAGAGGGTTATCCCGAATTTGTTCATGTATAATTTAAGATAAAATTAATTCACAGTGGGTATGGGGTGGATGAGTGAACCTAAGCAATGTTTTAATTTCTACACATTTTCATACTTGTTGATTTTTTCTAAATTAAATACATACTCAATTTACTGTTATTAGAATTAAATTTCCTTTCATTGCATATTTTAGTTTTTAAGGGTTACATTATACAAATTAAACAACTCATACACACTAAATTTGGAATTCTTTAGCATACAATTAATTTTCATAGTTCTCACCCACACAGTTCCCTTGGGTTCGATATTGAGGGTCCTAACTATACCCCCACTTTATTACTTTTCGATCTAGTGAATTTGCTAGGATCGCAATAATCTCTTGCCTCACTTCTTCCTTATCTCACTAGCCAAACTCCAAATATCAATGGGCTCCAAGGTCCCTTCATCCTCACTTTCTATAGAGGTATCCCAATAATTAATCATTGAAACTAGTCAATTTTCTCCACTTGACTTTGTTACTTTAGGGGTGAAGCGAGTAACGACCACATACTCATTACCATACAGGTCTCTCATAACATACCATTTAGGCATACTAGACCTAATCATAAACACCAGAGGTGTCCCAACATTATAACCTCCTTTTTTCTTCTTATCCCTCTTTTCAGGATCTAAAATATGTTTGCTGTCTATTAGATCCTGAATTTTATTCCTCAAGTTGTGGCAATAGTCAGTTAGGTGCCCAATATGCTTATGGTAGGAAAAATATTGATCCTCTCTATGATGGGGCAACCCTTGACTCTTTGTAGGTTTCGATGGCAGTAGCTAAAGTTTTCCTTCCTTACTTAATCGGTCTAACACCCAAGACAATAACTTACCTAGGTTGGAATAATGTCTCTGACTACCCTCTATAGCGGACATTTTTGCAGTCTTTCCAATTCTATTCATCCCACTATTATTTCCAACTGCCTTGTTATTACCAAAATTCCTCCATGCACGCTCATTGTTTGCCCTTTTGGCTAAGTACTCTCCCTCAGCTTCTATAGCTATGTCATTTAAAGATTCCTAGTTCGTCAGACCTTTCGTCTTTATGCCATCCCTCAAGTCCAGACTTACATTTTGGATAAAGAGCCTAATCTGGTTGGTTGTGTCAGGCTTTATTTTCATCTCCATCACCCTATTCCTTTGCTTAGTGAGGTACTAACGAAATGATTCAACATATTTCTACTGGAGCAACTCAAGATCTTTCAAGGTAACCTTTTATTTGTGTGTTATAGTCATACTGCTTAAGAAACTCTTCAGTTACCAAATCCCAGTCTTTTTTGGTACGCCTATCCAACCTATAATACCAATCAATTATGAGCCTTATCAAATTCAGACAAAAATATTCCACCTTTTGCTTTTTGGTAAAGGTGGTCCCTTTCATGATCAGTGTATATTGCTTAACATGCACTAAAGGATCTAAAATACCATCAAACCTTGGCAAGTCAGGCATCTTGAACCTCTAGGGCAATGGCATATCCCCATTCGAGTCCCTATCCTTAAAATTAATCCCCTTACCAGCAGATAATGGCCTAGACATAGCCTCAACCTTCTCTTCCATCTTTTTGAAGGCTGCATCCTCAACACTAAGACATGTACTCCTCATATTCATCATTAGGGGAGCCTAATTTTCATCCTCCTCTTCAATATAATTATTCTTAGGATCATGCCTCGTCTCCTTCCTTAGCAGGTCTCGAGGCACGACAGCATCTATTATGGTAGTGTCCCCAACATGTGTTGGCTCTACTATCTCACGAGCAGGTGCTGCAGGCCAAGTTTTAGCATTTGGTGTCATCGAAGCCACCAATCCGCCAACTATAGCTAGCATCATTTCCTCAAAATCTTGAAGACACCTATTCTCCTATCTAACTCATCCCTTGTCATTGAAGGCCCGGTAATAGACACAACCAACCTTTCCCTTAAAGATGGTAACCTCACAATCTCATCATTATCTCTTTTGGTCTCATTCAACTACTCGTCATCCGTTTCTTGCCTTATTTCTTAACTACTCACAGTTAATTTTGAACTGACTTCTAAACCTAACTCTGAACTTGAGCTTAAACTTGGTAACTCAAATGTTGCTTTGATAATAAGGTGATCGTCTGACGCTCTAAACCACTTAGATAAATCTATGATGGCTACAAGAATCAAATGTTAGGAGTAAGGCATGATGAATAATGCATGAGGATGGTATATACATGATGTATGGATGCAATGAATGCTTTTGTTAGACATCGATCACAAGCACAACAATAACCTTTCAACCTTATTACTCCCATATAGGAGGTCGTGCAGTCTCTTTCCTAGGTGAGCTTAACCCATGGGTCAACAGGGTACCCAATGGACAAGCATGGTGTACAGTAGAAAATCGACAGTATAACCTTTCTTAATTAAAAGCGTAGGCATATAGGTTTTAACCAGTATGTATTTTGACTAACTCACATAGATCGAGTTAGGTCCGCCAATGTAACGTCCCCAGATAGTCACTTGCAAAAATTGTTCGCTTTGGGCCGAGGCCCTCACGGTTTTAAAATGCATCTGTAAGGGAGAGGTGTTCATAGCCTTATAAGGACTACTTCGTTATCCTCTCCAATCAATGTGGGATCCTTTGAGTCAGTCAAAGGCTCCCACATACAGGTGGATTCAGTCAAAGGATCCCACATTGGTTGGAGAAGAGAACGAAGTAGTCCTTATAAGGCTATGGATACCTCGGCCTTACAGACGTGTTTTAAAACTGTAAGGGCCTCAGTCTAAAGCGGATAATTTCTACAAGCGACCATCTGGGGATGTTACCATTGGTATCAAAGCTGGTGCTGGATCGGTGTTTTGGCCATGGGGCCGGGCCTGATGTGTCAGCGAGGGCGCTGAGCCTCTTTAGGGGGGGTAGAGTCAATCAAAGGCTCCCACATACAGGTGAATTCAGTCAAAAGATCCCACATCGGTTGGAGAGAAGAACGAAGTAGTCCTTATAAGGCTATAGATACCTCTCCCTTGTCGAGGACTTTTGGGGAGACCCAAAAACAAAATCGTGAGGGCTAAGGCCCAAAGCGGACAATATCGACAAGCGGCCATCTGGGGACGTTATCGACAAGCGGCCATCTGGGGACCCTTGCTGAACAGTCTAACCGAAACCAGTGATAAGTTGGAAATTTTTTTTTTTCAAGGACCATTTGTCAGATACTGGTCATTGACCCTTTGAGGAGCAATGCACTGAGTGACAATTCCAAAATCAGCAAGACTTTTCTTTTGAATCTTACTATCTCAACGACTCCAGGCTTGTCCAAAAAGAAATACTTATAACTTAAGTAAGCCGATAAACTATAATTGTCCAAATGACTGAATTCCAAATAAAAATCCGGCAATATAACAGCTAAAAACTTGTCTAATCCACCTGAAAAACAGACAATTCCCTCAGCCCCTCAGGGGCACAATAATACAAAAATAATTTCGTCATACATTTCATACATCCATTCTCATTATTAATCACATGTCCTAAGATGATTCAATATTACAAATTACACTCTTAAGTCACAATAATACTCTAAAAAAGAAACAATTTACATTAAAATCATCTCGATACAACTGTAAACCCTGATGGAGATCTGCCCACACTAAAACCTTTTCTTCTGATGGTTGAGCCATAACAGCGGCTAACCCAAAACAAGCTTATCCTGATACCTACACGGATAACAAACCCGTGCTAAGCTATAAAGCTTAGTGGGGAACAGAGTAATCTAAAGATAATCTTTTAAACATGTAATATCAATTATACAAATACAAAGTTCATAATACTCTTAATAAATACCTTCAATCACCTTAGATCCCAGTTTTTTTTACATTCAGCAATAAATTACAAGCATAAGCGACAGAACGTCTACTTACATGGTCAATAAAACTTAATAACGCAGTAATCAATGCATCATTCATTATTACCACGAAAAACATCCGGCATATTTCTTTCCTATATTTACATTATTTAAAACATAGTATGCATTCAAAATTTACTTTCATGTAATCATTAAATACTCTTAACAAGGTAAACAATATAATACTTGATCGATAACAGAATGACGTACATACCTATACATAGATATATAGATATATAATGCTTATAAAGAATTAAATGATCACATGCTCATCAATATTATAACTTGCAATTCATTATCCATTTGATGTATTTATATAAGAGGATAATTCTTATGCACATTAGTTTGAACTATAACATTTCTTGTCTTTTATACTTTTTAATGTATTTTCATATTAATGCCCCTAGAACAGAACCGGCAAAAATACTCAGACTGGATATACGGGATGTGGACCCCATGGGCCACAAACAAACTGAAAGATGATCTCAAAGACCATTTTTCCACGTAGCAGATACCAGGTACAAACAGAAGTTATGGAGATCAGTGATCCTACCATAACTAAGCAAGTCGCCATGACTTGCACCGCGGTACAGAATCCCTATGGCTAGCCAATTATATCCTGAGCTAGTTTTTACTGCCAGACTATTTTCTAAGGGCGCAAAAGATCACTTTACTTTCAGTACATTTATCAACTTTATCATCATTTCAATTCAGATAATACAGTTATTCAGAATATTCAATATTCTTGTACAGTTTGTGAACCATCATTCACTTATGTCATGAATTATTTCATAATAATTCAGCAATTTCTTTCAAATTACTTTTAAACTTCCAAATAACCATATATTAACAATACTTATACTTGTCATAAAAGTTTATGCATTGCTAGACTGCTTTAATGAACATGAAATCATATATAATCTTATCACATCCACTATGAGTGTCTAAAACAGCACATAAACACAGTCATTTCAGAAAGATGTACCTGCATGGTTCGTTATAGCCATCTCACCTGCTCTATAGTGCTCAATTTAATCATCACATATATACTCAACTAATACCTCAAATACATATATTCAGTTACAAATCTGAGATCAATATCTACCTACACCATTTCATATTGTTTTAGCGCCTATAGATGCATATAAGTTCAGTGTCATAATCACATATCTAAATACATAATCTTAAAACACCAATATATTAAAGCAAACACATATAAGTGCATAGCATTTAATCATCGATTTTCTCATAATACCATAAGAGCGTAAACATAAAACTATGTCTATTCCCTTTATAATAATGATTTTCATTTGTGTTATTCAAGTATTAAACAAAGTTTCATAAAGAAACGAGTATTTCCTAATATTTCTCAATTCATTAAATTTTAAGGTATTTCCATTCTTTTCATGGTTGTATCACATTTATACTAATAGCCTACTACTATACTAGTTACATTCTTACTTGTTTTGTATTATGACATTATCATCTTCAATTATCGTATATTAGATTCCAAATAATCATCTTTTTACTCTTTCATGATCTCTTATGTATCAAATAACCTCTTTGTTTAATACCTTAGCAAAAATACATCATAGAAGATAATAACATATATGAAGTTAAAATACTTCCTAACCCGATACTTATACAAGTTTTATAGGAAGAAATGAGAATAAAACTTTACTTAGCTTTAACTATCTCCAAAGAGTAACCTTTTATGTTTGTCTTTTGACTTGATCAATTACTGATTTATTAAAACTTTAACCGATAACCAACACCCATGGACAATATACTTTTCAAATTTTTACCTTGAAATCTCGTTACTAACTAAACCATAGGCTTATAGTCATTAATAATTCCAATTATATCATATTGCTAGTATACTCAAGAATTCCATCGTTATGAGTTAAACAATTAGTGTTTTTAAAACAAAACAATTCTATTAACAACAAGGCTCTTTTAAACTTATGTTTGTTTCGATTACAACTCCAAGCTACCCTTTTTGGACATAGCATAAGTGTCCAAGGCAAGTAAATCTCAATAATTAGGCTACAATTGGGTGATTATGGTTTAGGACAATGGAAAATACTTGGTTTCAAGAGAATCTTAAAATTCAATTTTCTGAATTAAAGGAACACCTACACTTGCTAGTCAATTCAAACCATTCGTTTTGTCCAAAAGGGATTTATTTGACCAAGAATAGAGTCGTAATATAAAACTTTATATTATGATACTCAAGCTTAACTTGATTTGTTATTGAACCTACAAGTTTGACCCCATTGAATTAAAATTAAGTATTTTGAAATTATAACATTTTAGCAAGAAACACAAAGAAATCAAGGTTTTATTATATGTTGAACACAACACCACCATGAATCATTCCATAATTTTCAGAAGATAACTGTACTATGTAAAGCTAAAATAACTAAAAACAATCATGTAAAATCAAGTAATGGCTTTCACTAAGCTCTTAAAACAACAATTAACTCTTCTTTATGTTTAACATCACTTGAGATTCCCAATTAGACATAAATCTTATATTCAATCATGCTCACATAAAACAGACTTTTAATTTCAAATATATGATCTATCATTAATATAATTCTAGTTCAAAAACAAAAACAATGAACCATGCCTATAACAGAGCAACAAACTCACCTATTCACTGGATTTAAACACCAATCACCTACAATTTCCATTTTAAAATTTACTGTATTAAAGCTGCTATCTCTCAATATCATCTTAATGGCTCGCATGCAAGAACAGATATCCTATTCTACCATAATCTCATAACTTAACCAAATCTTGCTTCAATCATATACATGAAATTAAACTTTTAACATAGTTCCCATACCGTAGTTGAAGCCCAGAACGCCCTCTCCATTCTGCCTCATCGGAGCCTCGCCGGAGCCTTGCCAGAGACTCGTCGGAGACTCGCTGGAGCTGCATCGGTGCCACCCGCTTGTAGCTGGAGTCACCAGTGGTCCCTTGGTGGTGTTCACGCGCCCCACCGCCACTCCATTTGGTCGGGATCTACCTCTAAACCCATCGGCATCTCCCTCTCCGATCTATTCCTTGCCGACGCTTGAGGACGATCGGTGGGCACCGAAAGATCCGCCTCAACCCCAAGATCACACCGATGCCGACAGCCCCTTCCACCACCGTTGGAGATCGCCGGAAAGAGGAGGAGATCGATCCGGTTGAAAAGAAACTCGCAGACGCTGTCGGAGGGAAGGGACGGCGAGGAAAGAAAGGCCGGTGGCCGAGGTGGTGGCAGCCGCACCGATCGCCGGCAGCGCCTCCCCTCCGCCTCTTCTTCTCTTCCCCGATCCCCACTCCCTTCTCCTCTTCTCTTTTCTTTTTTTTATTTGCTTTTCTTCTCTTTCTTTAGTTTTTACCCAAACATTCAACTTTCTTTTCATTTTTATCCCAAATACTCTTTCCTTTTTCCTCTTTAAATTTCAACCACACATCTCTATTAAAATCTCATTATAGCACTTTTCTTTCTTCTTTTTATTTTCTAGATAAGTCTTAAATTATCTACTCAACTTTAATTAAAATATGAATTATTCTTATTATTTTATATTAATTTCCATAATATGTTTTAATTAATAATTATTAAATTAAAACCCGAATATCATACTAACTTATCTTGAAATCTTCATAATTGATCCTTGCAACTTAGTACCAAAACCAACTATAATCAAATTCGAATTTTTGGGGCGTTACAATATCACTCTTACTTGGCACCCTGGTTATATGTTATTTTATAATTGAGTTTTAAATATTAATTCCCTCTCCTCTTTCACACAGTGCAAAGTAATAAAATTATATAAACATCCGAATCAATCAACAAAAAGTAGTAAATAAATAAGCTGATTAAATCAACTACTTAAACTATTATAGAAGCAAGTTGTCCAAAGAAAGGAATAAACTAAGTCTCATACATAGATTGGGGCATTCATTTGGGTTGGGAACACTAGTGCCCTAATGTATATTTTACAAAAAAAAAACTCTATTTTGTCCTTCATTTGGTTTTGGATGAAAAATTGGACATTGGTCCAAGTTTTGAGGAAAAAATATAAGTTAATTAATAAAAATCATTTTAAGCATCTTTTCCATTTAAACATGCTAAAACATCCTTTTTTATTAGCTATTAGATCCCTAAAATGAATACATCCAAAATACATTAAAATCCAACTAAATAAGCAAAATAATAATAAAACGAATGATAAATAAAATAAGTAAATACACTTAAAAACCAAATGGGTAGGAGAAGACATTAACCAATTGGGGTATGACTCCCAATGCATAATGGATCACGTGATCCTCCAAAAGCACATGGGGTTGATTACTCACATAAAATCACAAAAGCCAATAAATTAGTCTTATGAGGAAAACCCATTTAAAGAACAAAATACAAAAAAGTATCACTTAATTAAACACACATGTAGAATCAAAATATATACAAAAAATAATTTAACACTTTAGGGATCAATAAAATAATGTGAACAGTAATAAAAAATACATAAAATACATAAAAAGGGACTTAAAATCAACCACGGATGCCCCTGGATAGGTGATAGATGGCCATGACTAAAGGAGGGATGGGACATAAAGAACTCCCCATGATATCCACTCTGTCGCATTGACAGACAGCCATCCATGGGGATTTTTCTCGTCTATCATTCGAGGGATAGAACATAAAGCTGGAAATATACCACAATTTACCCAAAATTGCAAGTAAACGTTAAACACTCAAATATAAGGTCCTAAAACATGCCAAACTAATATTCTAACCCTGAATATAAAAGTAAAGGTTTACGTTATATAACCATGGAGCAAATCACACTTAAATTCATATTCTATCATGCATATAGATCTAGGATAACATGGCATTCACATGAAACACACGAGTTCCAGAATAATGACACACAAAATATTCAATTTTAACAATAAATAACATGAATATATATATATATATATGATGAAATGTAGAGAGAGAAAGATGGATGAAGAGCCTAGAATATTACCCTCAGGAGATATTCTAACTCTAAAATTCTTAAAGTCCAGATCTCCACTCCAATTGTAGTTTTTGTGTTCAAGAAAAAAAATGATTTTCGTATGTGTGTTTGTTTGGATCAAAAGAATACTAGAGACTTTTCTTCTTAGAGAAAGAAGAATTAATTTCTTTTTCTCCAAGAATTTTCTCTCTTTCCAAGAATGATTCTCTCCCCTTGTGAATCCCTAATTTTTATCTTTTATACCTAGGGAGAAGTTGGAATTGAATTCCAACTCTAACTCTCCAAATCTGAAGGGATTAATCCCTCAAAATCTGGATTGAAGATTGCTAGAAATCTACTTTCCTTTTTTAAAAACCAAAAAAGTGGGAAATCGAAAAATTTCACCATAAATGGCCATCCCTCAAGACAGACGACCGTCCCTCAAGTAAAAAATAAGAATTCACAAAAATGCTCCTGGTCTGATCTGGATAGGAGGGAGGTGGCCAAAGATGATCATCCCTTAAATGACAGTCGATCATCTGTCACTACTGAAGGCCAATATCAAGGTTTTTTTAATGCTCTTTTGTTAAAACCTTTAAAAACACTAAAAAATCATAAAATTTTGTGAAAACTGTGAAAAATCCACATTGGAGCTTTGAGATCCTCACTCTTCATTAAAAATATACTATTTCCTTATCATTGAGTAATTCTAATTTAGGCTGGCTCGGGCCACGGTGCCTACACCTATGCGATTTTTTTCTAGTTTTCCCATATTTTTCTAGTTTTAAAATCTTAGATAAAGATAAGATTTGAGAGCTCTGATCTGAGTATGGATTTCAAAAGGAAAAAACTTCCACATTTGTGGGATTAGAGTTAAAATCAAACTCTATCTCTTGTCCAAGTATTTAAACAAAACTTTAGGGTTTTCAAGGGTCCACTCACTTGGAAAAAAAAGGTAATTTTTGAGAGAGAGAAATTCAATTCTCTGTTCTTAGAAATCCACAACTTCAAATGACATTTTTTCAACACAAAACACCTTTCTTTTATCTTGAACATGGGAAGCAAGTGTTGAAGCTCAGCATATGCTTTCTAGAGTTACAGAATATTGATTCTTAAAGGTAATATTCTAGGCTCTAATCTCTTTCTCTCTCTAAGTTCACATTTTGTTCACATAGATAATCATGTTTAATCATTATTTATAATGCCATGTTTTCATGTTTTTGCTTTAATTGTTAAATCTGTTCTTTGCTTTATGTTGAACAGCGATGACTTGAAATTTCTTAGGATATTAGAATGGCAAGCTAGAATCTTTATATTTTTCCATTGATGTATGAGAATAGCATGGTTTAATTCTTGTCTTTATATGATTTTTTCTATGTTGGCATGCTTTAAATTGTATTTTACTATTTTTTGATAGATTTGGCATGTTTTAAGGCCTTAGAATTGCATGTTTAGGAGTTTAAGTTGAATTTCCCTATTTTTTCTAGGATTTTCTACATTCTGTCTCTTTCTTGAGTGATAAGTGGGAATAAGGCCTGATAGATAGCCATCGATCAAAGCGACTGACGGGACATCTCGGCACCTTCTCCTTGTCCCATCTATCTCCCTTCTTTAGGTCATCTGTACTATCTTGGGCTATCTGTGGCCCCTATTTTAGGCCTTTTTAGGTATTTTCTTGGTGTATTTTGCACATTTGATTTGTTTTACATGTTCAGATTTATTTAAATTCAGTTTTTGCTTCTGTTTCAACACGTTTAGCATTTTGTAATTTAATGTTCTATTTCGGTATGCATACTTTTTTATTTTTTAATTTAATTATTTGATTTATTATGGTTTTACATGCTAATTATTTTTTTTCCTTTCTTTACTTTCCTCTGAGCAATTTTATTTCACATATCTTGGAGTTTATTTTGGGAGATTATCACCTTTTGATGGCTATCCTTCATGGGGTTCATATTTCTCTCCCTTCATTTTTATTTTATTAGATTTAATTTTTGAATTATTTAATTATGCTTTGTTCTTAGTTTATTCTACTCATTTATTCATTTTTTGTGCTTTTTATTATTATTTCTTTTTGATGTATTTTAATTTTAGGGACATAACAATTTAGTAAAAAAAGGATTTTTTGGCACAATAATTGGAATAGATACTTAAATAATTTTTACCTAATTAATTTGGATTTTTCTCAATAAAGTGGACCAATGTCTAAGTTTTTATCCTAAAACCTCATATAAAATAAAAAGTCGTAGTTTTATCAAAATTGGAATCATTCATCCTGCGTTTTCTAAAATCACAAGGATTCTTCACCTTTTTGTAAATATGTATAAAGGAACCAATGTTCCTAAACTAATAAATAACCCTATTTATATATGTAACATTTTTTTCATGTTGGATGATTTGCTTATGTAATAACTTAAGTAGGATTTTGTTTATTTATTTACTGCCTTATTTTCCACTTTCTTTATATTGCTTGTGTTTATTTTATTTAAATTATATTGCATTACGTGAGAAGAGAGGTAGTGAACTAACAATAAAAACTTAATTATAAGAAATATCTAACCAAGGTGCTAAGTAAGAGTAATGTCCCGAACACCGATCTATATTTAGGCATCAAAAGGTTGAGATTTATTCCCAACATTTTGTTGAGTGGTAACTCTATGATACCTGCCTCTTAAACCCATATTGGATGCCTTTATGGGTTGACCATCAACAATAGATTGTACCTAAATCCCTTTTTATTGTGAGGTGGCCAATTTGTGAGTTTTAGTGAGCCTTATTCGGTTTTTAACCCTAAAAGTGAGTCTCCAAAATCTAAACCAAAATCGAGTAGGCTTCGATGCACCTCACAGTGGTGACTCCATTGGGGATAGAGAGACCTTGCTCCTAAAAGCATCTCGGTTAAGTTATTTATAATTGGGTTTTTATTATTAATCCTATCTCTTTTCAAAATTGCATTTCTTGCATACATCCTAGAGCCTTAAAATTAAGTTAGGAGTCCCTATTTTAGCCCCAGTACTATTTTGAATAACGCTTTACGTGAACTCAATATAGAGAGGTGTCAAGGAGAACCACCAACCCAAGTCTCGTACCAAATGTATATAAAATGGTGATCAATTGGTCATTATGCTCGTGATGAGCTAGACCTATTAACAGGGACCATGCTAGGGTATCCCTAGAGTTTTACCACTCGATTACAAGCCCATGTAATGACAATAACTACTTCCCTTAGGTTGTATGACCTTAACAATTCTTGATTACTATATGGCCTTTATGTAGTAAATAAATCCAACTAAATTAGGTGGTTACTAATCAAAGGCTGCCATGCCCCGATGGACCCAATTCGATTTATTTGGACTATTTAAATACATGATGGCTAAGACATATACGCTCGTGCTTTCAATTAAGAAATGTTATGTTGTCGATTTTCTATCATGTACCATACATGTCCATTAGGTTCCTCATTGACCCATAGGCTAACCCTTGTTAGGAAAGAAACCGTACAACCTTCTGTGTGGGAGTAATAAGGTTAGAAGGCTTTGTCTTACCTATATATGGTTGTGATTGACGTCTAACAACACATGCATACATTTATGCATCATGTATATACCATGTTCATGCATTATCATCATGTATCATCATTGATGCTTAATTTTTACAGCCACCATAAATTCCTTTAAATGGTTCAAAGGGTTAGAAAATCACCTTATCCGAAGATTCGTGCTTGAGCTACTAAGGTTGAGATCAGAGTCAGATTTAGAGTTAGGGTTTGAGATTAGTTCAGAGTTTGGTTCAAGTGAGCTTTTAAAAAGCAGTTAAGAGACTACATAAAAAATGGTTGATGAGATACCGCAAATGAAGACTGAAAGAGGTATAAATGAGACAACAAGGGTGACATTCTTGAGGGAAAGGCTAGTTCTTCCATTTTTGGGCTTACAGTGGCATGAGATGAATTAGACAAATGGTTGGATAGGTAATTCTAAAAATTTGAAGAGAGGATGTTAGCCATGATTGGTGGTTGGTGGCTTTTTCAGCACTAAATCTTAAAACTTAGCCTCGAACATCTACTCGTGGGATAGTAGAGACCAACCCATGTTAAGGACGTTACCATGACAAATGCTCCTACACTTTGAGCACTACCAGTGGAACAAATGAGAGAAATAAGGCATGATCTTGAGAATAATTGTATCAAGGAAGAGGAAGAAAAAGATGAGCCGCCTATGGTTATAGTAAATAATAGGGGCCCTAGTGCTGATGATGTTGCCTTTAAAAAGATAGAGGAGAAGATAAAGGTTATGGCTTAGTTATTATATATCGGTAGGGAAATGAACCCTGAAGATAGGGACTTAGATAGGGATGAGCCACTCCCTTAAAGGTTCAAGATGCCATATTTATCCAGATTCGATAGTACTTCTAACCCTTCTGCACACATTAAGCAGTACACTTTAATCATGAAGGGAACCACCTTGAATAAAAAGCAGAAGGTGGAGTACTTTTGTTTGAGTTTGGTAGGCCCGATAATAAACTGGTATCATAGGCTTGATAGGCGTATTCTAGCTAAGCTATTTCTAGCTAAGCCTGCCAAGAGTCAGGGGTTGCCCCGCCATAAAGAGGATCGGTATTGTGCCTACCATTAGCATATAAGGCATCTCACAAATTATTTCCATACCATGAGAAATAAAATTTAGGATCTGATAGATAGCAAATAGATTTTAGATCCTGAAAAGAGAGAGAAGAAGAAGAAAAGAGGGTACAACGTTGTACTACAGTGTTTATGATTAGGTCCACCCTGCTAGAGTGGTATGTGATAAAGAATCTATATGGTAACACTACAAAAAAAAAATAATTTTACCAACAGAATTTATCGATGGATTAAAATTCCATCGCTAAAAACAATATATTATCGATGAATTACCTATGAAACAACAAAGGCATCGGTAAAAATAAAGAAGTTGTAAAATGATGACATTTTTAGCGACAGAGAAAAAAGGTCAGTAAATTTGGTAGAAAGTAGTGGTGCCATTTTGTAGCTACAGGTTTAGTGATGAAAAATAGCATCGGTAAAGATGTCAAGCATTTTAACTATATACCAACATAATTTTTGTCAGTAATTTAAATGTTGCTTTTATTTTAAATGTTTTAGTGACAGAATAACAATGGTATATCTCGTCCATCGATAAATAATGGCGTGACGAAATTATAAATTATTGCGATGGTACTTTATGTCAGTAATCTTTTGCTATCTATTTTTTAATACAAAATAAATGTCTAAAATTTAATTTTTTATTTTTTTAATAGATATCATTTTTGTCTAAATAAATCCCGAACTAGATTTTTTTATTTTAATTACATATAATTTTTAATATAAATAATTAATATATTTTAGTCATACGTGTACATTTTAGTTGTATATACAATGTTTTTTGTTTTATGATCATTTAAACATTTTTTTTATATGACATGCAAATGTGATATATATGACTTATTTTTTTATTTAAATTCGACTCGATCGGTGATACGGATCTAAGAGGGCTATCTTATGCCATTGAAGAGGGGCAATCTTATGACTTTCAAATGGGTCTAAATGGAGTTCAAACACGTAAATATATGATCCAAATGTCATTGGGGCGTGCACCAATTTATAGGAGGCAGATTTGGTGCTTTACCATCAATTTTGGGCTTATACAACTTTGGGCTTTAATTCTACAAGTCATGTGCTTCATTTAAAAGTCACATGACTCATTTAAGTTGTATTGTTAATGGGCTAGGCGTGTGGGCTTCTTTTGGGCTTAGTTTAGTTAGTTTGGTTATTTATTTTAGTCTTTCTTTTGGGCTTTCATTTTAGGCCTATAAGGTTTATTAATTAGTTTTGTTTTAAGTGTGTTTAAGACTTATTTGGGCTTAATTGGCTTGTAAAAGCCCAAGGAAATTCGTGTAAGGCCATATGAGTATTTAAATTAGGGTTTTAAAGAGTGAATTAGGGTTAGCCACCTTATAAATAGGCTAACCTAGGTTGTAAACATAATGATTGAATCAAATTATAAACTTTTGAGAGTTTTTATCTTGGCTTAGCTGAATTTCTTTAGAGAGATTGTGAGATTGCTTGCTTTCTTTTCTATTGCATCAAGAATTAGGATTACTTATCAATCATTTGATTGTGGCATTTTCTTAATTCTTCTTATCCCAATTATTTGTGTTTCCATTCACGTGTTGTTTGGGGGTTCAATAGGGAGGGAGTTTCTCTTATTTGTCTTTTGAAATCAAAGCGTATGTTTAAGGGCTTTCGGGTTCTTTAACCTTGGGGTTCCGCATTATTTGGTATCAGAGCCAAAAGAAAGGTAAATTCCTATTTATCTTAGTGTTAGGTTTGTGTTTTGTTTCTTTGATTTCTTTATGTTTATGTCGAATTAGGTAGTGATAAGTTTTGATTTGTATGCTTTTTGTGTGGTAAATTTAGCATTTTCTTTTCCTTGTGTTTTTTTTATTCATTAAAAAGCCTTAGAAACCGAACTTGAACTTTGAATCTTTGGCATGAAAAAAACAAAATTCTAGTAGTAGTAGCCTTTAGATTGGTGTGTTGAATTAAAAAAAAGAAAAAAAATCATGGTACTGTTCACGGCACCGTACATCGCACTATTCATGGTACTGTTCATAAAAAAAAGAAAGAAGAGAGAAAAATGTGAAAGAGAAGAAAAATAGAAGAAAAAAAAATTAAGGAGCAAATCGAGCAAGGATAGTTTATATAGCCTAAAGAAATCTTAATCCTTTCATAAGTGGGAAAAACTAATCCTTTTTGCTTTAGGATTGGGAGGGGCAGCATTTACACCTTTTCCAAACACCTTTGGAAATCCTTTAAAGGGTAGGAAATACAATCCTTATTGCTTTGGGTTTAGGTTTTCAAAATCCAATCCATACTTGATTTGGAATTACAATCCTAGTCCTACTTAACCAAGGATTTACTTTGCAATTATTGAACCACCATTTGTGCTATCCATTTGGGCCACCATTTTATATCATTTGTTTTCCATTTGTGCTGCCATTTATTATCCAGTTGTTCCATCATTTTTGGAATCATTTTGATCAATTTTTTTGCTACCATTTTTGATATCATTTGCCATCATTTTTCCAATCATTTGCCACCATTTTGTTACCATTTTTGGCATCATTTGCTATCATTTTTTTTCCATTATTTTTCTATCATTTTGCCATCACTTTGCCACCATTTTGCACATAACTTGATACACTAATCAAGCTTGTTACACCATTCAGCCTAGTGATAATTTGGGCTCTAAATTGATTTGTTTTTGCATGCAACCTACTTCATTTATTTTAATTAGGTCTCTTTGTTGATTTCTTGCTTTGTTGGGTAGAATATTTAGGTTCGATATTTGATTTACTTGGTAGTGAATCAAATTCATTCATTTTATCCATATTGTCATTTTCCTTGATTCTTATTGCTTATTTTCTTTGTTTTAAGCTAGTTTTTTTGTTCCATTTACATTGTTAGAGTATCGTTGCTTGTCCAATACTCTAATTTACTTATCATCAAGTGGTACACCACCCTTGTCCGTGTATCACCTCCATTGTGTCTAGAGTCTTCTTTTCTAGTTTTTGAGCTATCTTTTTGTTGTTAGTTATTATTTCCTTGCTTTCTTAAATGTGCTCAAGTTTTTGATTTGTGATTTAAATTCTGAAGTGCAATTTTGAAGTTGCAAGCTTGAGAGGAAAAAGGCAAGAGAGTGAGAGGACATTAAAAGGGTAAAAGCCAAAATTTGAGTGAAACACGAGTGAATGTGAGGATGTCTTATTACAAGTCCAAGCGACATTTACATCAAGATGAAATTAAGGAAGATGTATAGTTGATAAGGCAAGACCTTAATAATCTAGAATTGTTGGTTAGACAATATTTCGAACCACTCATTAGGATGGAGGAGAGCAAAGCGAAGAGAAAGAAGGAGAAAATTATCCTAGAAGAAATAATTTGTGAACCTGAAAAGGGTGATATAGATATAGGTTTTGATAGTGAAGTTACTCAAGACCATGAAAAGGAGGTTGTTGATGAGCTCTATGAGAAAAAAAAGAGATTTTGGGTGAAGTTGAAGATGTTGAGAACTTGGTAAATGAGGTTGTTTTAGAGGTGGAAGAGGATAATGATGTTGTGCATAATGGAAAAATATTTGAAAGTGAAAATGTTGTTGATTGTTTGAGTGAGAATGAAGAAGCTGGTTTAGTGGAGATGGAAGATCTGCATGTTACAATTTCTCCTCTATTGCATAAGGAGGATGAGGTGCACATGGAAAGTGATGAAGGTCAAAATCATATCATTGTATTAAATACTAACCATGTTTTGCATAGTTCTTTTGTTTATAACTTACAGGATCATGATGAGTTCTTTAATGAAGAAGCCTTCATACTATTTCCACCAATGTCGAATATCATTTATGAAGATGAATGTATTCCTCAAGTGCCAATTCCCAACTATTGTAAGACGAAGATTCGAGGATGAATCTTTTCTAAAGAGGGAGGGAATGATACGGATCCAAGAGGGCTATCTTATGCCATTGAAGAGGGGCAACCTTATGACTTTCAAATGGGTCTAAATGGAGTTCAAACACATAAATATATGATCCAAATGTCATTGGGGCATGCACCAATTTATAGGAGGCAAATTTGGTACTTTACCATCAATTTTGGGCTTATACAACTTTGGGCTTTAATTCTATAAGTCATGTGCTTCATTTAAAAGTTACATGACTCACTTAAGTTGTATTGTTAATGGGCTAGGCGTGTGGGCTTCTTTTGGGCTTAGTTTAGTTAGTTTGGTTATTTATTTTAGTCTTTCTTTTGGGCTTTCATTTTAGGCCTATAAGGTTTATTAATTAGTTTTGTTTTAAGTGTGTTTAAGACTTATTTGGGCTTAATTGGCTTGTAAAAGCCCAAGGAAATTCGTATAAGGCCATATGAGTATTTAAATTAGGGTTTTAAAGAGTGAATTAGGGTTAGCCACCTTATAAATAGGCTAACCTAGTTGTAAACATAATGATTGAATCAAATTATAAACTTTTGAGAGTTTTTCTCTTGGCTTAGCCGAATTTCTTTAGAGAGATTGTGAGATTGCTTGCTTTCTTTTCTATTGCATCAAGAATTAGGATTACTTATCAATCATTTGATTGTGGAATTATCTTAATTCTTCTTATCCCGATTATTTGCGTTTTCATTCACGTGTTGTTTGGGGATTCAATAGGGAGGGAGTTTCTCTTCTTTGTCTTTTGAAATCAAAGCGTATGTTTAAGGGGTTTCGGGTTCTTTAACCTTGGGGTTCCGCATCAATCGGTGTGTGTATGTATGTGTGTATATATATATATGGGGTAGAAGTTTCCCCCTTGGATTTCATCTTATATGCATTGTTGTATTTTTATGGGTGTTAAATTTTAGGAATTGATGGACAACCAATCCATAATTTTTGATTTTTATTAAGCATGCAATTCTTGTGCACAACCAATCCATAATTTTGAGCATTTTGCTGAATGAGTATATAATGCTTTCACAAGCTTATAAGGCCGAGTTAGCATATAATGCTTTTATAGGATCGTACTGCTGGTTGATAATTTGCCAATTCCATGCTATGTAAAATAAACATGAATCAGCTTAAGAGTTAAAAGAGTTTCATAAAGTGAGAAGTTTTTGACAATTTGCATTCATATGGCTGTCTCTCCCTGTTAATGATAGTGATTAAGTTTACTCATATGAAAAGAGCAATTGCCTACATCTAAAAAGCGTATAAGATAGTGAAAAATGCTGAACTAAAATATATAACTTCAAGGTCTTAAATTAATAAGCCACGTGACTGACTTCTGATTAGTAAAATACATTATCAAAACCCAGTCAATTTCAACAATAAAGGATAAATAAATACATAGCATCTCGTATTTCCTTCAAAAATCATTTAAAAGATTCAAACCAGAGGTATATATAGACTAAAATATATATACACACACATATTTCTAAGTTTGATCAAAAAATGAAACGAATTAATAGATATCGAAGAATAGTATATTGGAAATGATAGACTGATAGGACATACTTGAGGAACAATTGTTATTTGGAAGCATCGATTTGAAGTATTTAAAGAGCTCTCGCTCGAATGAATTCCTGAAATACAAAGAAGTATGGGATAACATGCCACAAATAACCACAGCTATCCAGTAACAAAATAGGCACATACCTTTGAATTCATCTATGAGTATTGCTTCCAGAGCTTTAATTCCCATCTCCTGCTCCTAGATGGAGTCTGCCATCATGGTTTTGACACAAAGGGAACATGAAAATCCACTAACAATAACATTGTGAGGCTTTCTAACTCAATTAAATCCATTTAGATAATAGCTGGCAGAAGCTCAAGTGTAAATGGATAAAGCTTGCAGCTTTATTATAGCATTTAGAAATTAATTTGATCATTAATTTCGAAGTTAGCTCATTCCCATTACACCCAAACCCTTAGTACTTCCCTTAGTCATTAAATTGCTGAGCTCTCTGTAATTTTTGTTTTTCTTTGTTACTTTGGGTTCTTTGATTCAAAACTTCAACAATTAGTCATTTTACATATATTCTTTTATGTCTGTTGTACTTTCACGTTTGGATGCATTTTTTTTTTTTAATTTGTTGTTTTACATCGTAGAACTCTTCAGTAATTTTTATTACCTATTGTTTTCCATTCACTCTATAATAATATCTTTTCCCTTTGCATTTTTGTTGTAACTGAAATTAAAAATGGGTGCTCTTGATCTTTTCTCTCATCTCTTTAACTTCTCTCATGGCAGTTCTAAGCTCAAGAAACATAAGCAAAAAACCTACTTGTTGACTATTGTAACTAATTTTGACTAATAACTAACTAAATTAACTTAAACAGATAAGTTGAGCTTAATAATGATTAAGTTGCTACTGGATTTGTTCAGCCTGTTTGCTTGTAGCAACAATATGGATTCAATAGCTTGCTTTATTCTCTTAAATATGCCCATTTTAAATGGAGACCACTATACAAAAATAAAAAAGTCATACAAGAAATAAACTTCATCCTAACCTAGGAAATTAAAAGAAAATAAAATATCATTCAATGTCCACTACCATTCATGTTTATTGTTTTGTTCATTTTCAATTTTGTTTGATCTCATTTAATTTTTAAACTCTTGCAATAATTTTAGGAAACTACTACTGCCTGTTGTTTATTTGTGACTTAGACGGAGTCCAACTGTTTGCCATAATATATATGTTGTTTACATTCTTAATTTACTTAGCTTTGATAATTTATACATGTCATGTTGCCCTTATGAGTAAATGAGTTATATTAGAGTTTTTAATTTCTATTTCTTAAATTCCAAATGTTTCTTAGGTGGTTTTGGAGCTGCACATGTTTTCTTTTTTCTTTCCCAATTCTTCTATTCTAATACTTTTGCTAGCTTTAAATAATTAGTGACACAGTGTACTTTCCAAGATGCAGGAGCACATAAAATTCCAATTTTAATGGTGACAGTGTACTTTCCAAGATGCGAAGCATAGCCTTATAGATTAGTGGCCTTCATTTTAGTGCATCACATCATGTTTATTACAAAACTCTTTGTTTTCTTACTCTTTTATGTATTTTATTTGTTTTTCTTGGATGCAATGTTGATTTTATATAGAAATAATTATTCTTTCTAATGTTATATAGGTTGGGTTTTTTGCAGTTTGCCTCATTTTTGCCTTTTATTTCTGCTGGAACTTATAATTATACAGCAGGCAAATAGGCTTGGTGTTTACCTTTTTGGCTCATTTTTGTCTGGGTCTGTTAATTTTGCAATTCATACACAATGAACTTTTTATAATTACAAAGAACTGGAATGGATTATGATTTTTTGATTTTCAGTTATGTTGTTAAAGTAGACAACTTTAAATTGAAGGAACTTTCTAGCAAGAACTTCTTTTGCTTGCCTGTTTGCTTCGGTCAGAGTTTTTAACATTATAATATCTGTCTTTTCCTTAGCTTTGTATTTCCTTTTCAACTTTTATGGGTTGTGAATCTGTAATTTTCATTTGCAATGCTTGGTTTTATCACTAGCTTCAGCATTGTCATTTAATTAACTTTTCACATAAAATTACCAATACTATTTTGTATTTTAATACATGCACCGTTATATTTTCTTTCATTGACCAACTAATGAAGTCCTATAGTAGTACATTCCCACTTATACTGATGTGATACAGCTATCTGTGTATACACTCATTGACATTTTTTACTGCTGGATAAAAAACTTGGGAGAAATTTTCCATGAATTTGGTAATATTGACTATTGAAATATAAATTCAGTTGTTGAATTTGATTCATATGAAAAATTGGAGTTGAACTTAGCAATCAGTTTGGTGTTCGAGGACAACACTAAACATTGGAGATTGCATTTTTAGCCACACAACCTTTTATTATACTTTATTCTGACATTGATGGATGGAATTTTTCAAATTTCAGGGAATTGTTGTGGATATGGTCAAATCGCTTATATTTCCTGTTCCAATTCTGGCCGTTGCTCATCAATAGATTATTCTCGGTAAAACGACTATCTGGCCGTTCCTTAAACTTGTTATATATCTTTATTATTGATGTTCATCTTTGAATTAGAATTAGAATTAGATAATTTTGTATAGTATTGCAAAATATTACTCATAATGTTGGTATTATTTGTATAGTAGTGATGATTTATATTGATTTTTTTTCATATTAAAATTGTTAATTAATATGTATTTTCAATTTAAATTTTAAATTTTTTATTAAATGTATTGTGTTTATTTTTGCTTTTACAAACAAGAATATATAATTTTTACAAAAAATTAAAAAAAATAATAAATAATTTATTTTTACCGATAAAATACCAACTATTATATCCGTTGCTATTTTTTCTAAAATAAATTATTTTTTATTAATCAAATTTACCGACGGATTAGCGACTAAATACTGTCGGTAAAAATTCAAACTGACAAAATATTATACGGATTTTTTAACAAAACTATCGACGGAATTTTTTTATATTTTCGTTGGTAAAATCCGTCGGTAGTGTTTATTGACGGAATTTTCCACCAGAAAATTGCCACCTATGCACATTTTACCAATGGATGAATTTTGTCGGTAAAATAATAAAAAATCATTAGTAAAGTTATTCTTCGTCTGTAAAAAGCTTAATTTCATCGATAAAAATTTTTCAATAAAATATATTTTTTTTATAGTGGAATGAGTATGTGGCCATTACTCATAAGGGTATGCAAATGATCGGTTTGGTTCGATTTTGGACCGAATCAAAAAAATCAAAAATCGAAATTTGAAAAATATAAGAATCGAAATCGAAGTTTATAGAACCGAAAACCGATTAGATCGAAATAATTTCGGTCGGTTCTGTTCGGTCCAACCAATTTTGAGTTAATATGGGCTGTTTCAAGTCCAATTCTAGACCTGCCTATAATTTTGTTTGGTGGGCTCCAATTTAGTCCAGTTTTATTGCTACAGTAAAAAAATTAAAATAAAAAAATAAAAGTAATGTCAAATGAATATTTATTTATTAATATTAAATATATTAAATTTAAATTATTAAATAAAAAAATATATATATTAATCTAAATATTCATGTTTGTACCAAATGAATATTTATTGTCAATTATCAATTATACAACAAATTTAATTTTTAATTTAATTACTAATACTCTAGTAGAGATGGAACATTAAAATTATTTATGATATATTAAAATGAACAGTTAGTAGAAAGTCTGCAGAGTCCGTGATATGCTTACATGCTTCATTTCCAAATTTCTGCTACTGACAAGTCTTTAATTGAAATATATAATCACATAATATGCTAATGTCATGTAATTTCCTATAGTCAAATATGTAATCACATAATATGCTAACGTCATGTGAAAAAGATAATTTCTATGTTCATAGTTACACTTATATTTGACACATTTACCATTTTTTCTAAAATTAATTGATGTTGGAAAAAAAATACTATTATTATTCTTATAACGAGCAACACATGAGCACCCATAATATTTCACCGTGACTTTATTTTTTATCAAATTTTTGTCATGGACAATTATTTTCACACCTTAACCAACAATATGGAATAATATTTAATCTAGCAATTTTCTCTCTCTCATGGAAAATTATAAAGATAATAAGTACTCCTTTTTTTCTATTTTATACGTCACTTTTTAGTACAATTTAAATTTTATTTATCTGTCATTATTAGATTTTTAATATAATTTTATTTAATTTTTTAAGTAGTTTTTCTTTTTCAATAAAATTAGAATCAATTAGATTTAATAATTTATTTTTTTATCACATAATTTAATGCTAAATTTAAATTTATTTATTATTTTTTAATTCTAGTGAAAATAATAAAAATAACAGATAAAAAATGAATAAGGAATGATTTGCCATTGCGGAATGCCACACAAAGAAGCATATTAGCCTTAGATTAAGTATTTATTAAGAATATTAAAATAGGTGAAGAGTGATAGTGGGAATATGGGGAAAACATGGAAGAAAGAAGAAGTGCAAGTTAGAATTAAAAATAAAACAAGGGAAAGGAAGACAAGTTCCAAGAATATGAGGAAACATGGAAGAAAGAAGAAGTGCAAGTTATTAGTGTTCTTTATCAATTTAATAAATTAAGAATTTAAATTTAAATTTTAATTTACTTTTAAATTTTAATTTTAATTCACTTGTAAAAAAATTAACGTAAAAGAAATTGAGAATACCGATACTCTACTACTCAATTTAATAAATTAAGAATTTAAATTCATATTTTAATTCACTTCTAAATTTTAATTTTAATTCACTTGTAAAAAAAATTAAAGTAAAAAAATTGAGAACACTAATACTCTACTACTCAATTTAAAAAAAATTAAGAATTTATATTTATATTTTAATTCACTTCTAAAACTAATACTCAACTACTTAATTTAATAAATTAAGAATTTAAATTTATATTTTAATTCACTTCTAAATTTTAATTTTAATTCACTTGTAAAAAAAATTAAAGTAAAAAAATTGATTCTACTACTCAATTTAATAAAGTAAGGATTTAAATTTATATTTTAATTAACTTCTAAATTTTAACTCACTTGTAAAAAAAATAAAGTAAAACAATTGAGAACACTAATAAACTACTACTCAATTTAATAAATTAAGGATTTAAATTTATATTTTAATTCACTTTTAAATTTTAATTTTAAATCACTTGCAAAAAATTAAATTAAAAAAATTGAAAAATAAAAAATATGTGCATGTTAGGATTTGAACTTAAGACCTAATGGTCTTGAGTGTGTCTCAGGCAACCACTAAGCTATAATGTCTATTTAGATATAATAATACTATAAAATATATATGTTTAAAAACTTTGATCAATTCGGTTCTTTCGGTTTTTCAATTTCAGGAATCGATCCTAACCGTTTAAACTGATTTTATATTTCGGTTCAGAATCGAACAAATCAAAAATCAAATAAACCGAACCAAATAGACCAAAATCCATTCGGTTCAGTTCGATTTTTAGTTTCGATTTGGTTCTGCACACCCCTAATTACTCATTCCACCCCTAAAGTAACAAAGCCGGTTGAGAAAAAATTGGTCAATTTCTATCATTGATTGTTTGGATTCCAGTGAGAGTGAGAAGGAAGGCGCGAGAGTGCCCATTGATGTTTAGAGCTTAGGAAATGAGAGCGAGGAAGAAGTAAAGAAAGAAAGAAAGAAAGAAAGAAAGAAAGAAAATAAAGGTAAAGGTAGTCACCAGAAGTGGAAGGGTGGTGCCTAAAGTTAAGAAATAACCAACCCCTATTGCTGTGCCCATAGAAAAGGAAGTAGAGGAGAATTAGATCATCAAGTAATTGAAGAAAACCTAGGCTCAGATTTTCATTTGGAATTTGTTGAACAAAAGTTAGTTGAGGTCTTGTTCGAGTCTACTGTAGCCGCCACAATTTCACCATCCGAGTTGCTAGACTTGGTAAAGGGAGGAACTGGAGAGAATGTAGTGTACTCGAATGTAGATCTCCTTGCTAAAGGTAGGAATCATAACCGTCCTCTCTATATTAAGGCTTAGGTGAATAGGAAGCATACAACTTGCATGATGGCAGACAATGAGTCCTCAATTAATGTGTGCCCATTGGTAGTAATCCCTGCATTTGGTTTGAATGTTAGTATGTTAAACAAGTCTAACTTGACCATATTTCCTTAGGATAATTTGAAGAGACAGGTTATAGGGACTTTCAAAGCTATGGTAAAGACAAGGCCAGTTGAGATTGAGGCTGAGTTTGTGGTATTGCCCATTCCTGCCAACTTTTTAGTGTTGCTTGGAAGGCCATAGTTCCACAAATTAAAGGTGCCCTCTATGTTGCATTAAATGATCAATATGCCACATGATGTGTAACGCCCCAAAAATTCGGATTGATGATAGTTGGTAAATAGTACCTATTTGGTACCAATTTGCAAGGATAAATTAATAATTGTTAATTAAAACATATTATGAAAATTAATATAAAATGATAATAAATATTTTAATTATGGTGGATATTTGAAGATTCATCTAGAAAGAAAGATAATTAGTTGGTTTTAATAAAAGAAGGTTGATGTGTGGTTAAGATAAAAAGGAAGAAAAAAAAAGAGAATCATGGAAGGGAGAATCGAGAAGGGGAGGTGGGCTGCTATTGCTTGGTCTGATCGCCGCTGCTCGACACCGGCGAAGGGGGCGCAGATCGCCACCGCCACTGTCTTTCAGTCCTCCATTAATGGTGCCGTCCTTCGGTGGTTCCTTCCTTCTGATTTGTTCACCACCATAGATCAAGCTTTCTTTTCCTTCTTTCCCCTTCTTTCCGATGATCTTGTCGGTGATGGAGGAGATTGATAACACCGATGGGATCACGAGGCTGAGGTGGATCTTTCTGTGCCCGCTGATCGTCCCCACTTGCCAGCGAAGTGTAGATCGGAGCACGTGGTAGCCGATAATTCCAGGCAATTTTCTGGCCAAACCACAATGCCGTGGGGCGCGTGAAGACCACCGGGAAGCTACCGGCAATTCTGGCTTCAGGGATGAGACTCCGATGAGTCTCCAGCAAGGCTTCGAATAGGCAAAATGGAAAGGGCATTCTGGGCTTCGATTCTATGGTATGGAAACTAAATTTACTCAAGAAATTCTCTTAAATTTTATGCATGATGCATAATTTAGCCTTATTAAATGTATAAACGTATGTTTTGTGAGTTTATGTCAAATATCGATATTTTGAGGAAATGTTTGTTATGAGATAGTCTGATTTAAGGCATATAAATAATATAGAATATGACTTTGGAAACTTTCAAACACACATATATAGTAAAAACAAGAAGTAATTCAACTATAATATTATTACTAGAAACCACATAATTAGATCTTATTAAGATCTAATAGACTATAAAAGAGAACTAAAGAGGTTTAAGGAAATGCTAACCCACATCTTACTGAACAACAAGTTGTTATGATTAAGATAATATTGTGAAATTGTTTTCGTAAGAAAGGAGACGCTAAATTAAATATATGTAATGTTTATGTTAAAAACGAAGAGTGTTATGCATTAGTTTGTAAAGATTATGGAAATTAGAATCACTTGAACTCATGGGCTACTAAGATAGCCTAAGTGATTATAGGCATTAATTGTGCTTGTAATCATATAGGTTAAATAATTGGTAATATGACATAATTATTAACCTACCCTAAAAAGGATAAGAGATCGTAAACATTGTGTATATATGTATATATGTTGGTGAGTTATGTCTAGATGCTTAACTAACGAATATCTAGCATTAAGAACTGACATTATTATTTATAGTATCATGATTTTCATTGACTTAATAATGTATTAATTGAGAATGAATGGGAGATGAGATAAGTAAGCACCATAGGGTATGGAAGATAGCCTTGATGGTCTAGAATGTGCGCTTTTACACTGTGATGTTATGCCTGAGTAATATCTCATGCATGCGTGACTTATATAGCGCTCGAGTAAATATGATTTCATGAAATACACCCAACGAGTCCTTAAATTCCTAAGGCAGGTTTTAGAACAACGTATTAAAAAAAGAAATGTACATGAAATATGAGATAACCTTATTCTATAAAGTAATGAGCATAATTAATTGATGAAGCTTGGTCAGGTAGGGCATAAATAGGTGATATAATTCTAGTCATATGCTATCAAATGATATTTAATGCTATGCGATAAATGAATGAATGATTTCATGTATGCAATAGAATACAGATGTGTATTCTCATGCAATGCACATGTTTTGCCCCGTCCTAATACTGTAAAATGTTCAAACAACAGCCCACACCTGTTAAGGAATAATTGACAAGTATATTAGGAACCTTAATCAACCTTGACTTATCATCATAACAATCTGATACATAGAAATCCTCACCAGAACACATAAAATTCTTTCTTAAGTATTATATTGTAATAATCTCTACACTCTATTAATACACTTATATCATATTGCGAATACTAAACATAAATACATATTTCTTAATGTTCAATCAAAATTTATGGTCCTCTTAATCATAACAACTTGTTGTTCAGTAAGATGTGGGTTAGCATTTCCTTAAACCTCTTTAGTTCTCTTTTATAGTCTATTAAGTCTTAATAAGATCTAATTATGTGGTCTCTAGTAATAATATTATAGTTGAATTACTTCTTGTTTTTACTATATATGTGTGTTTGAAAGTTTCCAAAGTCATATTCTATATTATTTATATGCCTTAAATCAGACTATCTCATAACAAACATTTCCTCAAAATATCGATATTTGACATAAACTCACAAAACATACATTTATACATTTAATAAGGCTAAATTATGCATCATGCATAAAATTTAAGAGAATTTCTTAAGTAAATTTAGTTCCCATACCGTAGAATCGAAGCCCAGAATGCCCTCTCCATTTTGCCTATTCGGAGCCTCACGCCTGAAGCCAAAATTGCCGATAGCTTCCCGGTGGTCTTCACGCGCCCCACGGCATCATGGTTTGGCCAAAAAATCACCTGGAATTGCCGGCTGTCACGTGCTCCGATCTACACTTCGCCGGTTAGTGGGGACGATCGACGGCCACTGAAAGATCCACCTCAGCCTCATGAACCCACCGGTGTTATCAATCTCCTCCATCACCGATAAGATCGCTGGAAAGAAGGGGAAAGAAGGAAAAGAAAGCTTGATCTATGGTGGTGAACAAATCGGAAGGAAGGAACCACCGGAGGACGACACCGTTAACGGAGGATTGGAAGACAGTGGCGGCGGCGATTTGTGCCCCCTTCACCGGCTTCGAGCAGCGGCGACCAGACCAAGCAACGGCAGCCCGCCTCCTCTTCCCAATTCTCCCTTCCACGATTCTTTTTTTTTTCTTCCTTTTCTCTTAACCACACATCAACCTTCTTTTATTAAAACCCACTAATTATCTTTCTTTCTAGATAAATCTTCAAATATCCACCATAATTAAAATATTTATTATCATTTTATATTAATTTTCATGATATATTTTAATTAACAATTATTAATTTATCCTTGCAAATTGGTACAAAATAGGTACTATTTACCAACTATAATCTATCCGAATTTTCAGGACGTTACATGATGGTTAGGTGGTCACCATCAAAGCTGCAAGGGAGAATTAGGCATATGTGTTTAAGATTGCAAAGCAACCTTTTAGTAGATTTCATGTGTCTGTAATTAAAGATGAGAAGAATGGAGATTATCTAATTGACAGCCCATAAGTGATAAATATGCTAAAGAATACACTTTTTGCTTGGAGCTAGATTGGGTAAGAATTCTCTACAACCTTAGATTGTAATAACCATTAAGGATCAGAAAGATAGAAAGGATTTGGGCTATTCCGATTCAGAAAAAAAAAGAGTAAAAGAAAGGGGGTAGCAAGTGAAGTTCCTCATATCTCTAAGAGTTTTGTACCAGCTTTAAGAATCTGCCTTTATTATGGGAAAAATGAGCCTCAGATGGTGGGAGGCAAGACCGTGTTTGGTTTTGAGCTATTCATTGATGTCTTCGATTGGGAGCAAGATATCTTCAAGTTGGTTAAGGATTTTTGGGATGAAGAGATCATTTTACATCACTCAACTTGGGACCGGGAAGTGTCAAAAGAAACAGTGATAGAGAAATTACTTGTCATTCAAAGTAAAAGCAAGGAGAAAGTAAGAGTTGAAGCATCAAAGCCGAAAGAGGAAGCTGGATAAACATCTGCAGCTAAGTCGAAGACTGGAGATGTTTTTACTGATTTTGTTTATGCTTCTAAACTTTTTGATGAGAACAATTTCATTTCTTTTGATTACATTAATAATATGAATGATTTGCTTACTTGTGTGTGTTTTTTCTAATTTTAATATGTATAATCATAATCATGCATTATTCATATTTGACATCAAGTCAACTAATATATGTTCATTTAATCTCGGTACAAAAGAAAATCCGAAAGAAATTTTATTAGCATTAAATATAGTGTTTTACATCTTTTATTTTGAAAAAAGATTATAGATAGATATACATATCTATGATTATATATTGGCTTTGATTATTGGCCTTAAAAGAGTTAAGAATGAAGAGAAAAGTTTAAGAGTGATTTTTGAGGATTCGATATAGGCAAACCGCTATGAATTATGTGTGTTTGCTTTTCTGCTCATTTCTCTACAATTCTATTTTAAAATTTTGGAACTTGTGCTTTCAAAATTGTGTTAAATGATTTTTGAAATATTTATAACAAATCTTAAATACACATTTTCATAATTATATTTGGGTTTTTAAACTGAAAACTAGATTGCGAAAATTTGGTATATTTTTTTATTGCATTATTGCGTTAATTGTAAGAATTATGTATAATTATACATTTTTGTTTCATTAAAAAAAGGCAAAAAAATTTGAGACACCCAATTCAACTCTCTCTTGTGTGTCCTTGGGACGTACAAAGAGATGGAACATCGCCAGATCTGCCATACACTTGTCGTTTGTGCTCGTTAGATGTTCCCCAGAAGGTACATGCAAAAGGATATGACTTTTCTGATAATATTGTGCAAATTTCTTCAATGGAATCTAAACATGAAATCTAAATATTTAAAACAGCCACTGCTGATTTATCTTATCCTTCAATCAATGTGCCATCTTTTGTTTTTTTTATTAATTTAATTCACAAATATAATAATTGCGCTTTTGATTTGCTTCCCCTTAATTATCTATGCAGAACAAAAGTGCATGAAAACATAAAAACGCATATCCAATCGGATGCTTCATACAGTGTATGATTATAGATCTTATTCTCATTATATACAAAAGTAACCTTTTCTTTCCCTGCACAGCACAAGGTGTCGATAATGGATCGGTACTAGAGATAAATTAAGCAGCTGTAATGATGATAAATTATAAAATCAATCAACCAAAATAATTCACAACCATACACAAAGGAACTAAACAAAGCCCTCTTTTCTTCAGTTCTGTGCGCTCTTTTCTCTTCCAATAAAACCCACATCATCACTTCTCTCAACTACTACCTGCCTGCTTGTACCAATAATTCCTTTTTCCTAAAAAAATAATTAAACACAATGAAAGATAATCGAAGAATGATTAAGACCATGGAATAAATTATTGCAAGCCTAATTTAGTACTATTTCTTACCTGAGAAATGTTCATGTTATGATCACCTTTGAACTGGTTCACCAAATCATAAACCTATAAATTCCCACAATTTTTTTAAATAAAAATAAAAAGTCGACAAAAAGACAATAAGAAAATGATAAATTTAATGGAGTTGACATTTACAATAATTGAGAATGAAAAAAAAAAAAAAGGATTTCTGACCTTAGGGCTATTGATAGGAGAACTAGCGGTATCCTCCAAAGCATCATCATCAACCAAATGAGTTCTTGTCTTGTTGATTAAACTCAGACTATTATTATAAGTCTTATAATTATCTCCATCATCTTTATGAGCTTTCTTCATAACCAAAGAAGCAGCATCAGAAACTATTGAAGAATTCTCTAATGAAAAAGAACTGTAAATTTCACCATTATTATCAACGTTATTATTACTAGCAAAGAAATCCTCGAGATACATAGTCCATCCGCTCTCTTCGAAATCGCAATCACCTGATCTTGTCTTATCGTTATAACGAGAATTCACTGAATCTTCCATGTAAACGAAATCAAAGATGATGAATGCAACAGCTAGAGAGAGAGAGAGAGAGAGAGAGAAAGAGACGGATACAGATTGGCTAACTCTGATAGAAAACTTATGAAATATATATATAGAAGAATGAAAGCATAAACAATATAAAAAATTTGAGGATGATTAAGTATATCTGTGATTATTGTTGGAATCTTTGTTTGTGGGCCATAGTAAATAGGGAATTTAAGTTTGGGAAGATGAAATTCTTTTCTGTTTTAAGAAAGAAATAAGTTCAATTTTTAGAGTTGAAATACTGTGCACGACCACATGTACCGAACTACTATTAACCTTTTTAAAATGGATTTGATATATAACAAAGATTTATTTATCATTTCACTTAATCTTTTTTATTTATTTCCACTCAGGGTTAAAAATGGCAGTGGGATGAATATTTTAAAAAATTTACCAATTTATTACTAAATCCATTTAATTTTAATATATACATATCCGTTCCAAATCCATTTAAATCAATCTATCTATTACCCATACTCTTTCCAAATTCATTTATCAATATTAATGGATATCCATACTTGTATAATTATCCATTTGACTAATACATGAATTTACATTAAAAAAATATAAATTTAATAAAATTATAATTTATAAAACAATCAGAAAATTAAAAACCTTAATTTAATAAATTTTTAAATCAATATTGAGATAAAAAATATATAAATAAGTGCATAGTTGAATTTCAATAAATTTCAACTATGAGTTTTTAATTTTTTAAGAGTTCCACACCTACAGTTTTACACTATTTTTCAAATAAATGGATTTAATCATGAAGGTTATGCACGGGTACCCATTATTCATGACTAAATGAATAAATAGGTTCGGTAGCAGGTATCCAAGGTACTAAATTGATACCCAACCAAACCTGCAATGGATTTTATTTCTAATATCCAAATTGATCTAGAATCCATTTATAAATACCCATACTCTCACTAAATAGGGTGAATAGATCGAATACCCTAAAAAACTATCCAGGGTTGAGCTAGGTTTTAATACTAAGTGGGGTAAATTTTATTGAAAATCGGAATTATTAAGTATATTTCGGTTGAAAGTAAAAATTATTGGGTTAAATTTGAATTTAAGTGATCTATTCTAATTGATAGTCAAATAAAATCAGGCAAATTTAACTTTTGTAAAATATTTTGTAAGGAATTTATTTTTTGAAATGTAAGGGAGATAATTGCCCCTTTCTTTAGCAGGCGGTAGAGATGTCAAATGGACGGGTTGGACGGATTTGAGTTGGATCATTAATGGGTCGGGTCATTATTGGGTCAAAAATATGGGTCATTAATGGGTTGGATCATTATTGGATCAAAAATATAGGTCATTAATGGGTTGGGTTGATTTGAATCGACCCATAAATTTAATATAAATTATTATAATGAGATTAGAAGTCATGTGCTACTACCTGCAATTAGTTGGCATCCATTTTGGCCTATTGTCCAAGTAATTATATCCATCTTTCTTCCTCGCCTACCTTCGAGATTTTCCTATTAATTTCTATTTATAATCATCCGAATTCTTATAATTATAGCCATTAATTAGGTAATTAAAACACTAAAATCACAACTGCAACTAGATTGTACAATCCTATTTAATTATCATATCAGCAGGATAAATAATATTGGATGAATTCCCGATGAATATAAACAAAAAGAAGCAACTTTTTCTGTATTTTCGCATGAAAGAAAGAACAGCATGTCATGAAATAATCAGTTTTCACGGTGAATAAAAGCAACTTCAAAATCTTACACAAAAAGCTTGGATTTTTTCTTTGAACAAAGATCATCACCGTCTTCTTCACTGATTAATTTCTGGTAGATATGAACCTATTAAAGAGCTGTATTTATATAATACTTGTTTGTTTTCAGCAGCTCTTCCTAGGTTTGCTTTTCCTTCTTCTGCTTCGTCTTGGAGGTTTTCTTTTTTCAGATTTTCCGTCATCTTCCTTCTTTTTTCCTCTAGATGGTCCCTCTTTCTCTCCTTCTTCTTCGCTGGTTTTAGCTTTCTTTATTGTTTGAATTTGAATAAGCTCCTCTTCTGGCTTCGCTTCTTCTTCAACTTCTTTTTGTTGGTGGGTTTCGATGTTTTCTATAATTTTTCTTGGTCTGCCTCTCTTTCTCAGAGTCTGAAGCTATGGCTGCTGTGGCATTAACTATGGTTTAGTTGCCAATAACCTGCCGTCACTGGCGGCCGCTGCCAAGCTTTTTCAATCGACCGCTATACAGAAAGTTAGACTCTACGGAGCCAATCCAGCTATTCTTAAAGCTCTTGCCAATACTGGATTCGGCGTTTATGATTTATAGTTATAAACAGACGTATATGACCCAATGGGTTAAAAAGTAAAATAGATCAATTTTGAGTTGATCCATTGGGTATTGGATTGGGTTGAAAAATAAAATAGATCGATTTTAGGTTGACCCAATGGATATTTTTGTTGATTGGGTTGGATTTGGATCGACCTATGGGTTTGGGTCAATTTTACCAGGTCTAGCAGGCAGCACATTAATAGAAACGGACTAATTCACATTGGAGGATTTGTTAATTGTTAATTAACTAGTTAATACTATTCACTTGACATGTTAATTTTGACACAAATTCATAAATGCCATTCAAATCTGATTTGATCAGAAAAAAAGTACATGATCTGATTCGAAAAATTAAGAGTCAAACCGATCGAATCATGTAACAATCTAGATGATCTCTTTTTATATGTATTATATAATTCGTACAAAATGAATAAAAATACATATAAAATAATAAAAATAAAAACTGAAACTTGAACAATGCAACTTGAATAACTTGGAACTTTTATAGAACTTTTAATCGGACCCCAGCTAACTAAATAATCCAAATTACCCAAATTGGATTACATTTCGATTCGATTTTTTTAACTTTTCGGATTAATTCTTGTTATGCTCATCCCCAGAGAATCTCATCTCTCCAATGCTTACGTGCAACTTTATTAGATGATATAAGAATTTTAAAAAGACTGACTATGAACTCCATAGTAAAAGATTTAATTTTTTTTTAAAGAAAGCAAAAAAAGCTTACGATTAAATGTGAAACTTGTGACTTAATTAAGGAGAAGAAACTAAGTAGATATAATTGTGAAATAAAAGTAGGTGATAATTGGGTGGACTAATTGCAATTATTTTTCGAATAGTTACGAAAAATAGTACGAGTGTCACTACAAAAAAATGCAAATTCGCGACTAATATCAGCGACGGATTCATTTTCGTCGCAAATTTGCGACGGTTTTGCGACTGTTTTACATCCGTCGTGGGAAGTTTTTTGCGACGAAATAGCGACGGAATGAATTTTCAGCCGCTAATTTTTAATTCATAAATTTATTTCCAGAAAATATAGCGACGAAAATATTAGTCGCTAACTTTTGGAGAGAAAATCTCGTGCCACTTTTTGCGACTATTTAGCGACGAAAACCTTCGTTGCTAATTGGCGACGAAATGTGTAGTCGCTAAGCCGTCGCAAATGAAATAAAAAATCGTTTCCAAGTATTTTTGATGTAGATAATATGAAATTGATGTTTTATTTTGGAAAAGAAATTTGTAAATTATATTATAATTTGATAATAATTTTTTTATCAAATATCTCAAATTTTAAAGTTGTTTTTTTATAAAATTTACATTTTTAATAATAATAATAATGATCTATTTGTTACAATTATTATATAATTACATTATGAAAATTAATAAAAATAAATATTTATAAATTTTAATATAAAATTTGTTATCTCATTTAGAATAATTATAAAAATTTTATAATTTATTTTTATTTTGCAAAATTTTAATCAAATATTAAATTATTAGAAATTCTAATTATATATATTTATCAAACCATCTTTAAATATAAGGAGAAAATAATGATAATTACAGAGATATTATAATTTTTTACTTTTATTTTTTGCTTCCAATCGTATTATATTATAATACGTGTAATCTTATTTTCATTAAGTAGGTCATTGGATGTGGACCTAAGACTCACCGATTTAATAAATTAATTGTGTGTTTTTAATTAAATTTTATCAAAATTTCTAATTTTGATTATTGATTTTACCAAATATTATAATATTAATAAAAAATATACATGCATATTTATACTTACTAATTATTTTTAATAATTTTTAAAAATATTTTATATGATATTATTTGCCTATTTTCAATTAAATTTTTAAAAAATTTATAATTTATATTATTCTAAGCATTATAATATAAATGAAAAATACAAATGCATATTTATTGTTACTAATTAAGATTAAGAATTATTTCAAAAAAATTGAGGATTAAAATCATGAAAAAATAATTAAATAATACAAATGGATAAAGTTGAAAAAAATGAAATAAAGTTAAAAAAGAGGAGAAGAAGAAGAAGAAAAAGAAGAAAATGTGAAAAGTTTAAAAAAATAATTAAATAATATAAATGGACAACTTTATATTAGACCAACAGTGTCCTTCACAAAGTCAAATCGTGAAATGGCCTCAATTTATGAAGGAAACAACAATTAAATCAAGGAAAAGCTAAATAAAAATAAGAAGATAAAGGAAGGGAGAGGAGAGAGGGAGGCGAATCGGAAAAATATCTCAATTTATGGATTGGTTGACGGTGTCATCCATCGCCGGCGCTTTTTCTGCCTCCATTGTTCCTTCATCGCCGGCTACTATTACAATTAGTATGTAATTACATTATAAAAATAAATATTTATAAAATAATAATATAAATTTTATCATCTCATTTAAAATAATTAGAAAAAAATTTATATTTTATTTTTATCTTATTAAAATTTTTATCAAATATTAAATTATTAGAAATTTTATTTTGATATATTTATCAAATCACCATTGAATACGAAGGTAAAATAATGAAAATTGGTAGGGACATTTTAGTATTTTCAAAATATTAACACCAGGCGCCGTTTCCTTCTCACCTCTCCTTCTTTCCTCCCTTCCTCCTCTTTCATGACAGTCTCGATGCCAGGCGCCGGGAATGGGTAGATCGTAAGGGCAAGGTGATCATCCCGATGTCCTCCGTTCCTCCACACTCGCTGGCAATGGGTAGATCGAAAAAGGGGTAAGCATCCTTTCACTCCTAAAGCTTCAATCTTCTTATTTTTTTTTAATTTTTTTATGCGTTTTCTGATCTCTCTCTCTCTCTCTCTCTCTCTACTTATGTCTCTATATGCCTTTGTCCTAAGTTTTTTGTGTTTTTGCTTTCTAGAACGGGTATCTCCTGGTGTGTTTCTAGAACCGCGTTGCTTTATTTTCATGATTCTCTATTTGGTTCCTAAGAAAACAACGGATTGAAAGAAAGAAAACAAAGGAAACGGGGTTGCTGAGGTGAATTGATGTCACAATCCCATTTATTTTCTCCCTTTACTTGCATCTGAACACAGCCATTGCCACATCGAAAACAAAAACCTCTCTTGATTTCATTAGTATCCAGCAATCGCATTTTCAATTTTCTTTCTCTAATTAACAAACCCTTTTTTACAGGTTAGTCGATATTTCCTCCACGAATCTACTGTTGATTTGATCATTCTCGATCAAACTAAGTCACTCTTCAGGTACCTGTCCTTTCCTGTTTTGGTTCAGCAACACTGATTAGTTGCTCTTAGTGATGTAAATGAATATATGGTATTTTAGAATGTAGGTTCTAATTTATTGATTGTTTTGTGGTCAAGTGAATTCAAAGTTATCAACTTCGAACTGAAATTGCTCTGGTTCTGTTCCTTCTTGATACAAAGAAGTTTTGGAGGCAGTATTTAATTGCTCTACTTTTCCTTTCTTTATTGTTACTGTACCAGTAGCGCCTTCTGATCATGCAAAATTACTTGTTGAATTTAAGTGCTTGTCCTTCACAAACTTGTTGATACGAGAATACAGAAAGTACTTGTTGTTAGCTAGAAAATTGCTTCAAATAATTAGTCGCAAGGGCACTGCACAATGGCAATTGTGGTCTTCTGCATGCAATTGGGCTCTTGAGAGTTCAATTACCAGATCACAGACCTTTAATAATTATTGCTGATTTGGGTGTTGGCCTTTTTTTTTTCTCTATTTTTTTGGGTTGGGGCAGTTCACTAAGTTGTCATTCAGTAGCAATTATGTGATGGTTTACTTGTAACAGAAGTGACTTATAACCAGTAAAACTTCTTGATGACATTTACCTGTTGCTATAAAGCCATTAGATCAACTACTGAATTTGCCAATGGTTGAAGTTGAAAATGATGTGCATACTCTTAAATAGGTCAGTCATAGGTACTTCATTTTCATTCATCAAATGGTTTAGTGGCTAGTGGATGCAAATCAAAATTTTCTGTCACAGTACTTCGTGACTTCTGACTGCCTGGCACATAATTTTTTTGCATCTTTTATTGATGATGAAATTTCTATTATTCAGGTAGAAGTTTCTGGCATTTGGTTTAGTTGTTTCGTTTTCTCGTCTTTGTGGTCTATCATAGAGCCCATTGCATGCAACAAGCCCATACTACTCTTCCCATGTAATTCAATGCCTTGATGGGGATATACAGTAATGAAAACTGGTTTGAGCTATCTGCTTTGCTTAACTTTTCTTAGAAACGAATAATTATTTTAGGCACAAATTCTTGTTAATTAAATGTGAGAATCAAAACAGGTATTGTCCTGAGGAACATAAGTTAGAGCAATCTCATTTATATGCAGTGCATGCCATGGGAATCGGTGCTTTTGGGACAATATAAGTCAAAAACATTTTACTCAACCTTGTAAGATTTCTTCCCCCCAATATAGGTACTAGTACCCTTATATTGCAAGGGATCATTATCAGCTAATTGTTTCATTCATTCATCTGTGCTGCCTTGAGTAATAGTACATGTGTGTTTCATGCTTTTGGTTGGGGGAATCATAAACCATATAATGAGTAAGGTCTTGATTGGTTGGTTTTTTCCCTTTTTTTTTCTTTTTAAATTTCTTTACAGGGCTCCAATCTGCGCTCAAGCTTGCAGCCATTCAGTAGCCTTAACTTAGGGTCTGTGTTTCCATTTTGTTTTGCCGTAGCAAAAGCAGCCTTAATTATTGCTCATGCAAAATATAATATAAAATTCATTGTTAATATAAAATTCATTGTTAGTGTAAAGCACTTAGAAATGAGTTAATGTATGGAAGCAATAGAAACTTGGCAAGGGTTAGTGCTACCTATTTCTAATTGATGATAAAATTCTGTACTTGTATGTGTTGATTGTCCCATAATCTACTACAGTCACAACAGATTGGCTCTGTTGTGAAGCTCTGTAAAAGATTTTTCTTGCACAAGTGATTGAGCAAATGAATTTTAACAGGCTCGAATGCTCCTGAAATCACTAGTAATTACACGAAATGTTTTATTCTTTTTATCCAATCATTTGAAAGATTATTTTTTTGGTCCATAGTATGTATGATAATTGAAAGATTTGTCCAAATGGTCTTGTCCAATTTCCCTTAGGAGCATGAGACTTACAGATCTTTCTATAACTTCTCAATATTCCCACCAAGACGAACAAGGGTACTGTCGAAATTATCACCCCTGTTGAGCTTATCAAGAAAGGAGAGAAGGTCAGTTCTGCTGCCCCTGTTCGCTGTTGCTGCTGCTGATGTTGTTGGTGCCCCAGCTGCTGCTAAGGAGGAGGAGAACAAGGAAGAACCAGCTGAAGAGTCTGATGATGACATGGGCTTTAGCCTATTTGACTAAGTTTCATTTAGGTTGCTATAGTCGTTATTTTAGATTCATAAATCTTATGTTATTTCTTATTCTTGTTTTTTGTTTACAGTATATGAATTTTGAATGATGTAAGAGATTACTGCTGCTTTTTAGTACTGGAAATTCATAATGTGGGCTTAAAACTTTTAAATGAAAGCATTTATTAGATTAGGAAAAATGTATTAGTCTTCGAATTTGATAGCTTTTGCAATTTTAACCTGAAAAAATTAAAAATTGAATGGAACAATTAGTATTATATTATATTTGAGAAAGCTAGCTTAGCTTGCAGTATTTCATACATAACAATTAAATTTTGTTCGAGTAGAAGCTAGTTCGAAGTCATTCTATAATGTCTATTTTTATGTTGATTTCATAGTACCAAAGCTATGATTTCATAGTGCATTTTTCTGTTTCAGTTTTCTTTTTCTATTTAGAACTAATATATTGTTTTCATTGTTTAGTGTCTCTTAGAGTGCCATGGACTATGCACCAAAAGATGCGTTTGATTTAGGAGCATTTGTTGGGGACTTGACTTTTGAAGAGGATATAAGTAGGTAAGATGCTACAATAATGTCAAGAAAAGAGTAATATTTAATTTTTGCTTTGTGAGTTCAGTTTCTCTTTATATTGTTTTCGAGCAAGCATTCATGTTTGTTAGATTGATGGAACTGTTTTTCCTAAATGAGGTTTTCAATTAAAAAGCACAGATTTTAAATTCCTTTTGAACTCTTTTACTGTAAGATTTGTTTTTAGATTCACTGGAATATCATTGAGCCTTCAGTTTTGTGCCTTTAAAATGATTAAAACTTCTAAAATTTAGTTGAAATGTGTCATTGATCAAAGTCCCTTGCTACTGGTGAGTATAAAAATTGCTGTGCTGCTTTTAATTTCTGAATGCATTGCTGATATTACCTATTAAACTTGATTTGCTGTCGAGTAAAGTAGAGCTGTGTTGTTCTTACAGTGGTTAAGCAAGTATAATCTAAGTGTTGTGTTGTTTATCAAGTGTAGAATTTGACAGTGATTGAGAAATTGAGTGATTTCTTTTTATGCTTTAAAAAATTTAATTGAACTATTAGTTGATCTTCAAATTTTCTTTGGAAGTTGATGTTTATTAGGTATACATAATTCAATTTAGATTACCACTAAGGAAATCACGTAGCTGATTAAGTTTTTTGATTTTAATATGTGCTATTTTGATGTGTTTAATGTATTAAAAATTAAAAAGGAAATCTGAATTGGAATGAATGAATTATGTAAGGGTTACCGCTACGTCCATGGGTTACTTAGATATATGAAGAGACAGCTTTGCATTTATTTGAAAGATATTATATTGATAAGTGAAAATTGGGTAAATGAAATAAATATAAATTTAATGTAAAAGTATTGTAATGTAGTTGTATGTTAGTTAAAAATCTAAATTGATAAAGAAAAGGTTGTTTGCATGCTGGGAATTCAAGGAATTTAATGGCTGTTCACGTATATAATTAGGATGACATAGTTAATAATTGCTAATTTATCTATTTTCACAATAGTAAAGGGGCATTTATCTAGTAGAAAGGGTACATTAACTAATCAAGTGAATTAAAGAAGTAAAAATGGAAAAGAGACCATGCATAAGCGTCTAGTTCACGACAGATTTGATCTTAATAATTTTCATGTTGATAACAAGCGGAAATGATTGAAAATGAACTATATGAATGTAACTCGTGGACATGTGGTTATGTGTATGAAATAATAATGAGTTTTGATAATTAGAAGGGATGCTCAACCTTGGCATTAGTCTAAAGATCAAATTCCTCTTATGCTTAACCTAATTGATCAATTAGAGCTATGACAGGCTCTTGGTAGAATAAGAAACCAATTGAGAGATGAAATTATATATATATATATATATATATATATATATATATATATATATATATATATATATATATATATATATATATATATATATATATATATATAGAACTATCAGGCATAAATTAAGGAACATGGAAAATTTAAGTGTAGCACTTATTGAATAGTTAAGCTTATAACTGAAATCTAAAGGAAACAAACAAGATAACTTAGGTGAGCTAATAGATTTAAAGGTTTAATTTATTAAATTTTATTTAGTAGACTAGTTTGCATTATTTACTTAATTTAGTTGTGAAGTTTAATAAATTTGAATTACCTTAGCTATAAGAATACGTTTTTCCTTGGCAGTGGTGGTGCATTGTTGGCGAAATTCCGGTGACCGACAAACCGATCCACTTTCATAAAGGATGAATATCAATGGAAGCAGTGATTAGCACATGGCTCGTAGATACAATTATGTATGAACGTGGATTAGTTTTCTTTTTATTATTTTTGTAAGCACTTTTTAATGTATTTTTTTATTATTTTTGTAACCTTATTATACTATATAATTTAATGTATTTTTGTGGTAATATATCATTTAATGTACTAATATTGGAGAATTGTTATTTATATAAATTAAAATTTGGATATTACAATAATAATAATAACAAAAATAATAAATTGCAAAATAATAATAATAATAATAAATAAAATATCAAAATAAATTATGACAGTTTTTGCATTATTAGCGACGATTATACGTCGCTAATTCCCTAAATTTGCAAATGTATTGAGCGACTATAACATAGCGACAAAATATGTAGTCGCTAATATTTTCCGATCATTACCATGACTGATTTTAAGGGTTAATTAGCGACGGTTTTTTACGTTAGCGACGGATCGTCGCTATTATTAGCGACTCTTTTATAGTTTAATCGCTAAATTCCCCATCGACAGCCAAATAGCGACTACTCGCTTCGTCGCTAAAATTAATTAGCGACAGTTACTTTAAATAGGGACAAAAATTTCCGTCGCTATTTCCCTTTTTTTTGATAGTGTGTATAATTGTGATTTAGCTCATTGCAAGATTGCATGAGTTATTTAAAAGAATGATAAGGCGAGAATGATTAATGCAGCAATGCCCATATACAAGATTTTACAATAGGTGGAATTTATTTATAAAAGTAGCTCGGCGAAATCTACACGAGTCTCCTTGCACTCAATTATATATAGTTTTATGTGCCAAATATATTTAAAGGTCTTTTTCTTCTTGTTTGTGGAAGGTGAGAGATAATAAAAGAATGCATATTGAACCTAATGAATAATTATTATTATTTTTTCCGCAAATCTAATGAATAATGAGGGAATATATACTGTTTCTTGACATAATGCAACAATTCACATTTGTTTATTTTTATTTTTTATTTTTTTAAAAAGGAGAAATATGTTAAAGAAATTCACGAGCAGTGCCCCACGGGATGTAGCTGAACCGACACCATGCATGTTCCACTTGTTAACTACCTAGCTAACTGCCTAGTTCCAGCTCAACCTCATACACTGCATTAATCATACATATCATAAAATTACCAGCTATTATTAAATATTTAGTATGCTACAAAAGAAGTGGAACATTATATATGTGGCGAATCCACCTAACAAAAAATTTTACCTACAATAAGTTGGTTATAAAAAAAAAAAAAAAGAGATAATAGTTAGCTTGTATGCGTGCGCACACATCATTTAGGCATAATGATGGATTAGAGAGCATTGATATGAAAAACTTAAATTTTGGTGGATACGAATTACAATTCGATACGAAAAATTCACGGTGCAATTTAAATTTAATAAAAAATGAAAATTGTGTTGCTAGTAGACGGCAAAAGTCAATCTAAGAATCTGTTATGTATTCTTTTACGAGCTCCATCTCCATTTTAGCTTAGTTAGTTTTGAAAATCATTTCAAGATTTGGGGATCTAATATAAGTTTAATTTCGGTCTGAGTGAAATTTTGCTTTCAATTGAGTGGATTTTTTTTTTTTGCCAAATTTCATTAAATATTTTTTTTATCGATTTCTTCTCTCTTATTTTTATATGCAATTATAGGTTAATAATTACAATTCATCTCAAAAAAACAAGTATAGAAAAATTCAAAAAATACCATTTGTTAATGACTAAAATGAACTATCACTTCGTTGCCAAATTTTTTAATTTTTAGTGACTCTTTGGGGTGGCTGCCGTCTATATAACAACTTCAATAATAAATATAACTTTTGCAATATTTTACAATTAGGATTGTTAGTTGGTTAGCTTAAAAAAGAAAAAAGAAAAAAAGCTCTTCACTCAATGTGCGATTTGAATTAAAATTGAAAACGACTCACTTAGTTAAGCTTAATTATCTTAATCAAAAAGTGATTAAAATAAGAAACAGAAAGGGACATTTTTAGCGATGTAACAATATAATTTTAATCTAGAGTATGTCACATAATATTATATTTTATAATTAATTAGCAAATGATTAATTTAGAAATCAATTAGAAAATTGCGTTAAAACTTAATTTAAAGAGAAAAAGATATGATGTCAAGGCTCATGCTTCGATTCTAGTGGTCAATGACCCAAGAAACAAAATAAAAATCAACAAGAACTCTTTCATATAGAAGAGAGCCATTCAGAACTCTTATTAATATTTCCATAAATTAATTTTTTTAATAATCATATAATTAAACTCAATTATTAATTAAATGTTATTTCCTCCGTTGCTTTTTATGTATTATTTTTACTTTTAACACACAAATTAAAAAAAATTATTAAAATATCTTCATATTCTAAAAAAATTTTGTAATTGATTACATTATCATTTCACTAATTAACATAAAAAAACTTGATAATAAACATATGAATACATTTAGAATACTAAAATAAAGATAAAATAAAAAAATTGAGTTAAATTTCTTCTTAAATTATGAAAGATGACATTTAAAGTAAAACAAAACATTTCAAAAACGACACTTGAAATAGAACGGATGGAGTAATAAAAATCTTATGATATTGTTTCAATATGCTATATGTCATTGAATTTTCCTTCTAGCTAGCTAAAGGAGGTTTAGAAGGCATTTATGTACATATATTATTCTTCATAGTTTTAGAATATTCTGTAGAATGTTCCATACTTTTCCTTACATGTAAATATCTAGATATTAACTTTGAGAATTCTAGATGAATAATACATAGGGGTGAGTATATATTGACCGATTAATCAGTCCATGACAAAAAAAATAACCAGTCTATTAATATCAGTTTTTTAAAATCACTAACTATTAATCAGTCTGTTACATTTAGTTAACCAATATATTGATTTTGGTTTTTTGGTTTGGTTAGCTAATATTTTTCAGTTAACTATTAAAATTTATAATATAAAATTATATAAAAAAATTTTAAAAAATTTCAATTCAATTTCAAATGTGCAAAGTAGTTTAATATAAAAATTTTCATACAAACATAGTTTACTAGCCAAAATTTATATTATATAAATTAATAGCTAATATTATAAAAATAGATTTGATATTTATTGAAAATTAATATGCTTGATTCTAAATCAAATAAAATTTTGGATAATATTAAATGTTACAACATAAACTCTAAAATATAAGAAAATATAATTAAATGCTATTAAGTAGAATATGAATACTAGTATATGATAAAAAAAAATAACATATATAAAAGTTAATTGGATACTATATATATAAATATTACTATATAATTAAAGAGAATGATGACATAATATAAATTTAGTTTAAAGTATTATATAAATTTTATAGGAAAATATAAAAAAATTAGGGTATATATATATATATATATGAACCGGTTAACTATGGATTAACGGTTAATCAGTACTTAGAAATCTAAACCGTAACTATTAACCAAAAATGTAAAAATTAAAAACTGTAACTGAGTCAATCGAATCAATTAATCATAAAAATTGGTTCAGTTTCAAATCGATTTTACGGTTAACCATATTCTTAATTATTTTTGCTCACCCCAAATAATATGGATCATAGAATTAAATCAATCCTTACCATCCATTAAGTAGATGGAGACTTAAAAATAGGTGTAGACTTCGTTTGTTGTACTCACTCATTTTAAGTAATATAAATCATTCTTTTAAACTGTTGAGTTTTCTTTTATTCTCTTACTTATCATATTTGCTTACTTACCTTTTACAAGCCTAAGTTAAGAACTTCTGAGAATGACTTACTAGCTTACTTTGATTGTGTTGCAGTAAAGTTTGCTACCGTCGTACAAGACTAGAGTTTGAGTGAAAATTAGCTCGTGATAGTTAGTGTTGGAGCCATGTTGGGTCAAGACGTACACAAGAGAATGTTGAACTTAACCGATACTTTCATAAATAACAACCAAAAAGGTGATACCAAGAGTAGTAAGGAGAAAAGTTAAGGGATTTAATCACCTATTTGGAAGAAAGGTTGGAAAAGATACATGCACCATATGTGACTTAAGGGATAAAGTTAAGGACATAGACCAATACATTGAGGGGCTAGAATCCACAAGGGAGGAGCTCTACATAGAAATGCAAGGTGTCTTGAGTGTGGTGATGGATAAGTTCTCCAATAAGGTAAAGTCTCACAAGTCTATATTGGTTACTAAGGATGAGAAACTTAATATTTATAAGACAAAGCTTTAAGCACTTGAGCTTGCTCATCATGAGTATGTGGAAGAACTTAAGGCTTAACTCAAGTTATTCATGGCCGCTCTATCCAATAGGAGAGTTATTCAAATGATGCCAACACCAAAGGTGAATGTACCTAAGCCTCCAATATATAGTTAAGCGAGGAAAGCAAAGGAGATTGATAACTTTATTTGGAGACTTGAAGCTTATTTTAGTGCAATGAGAATTGTGGAGAAGTGCAAAAGGTAAATGATGCTTCTCTCTTCCTCAAAGATATGCTCTTGTATAGTGGCATTGTAGATGTGATGATATCAAAGGAGGGGCTAGCACCATCAACACATAGGATGCTTTTAATGAGGGAGCTTAAAAAGCAATTCTACCCTAAAGATGCCAAAAATAAAGTTAGGGCTAAACTTTGATGCCTTCTATATAAGGAAGGCCAAATTCGTGAATATGTGAAGAAATTCTCAAAATTGCTCTTGGAGATTCCAACTATGGGGGAGAAAGATGCACTCTTTTGCTTCCTTAATGGCATAAGTAATTAGGCTAAACTTAAGTTAAAGAGATGAGGCATACAAGACCTTGCTACTATAATGGTTGCTATTGAAATCTTTATAAGGGGTCCTTGAAAGGGCAGGTGAAGAAGGGACAAGTCTTCCATAAAGGACAAACCTTTAAAGGACAAGAGCAGATGAAAAAAGGATGAGAAGGGTGATTCCTCCAATTCCATGATTGTTTATTTCTTATGCAATGGGCCTCATCGTGCCTTTAAGTGCCCGAAATGTGGTAAACTTGCCACACTCATAATGGAGGAAGAGAGGCATGATGGAAAAAAGAAGATTGCCTCCATGAAGCTTTTCAATGCCATTCAAGCAAATGTTGAGGAGCAATCTCATGATTGCATATAGGTGGAAACCATTACTAAGGACAAGAATTTGAAAGCATTAATGGATATAGGTGCTAATATCATATACGTGGCTAATGAGCTCACCAATGAGATTGGCCTATCCTACACTAAGAATAAGGGTTTTATGAAGGGACTCAATGTGAAAAGCCTCCTCACTTATAGTGTAGTTCGAGGCACTAATATTTAAATTAGCGAATGGAGAGGGAAGGCTAATATCACATTAGCTCTCATTGATGATAAAAAGTTTTATTTGGGCATAAATTTTCTAGACATGGTGAAGGCATTCGTAGTCACATATGCAAACACCATGTGTATCATAGAGAAAATTCTACCTTATGTTGTGCTTGTTAAAAGGGAGATTGATGAGGGAAAAACGTTATTCATCCCTAACTTTCGAAGGGTGTGAAGAAGAAGGAGCCAACTTGGCAACTCTTAAGTTGGATGAACGGTCATTAGATGGTGGTGAGGATGGACTAAAGGTGATTCAAGATATGCTTAAAGAATTCAAAGATGTCATGCTTGCCCAATTGCCCAAAAAACTACCGCTAATGAGAGAGGTGGATCATACAATTAAATTAAAGCAAGGAGCCAAATCACCTGCCTTTGCTCCTTATCAAATATCACATCTCAAGCTTGAAGAATTGATGAGGTAATTGAAAGAGTTGCTTAATGCTAGGTAAATCTATCCCTTGAAAGCTCTATAGTGCATTGATCTCTTTTCAAAAGAAGCATGATGGATCCTCAAGGCCTTGCATTGATTATAAGGCACACAGTAATATCACCATCAAGGATAAGTATCCAATTTTACTCATTGTTGATTTGTTTGATCAACTTAGCAATGTTCGATAATTTACCAAATTGGAATTGAGGAGTGGATACTATAAAGTGTGCATAGTCGAATGAGATGAGTTAACGACTACATACATCACTAGTTATAAGTCATATGAGTTCTTTTTCATGCCATTTCAGCTTATAAATGCACCGACCACTTTTTGTACCCTTATGAATAAGGTAGTTGCTCATTTCTTTGAACACTTTATTGTTGTTTATCTTGAGCATATTTTCATATATAGCAAGACCTTAGAGGAACATATGAAGCATTTAAGGCAAGTATTTAAGACATTGAGGCATAATGAGCTATATGTTAAAAAGGAGAAGTGCTTATTTGCACAAGAGGAGGTAACATTCTTGGGGTATATAGTTGGAAAAGGCAAGCTATGTATAGACAAGTCCAAGGTGCAAGCCATTCAAGATTGGGAGCCACCAACCAAAGTCACCTAGCTGATATCATTCTTTGTCTTGGTGAACTATTATAAAAGATTAATTAAGGGTTATTCTTCCATATCCACACTGCTCACCGACTTATTGAACAAAAAGCATAGTTAGGAATGGAGTTCAAGTGCCAACAAGCCTTTAAGGAGTTGAAGAAGGCAAGTATAGAGGAGCCTACATTAGCACTTTGTAACCATAATATGACATTCAAAGTACATTCTGATGCCTCAAATTTTTCCATTGGAGGGGTTTTAATGCAAAAATGCCACCCTATTGCCTTTAATTAGAAGTCAAAAGTTTAATGACATTAAGAGGCGATACATTGTGAAAAAAATAGACATGACTACGGTAATGTATTTTCTAGGTATGTGGTGATACTATTTGCTTTGGAGCAAATTCATAGAGAAGATTGATAATGTTGCCACAAGCTATTTTCAAACACAAAGGAAACTCTCATCATAGCAAGCTAGATGGAAAGAATTTCTAAAAAAATTTAATTATGTCTTAGAGTATAAGCCCAATTGAGCCAACCTAGTTTTGATGCTTTGAGTCAAAAGGGTGAACTTGCTGATCTTAATGTCCTATAAAGCACTTTAAAGGCACGAATCAAGTAAGGACTTGAGCATTATTCCATGGCCCAAACCATCATCTCACTCATTAAAAAAGGGAAGACAAGACGCTTTTGGGTCGAAGATGGCTTGGTGTTTGCAAAGGACAAGTGAGTGAAGTCATGAAAGAATGCCATGATAGCAAATAGGCTGGTCATCTAGGTATTATTAAACACTAGCTTTGGTAGAGGATTCATATTATTGGCAACACTTAAGGGAGATGTGGAGGCATATGTAAAGACATGCGTAATGTGCCAACAAGACAAGTGGAACAATAAGCACCCGCGAGCCTTTTGGAATCACTTTCCATCCTTGATAGGCCTTTGGAAAGTGTGTCTATGGATTTCATTATTGGCTTGCCTGTAAGTGAAGGTTGTAATTGGATTTTAATGGTGATGGATTGGTGTTTAAAGTACACCACCTTTATTCTTATACCAAAGGAGTACACCACCGAGCAAACCGCCCATCTTTTCTTAAAGCATGTTGTTTAGTATTAGAGTGTACTGAAGTTTATTGTGAGTGATTAAGACATTTGCTTCATTGGTTTATTTTGAATTTAATTATTCAAGTTGACGAAAACCGAGCTCAAGTTTTCTACAAGCATTCACCATCAAATCGAAAAGGTGAATGCATTTTTCATGCTCTACTTAAAGCACTATGTAAGCCAACCAATGATATTGGGATAAGTTTCTTTATGTTGCATAATTGATCTCTTACAACTTGCAAAAGAGTGAGTCAACTGTGCATAGTCCATTTAAGATTCTCATAAGACAACAACCTTTGACGCTATCCATGATTGCCACTGGCTACAAATGAACAAGTCTATCAGCCTATAAGTTTGCAAAGGGCTGGAACAATTAAGTCAATGAAGCAAGAACTTACTTAAAAAAGGCTTCTGAGAAGATGAAGAAATAGGCAAACAAAAATAGGCAAGCAAGGGAATTCCAAGTGGGAGATCTTGTACTTGTCAAGATGTATAATCATACGAGATTTAGTGGATTACAACCTCACAAGGAGATACAAGAGGCCATTTCCTATATATCATCAATAAGGTGAAGACTTAAGCATGCAAGGTGGAGTTGCCACCAAATATCAAATTCCATCCCGTTTTCCATATAAGCTTACTTAAACCTTATCATAGAGATGAAAAAGCCTCAAGTAGAGGCGTATCATAGCAAGCAGTAATAGGCTTGAGGGTCCAACATGACAGATAAGTATAGGAGTTCCTTGCTGATTAAGTGGTGTGCCATTCAAATCACCCTTTCACACATAAGATTCTTGTGAAATGGAAGGACTTGCCAAAAGCAAAGCTAATCGGGAGTCTATCCATAATTATGGAAATTTAAGAGGCAAGTTCAAGTGTATGAAAACTTAAAAGGTAACAAGTACATCGCCCAAATAGGTGGGCGAGGATGTCACTAACTTTTCCTTTTAGCCTAGCAAAAAGGAGTTTTGGAAGGCATTTATGTACATAGATTATTCTTTATAATTCTAGAAAATTTTCTAGAATGTTCCATATTTTTCCTTATATGTAAATATTTAGATATTTACTTAAGAGAATTTTAGATGACTAATATGGACCATAAGATTAAATCAATCTTCACCATTTATTAAAGAGGTGGAGGTTTATATATAGGTGTTGACTTTATTTGTTGTACTTTCTTATTTTGAGTAATAGAAATCATTTTTTCTAACTTTTGTGTTTTCTTTTATTTATTTATTTATTTTTATCATAAATGCTTAATTAACTTCCATAAGTCTAAATCAAACACTTTTGGAAAAACTTACGTAATTTGATTGTATTGGAACAAAATTTGCTAGCATCGTATAAGGTCAGAGTTTGCGTAAAAATTAGCCTATGACACATATGGAACATGAATAGTTTAGATTTAAAAAGAATTACAAAATTGACAAAAAATTATTTTCAAATAACATGGCAAAGGTGTAGTATTGTGGAATTGATTGACATGACTGCTCACTATTAATTGTCTTATGCATAAGCCTAAAAGAGAAAGCCTAAGGTACTATGGCTGCACTTTTTCTTTTTCTTTTTTAAACTTTTAAACCATTAAATAATAATTGAGTTAATACTATTAGGGGTGTACACGGTACGGTACAATTCGGGAATTTACAAATCTACGTATTGTCTTGAAATTTTGGGAATTTTAAAAATTAAGTATTGTAATTGTCTTGAAAATTTGGTACAGTTCTATAAAAATTCGGTATAGTTTGGTATAGGTACAAAACAATACAGTACAGTATAATTCGAAACTTCAGATAAATCAATAATTTTAAATAAAAAATAAATACACACAATAATAAATAAAAATACAATTAAAATATCTCAACAAGGATAATTAAAATTTAAGTCAAAATACATTACTTAAAAATCAACATTCAACAGTCTTCCTTTGCATTATGCTGACATTGAATTCAGAATCTTGAGTAATATTTAAAAAAATACAGATTTTAAATAATTAAATCACAAAAAAATATAAACATTAAATAGATATTTAAAAAACTTATGCAAATATAATAATTACCCAATTCAAATTTTTCATATTCTTCGATCAATGCCTCTGAAGCCAAAAGTGTAGCCGATCTCAACCAATTTTGACAACAAATGAGAACCTCGGCTGTAATCGGAGTTAAAGAACTTCTAAATTTGTCTAAAGTCCTTCCTCCAGTGCTGAAAGCTAATTCAGAAGCTATAATCGAGCACTGAACAACCAAAACATCTTTGGCAACCTTAGCCAAAATTAGATAATTTGGCTCATTTATCTTCCACCAGCTCAAAATGTCAAAATGAGGCTCATTTACTAATTTATCGGTCAAATAAGCATCCAAATCTCCTTGAGATACAACTTGCTCTTTATCTTCATTTTACAAAAACCACCCATCAATATCATCAGAATTTGGTGGTGGGGCTACAATTCGATTAACATTAACCTCTTCCAATTTTTTATGTTCTTCTATCAATCCATTCAAAGCAATTTTCACTTTAGAAACTAATTTCTTCATCTCATTCTCATCATAAAAAGCTGTGTATTTTGAAAATAGAAATTTCATTTTAAATCTAGGATCCAAAATCACAGCTATGAAAAGAATGACATTCATCTTGTTAATCGAACTCTAATACTTATCAAATTTCAACTGCATTTATTTCCCCATTTCTTTTAAAAAATCATCACCACTAGTTTGAGAAGAATGCAATAAGTTCAAAATACGCAAAATCTCTGAAAAATATAAGTTGGAAGTTGAATATAATGACCCAGACAACTTGCAAGTCACATCATAAAATCGCTTCAGAAATTTTGTGAGAGTTGTGAGTTGTTTCCAATTACTCTCAGTCAAATAAGCAGCCCAAACTCAATGAAATATTTGCTATCCATATCCTCCAACTTATCAAAAAATTTTTGATACCCCAAAGCAATATCTAACATCAAGTACATTGAATTCCACCTAGTAGGACAATCTATGATCAAACTTTTCATGTACACGATATCTACTGCCTCATAAGATTTTTTAAAAGAATCTAACCTTTGAGGACTACTTCTAACATACTTGATAACATCTCTAATCTTTTTAATAGATTCATCAACATTAACACATTTGAGCCCATCTTTCACAATTAGATTTAAGATGTGAGCACAACATCTCATGTGAAAAGTTTCACCACCCAAAACAAATGCATCTCCCTTGCTTAATGTATTTTTCAACTGTTGAATTACAGTATCATTAGATGATGCATTATCAGCAGTTATACACATCACTTTAGTCAAACCCCAATCATCCATACAATTATCAACAACAACACCAACATTACTTCCTTTGTGGCTTTTAACAACACAAAAATTCAAAATTCTTTTATGCATCTTCCAATTTGAATCAATAAAATGTGCAGTTAAACACAAATATGATACATTTTGAATGCTAGTCCAAGTATTAGTTATCATTGAAACTCTTTTGCATTCAATTTTAAGAAAATCTTTCAATTTCTCTCTCTCCTTCATAAAAAGAGTGTAACATCTTCTAGCAATAGTCACTTTAGATGGAATTTTAAATTTAGGACAAATCGCTTCAATGAATTCCCTAAAACCCTCATGTTTAACAAAATTAAATGGTAGTTCATCCTTGATGATCATCCTAATTAAAGCTTATGTATAAGCTTCTTGATCAAATTTCTAACTAACTAATGACGTATTATTACCGAACCCAACAAAACTCAAAGTTGTTTGTGACTTATCCTTATTTTTAAATACAGCCACTAACTCTTTTTTATCGTAAATTTTTTTGCAACTTTTCCTTAAATGTTTCCACAATCCTAAAGTGCCTAACTCACTCCTTCCTTGGTAATCTTTACCACACTACTTACATTTAGCTCTTCCCATTTCATTACCGTTAGCATATAACAATCTATCAAAATGCTCCTAAACTTCAAACCTACTTTTTTTACTTGCAGGCATACTAGGAGAAGTAGCATTACTTACTGAATTTGGAGTTGCAAAAGATTCTGTTGGTGGGACAGCAAGCGGAGGACCCATAATCTCATCGATCGATTCCACTCTCTCATTTGAATGCTTTCTTTTATTCAATAAATAAGAGTTGCTGAAGCTAGAAGTTTTCCTCATTTTTCTTTGAGCCAATTCTGCATGCAACAAAAGCAATCATTATTACTCTTAAGACATACTTAATTCTGAGCCAATTCTACATGCAAAAAAGCAATCATCATTACTCTTAACATATAAATCCTTACACAATTACTGCTTTCTTCTTCCTATTTTCTTCATATATCATCTAACTATAAGATTACTCTGTAGAAGGACTACAGAAGAAACCAACAGCAGCAGAGAAAACCTGTATGGCCCCTAACATGACCCTAATTTAAATTGCATTTTTGAATGGGATTTTTAAGTGATTAAGATTAAATTAAATGAGAATTTTGTATAAGTAATGGTTAAGGGGGTAAATTGTCATGTTATTATGCAAATTGCATGAAAATAAAATTTAAGAGTATGGTTTAATATTATTTGAGGGTGCAATTGAAGTAAAAAGGTATTAATTTGGGGTAAATTTATAATTTTGAAAACTTAAGGGTCAAATGTGGATAAAAGCATATATTTAAAGGTCAATTTTAGAGAAGGAATAAATTGATAGGTTAATGTATGAAAGGAATTAAAAGGATGGGTTAAAGTTTAACATGCAAAGATTAGCTAAGGTATTTTGTGGCATGCAAAAGGTGTAAGGACTAAAAAGGGAATTATCCCTTGCTATTATAAAAAGCCAACTTTGAAGAGAGAGAAGAGAGAATGGGACGACATTCTTTTAAGAAAACGTAGAAATGTTCTTCTTTCTCTCTCTTTTGATTTCTTAAGTAATCTTGAAGAGGAAATTGTGCATGTTGGTTAATCAAGAGTTTAAGGCATTAAACTAAGGTAAATAATCTATTAATGAACCCTTCATCATCATCATCTTCATCTTCTTCTTCTTCTTTTCATTTTTGACTTAGGAGAATGTTAATTAAGTGCTGGAAATTTGAATGACGATGATATTTGTGAAGGAGAAGAGGAAGGAAGAAAGAACAAAGGAAAGGATATTGCTAGAGGTTGAAGACATAGGGATTTTTGGCCAAGGTATGGGAATTAGGGCTTTTCATATTGCATGTGGAATTAATTGCTGGAATTTGTTATGATCGACAGAAATTTAAGATTTGCGTTTTGCTAGATTTTATCGAAGTGAGGTTGAAGAACAGATTGTGTCTTTGCTGAGTCGTGAAGCTCTTCATGAGTCGTGAACTATTGTCCGACTCGTGAATCTCTTCATGAGTCGTGCATCTTCTTCCTCTAGGTCACTTGTGAATGTTGGTCTTACTCGTGAATACCTTCACGAGTCGTGAATTTTAGTCCGACTCATGAGCCTCTTCACGAGTCATGATATGTAACTTTCTTCTCCACTCATGAACCCCTTCACGGGACGTGAATTTTGGTCTTCTTGCTTCACTCATGAATCTCTTCACGAGTCGAATGCATCTTCACGACTGATTGACCTATTTGGATTGTTTTGCTCATAAGTTGAGCTATAGAACAAAAAATTAAGTGATTTTTTTTGCATTGAAAAATAGACGTCTAGAAATATATTTCATATGAAGAAACCTAAACTTAAATCTGCCTCTAAGTATATGGAATTTAGGGTTGAATCCGGACTAGTCCCCTAGACTTCTTATAGAAACAGAATCTGTAATAATAGGCATAACTTTTTGTAAAGATGTTGAAATGTTACAAAATAAAATTTTTGTAAAACTAGAGACATGAAAGTATAACTTTGATGAAGAAATATTGGCCTAAATCCTTCTAAATTTTACGTTATGAATTTTTGTAAGTGACGGTCCACACTATTTTGGTTTTAAAAACAACCTATAGTATTTTTCAAATAACTTGAGCTATAAGTCAGATATTAAGATGAATTTTGATGCTATGGAAACTAGAACATAGGGGGATAAGATTGTAGAAGATCATTTTGATTAAAAATGACATCTTCCCTTTCAAATGTGGCTCACAAGTCGAGTCCAGAATGCTACCCTGTACAGATTTTTGCTACACTTGATATTATGATTTTTAATTAATTGAGACAAATAGTTGTTTATGTGATAGTAAAATAAATTGGATAGGGCATGTAATATGACTATCAATGAAGGATTTATATGCATACATATACATTCGTTTGTGTATATGAATAAAGATTAGTGATGAAATATCTAACCTATACATGTAATTAGACTTGTACATGATTGTCATATGACAAATTGATGTATACATATATAATCCTATGACATGAAAGTGCACATGATCTGAATGATGATAAAGGCATATATATTGGTAAAAATGCTTATAGGAATAAGCCTACTATATGCAAATGTACCTACAAGTATGTAAATTTACGATTATGTATATGAGTGTATGAACATATGAGATGCTTAATGAAAACATGATCCAGTATATGATATGATGATTATATGTCATGCCTATTTGTCATGATGAAAATTTATAGTCACACGAATTGGATGAGCTAATTGTATAACTTGGCATATGAAATGTGCATATATCTGTTTATGCACCAGAGAACTCATAATTTTATAAGATTCTATATATGTAAAAATAGTATACTCTGAATACAGTCTTAATATGTGAATTAAACATGAATATAGTTCTGCCTGCAATAGAGTTTCTAATATGGATAGATAGGCGCCTATAGGGAAATTGCAGCTGCCATAGTCTGGCCCAATTGGGTCTAAAGTATGTTTGATCCCATTTGGATCATGAACAACCCCGTTTGGGTTAATAGGCAACCCCGTTTGGTTCTGCTTGATCAGTCTACAGTATAATTTGGCCCCGTTTGGGTCTGTAGATCCGATATCTTTGAATATTCTTCATTTTGATATCGATGTGTATCAATAGTTCCCATTATCCACTGATAAAGCTAAGGCAGGCTAAAATTTAAATATAGTAATGGTCATAATTAGTCAATTAAAGTTTATCTTACTAAAGATCGTTATTGTGAATTATATTGTTGGTTTGTCTATAAAAATTGTGTTTCATTGAATATGTTCACATTGAAAATTGCCATCTATATGAATTATGAAAATGAAATATTTGTTACTCTCTTGGGTACAATGTTTATGTACTTGAGGATATGCTTTATGCTTTAAAGTATTTGTTATTATTGTTATGTTATGTTGTACATGTTATTTATTGTATATATTGTATATGTATATTTTGATGACCATTGTGAGTGGTCATCCATCTATAGATATTCCCCACTAAGCTTTATAGCTTAGCACGGGTTATTTATCCGTGTAGGTACTGTTAACAAGATTTTTTACTGAGGGACAATCTCTGCATCAGGAAAGGCCAACTACCGACTGTTAACCTTGATGTAGGATATTTTTGTATTACTATTAACATATGTTTTTCTTTATGGTCAGTTATCTTATAAAATGTATATAACCTGTGAGAAGTGTTGTAACTCACTAGTAATAAAGCTAAGAAAGAGTATGTGTGCATGTGATATACATAAAGTAATATTCATATAGTATAGTATGCATGATACTAAGTATGAAATGCAATACAGGAATAGACTTGTAGCACGTACATAGGTATATGAAACCATATGACATGATTAATGGTAAAATGATGGTTAAGCGAATATACGATATAAGCATGATTAATAGTATTTAAATTATCAGATAAATAGGGTATTTGCATAGGGGGTGCGACAAATTTGTGGTATTAGAGCCTTGGTTTAGCCTTTTCTGGGTAAAAATGAACCTAGGATTCTATATTATGATATAGTGTTTTGTTGGCCTGATGCAGAAGTCCCTGTTTTCTTATAGATTGAAGATGGAGAGCTCTAGAGATACTTTTGAGGAATCGGCTGAAAGTAACAAGTCGGTTAGAACCAATCCTTCCAATCTTGGATCTTCATCATCCAATTCAAATGAGGTCCCAGCAGCCATTTCTGTAGAAGCATTGTTAAAGATATCACATGATGTGGCTCAAATTCTTCAAAGGATGATAGCACCTAAAGCTCCAATATCTGAAATTATGAAGCATGGTGCTGAAGAGTTTTTAGGCACTAATCTAGAACAGTCTGAGGAAGCTGAATTTTGGCTGGAAAGGCTAGAGAGAATTTTTGATGAAATTCATTGTCTAGTGGGTCATAAGGCATTTTGTGTTGTGTCTTTATTATAGGGAGCGGCTTATGATGGGTGGAAGTTGGTGTTGAAGCAACTCTAGTTACTAGATCCCCTTACATGGGAATTTTTCACAGCTGAATTCAAGTAAAAAGTATGTTACTGAAGCATATAAGCAAGAGAGGTTAAAGCAATTTCTCAAGTCGGTTAGAACCAATCCTTCCAATCTTGGATCTTCATCATCCAATTCAATTGAGGTCCCAGCAGCCATTTCTGTAGAAGCATTGTTAAAAATATCACATGATATGGCTCAAATTCTTCAAAGGATGATAGCACCTAAAGGTCCAATATCTGAAATTATGAAGCATGGTGCTGAAGAGTTTTTAGGCACTAATCTAGAACAGTCTGAGGAAGCTAAATTTTGGCTGGAAAGGGTAGAGAGAATTTTTGATGAAATTCATTGTCTAGTGGGTCATAAGGCATTTTGTGTTGTCTCTTTATTATAGGAAGCAGCTTATGATTGGTGGAAGTTGGTGTTGAAGCAACTCTAGTTACTAGATCCCCTTACATGGGAATTTTTCACATCTGAATTCAAGTAAAAGTATGTTACTGAAGCATATAAGCAAGAGAGGTTAAAGAAATTTCTCAACTTGAAGCAGAGAGTTATGTCTGTGGCTGAGTATGAGAAAGAATTTAGTCACCTGTGCAAATATATTCCTGATGAGATGTTAACTGATGCTTTTAAATGTAGACAGTTTGAAGATGGGTTAAATGATCGTATTAGAGAAAAGTTAATTGGATCTACATCTTTGCAAGTGGTTAACTTCACTCAACTGGTTACAGCAGCCTTGCGAGTTAAAAAGAATGAAATTGCAAAAAGGGAGAGAAAATAGAGAAGGAGTGGGTCCAAGGGTGGATCTTTCATTAGAAAGAGAGCTAGAGGAGCTCAAGGAAATCAGCCAGCTGAGTCCGGCTATAGTTCTACAAAAAGGGATAAGAGACAAGAATCATCTATAGTGTCTAAACAGGGAAGGGAAGCTTCAGGGAAACAAAGTGGGGGGCAACCTCCAGTGTGTCCCCATTGTACTAGGCAACATTGGGGTAGTTGCAGGAAATTGACTGGGGCATGTTTCAAGTGTGGTGGTACCGATCACTTCATGGCAAACTATTCTTTAAAGAGGGAATAGGGTGTTGGACAGTAGGGCAGTAGAGGAACTTTTAATGCACCACCTTCGGGTAGAGGCAGAGGAAGTGGACATGAGGGATCGAGTCATCAGGGATCCCAATCCAGGAACATTTTTGAATCAGTTGACAGACCCACAGCTTTAGTTGTTCCTATTCGGGCTTATGCAATGAAAGCTAGAGAGGATCAGAGTGCTCTAGAAATCATAGCTGGTATTTTCTCTCTCTTAAATTCTAACATGCATGCACGAATTGATCCTGGTTCCACTCATTCTTATGTTTTCACTGGGGATATGGATAGGAATGAGTCTACTGTACATGAATTGGAATATGATATATGTGTAACCAACCCTTTGGGTCACAGTGTTGTTGTTAATAGAGTGTATAAATAGTGTCCTATTGTAATTCAAGGGAAAGAATTCCTTGTTGATCTTATTGAGTTACCATTCCGGGAGTTTGATATTATATTGGGTATGGATTGGCTGTCTAGACATCATGTAGTAATTAATTGTGAAGCTAAAACTGTAACTCTTATTAGTGCTGATGGTAAAGAAACTATAGTTCAGGGCATTCGATCTAAACCCATAGCTAATGTAATAACAGCTATGCAAGCTAAACGATTTCTGAGAAAGGGGTGTGAAGCTTTCTTAGCACTTATGCTTGATTCAAGAAAAGAGAATGTGAATCTCCAAGAGATTCCAGTGGTGAAAGAATTTCCTGATGTGTTCCCTGAAGACTTACCTAGTCTTCCACCTGAAAGGGATGTTGAGTTGTCTATAAAAATTCTACCTGGTACAGTTCCTATTTCGAAGGCACCCTACAGGATGGCTCCTTTGGAATTGAAGGAACTAAAGGTTCAATTATAGGAGTTGCTTGACAAAGGCTTTATTAGGCCTAGTGCATCACCTTAGGGTGCACCGGTTTTATTTGTGAAGAAAAAAGATGGGTCTATAAGGATGTACATAGATTACAGACAGTTAAATAGGGTAACAGTGAAAAATAAGTACCCTTTACCTAGAATTGAAGATTTATTTGATCAGTTGAAGGGTGCTGGAGTGTTTTCCAAGATTGATTTGGGATCGGGTTATTATCAACTTTGGGTTAAGGATGTGAATGTTTCAAAAACAACCTTTAGAACTCGATATGGGCATTATGAGTTTTTGGTGATGCCATTTGGGTTAACAAATGCACCGGCTACATTTATGGATCTTATGAATAGGGTATTTAGACCCTACTTGGATCAATTTGTTGTTGTGTTCATAGATGACATTTTGGTGTATTCGAGAAATGAAGCGGAACATGCTGAGCATTTGAGAATTATTTTATAGACACTGAGGGAGAATAAGTTATATGCTAAGCTAAGCAAATGTGATTTTTGGCTTAAGGAAATTTCTTTCCTTTGTCATGTAGTATCTTTTGAAGGCATTAGAGTGAATCCAGCTAAAATAGAGGCTATAGTGAATTGGAAGTCGCCTTGAAGTGATAAAAGTGAGAAGTTTTCTGAGCTTAGCAGGTTATTATCGTCGTTTTGTGAAAGTCTTTTCAGTTATAGCTGCACCACTCACTAAACTGTTGAGAAAGGGTATAAAATTTAAGTGGACTAACCGGTGTCAGGTAAGCTTTGATCAGTTGAAGAAATTTTTGATAGAGGCTCCAGTTTTGACACAACCAGTTACAGGAAAGGAGTATGCTATGTATAGTGATGCTTCTAGAGTTGGCTTGGGTTGTGTGTTAATGCAAGATGGTAAAGTAGTTGCCTATGCATCTAGACAGTTGAAGCCGCATGAGCAAAATTATCCAACTCATGACCTAGAGTTAGCAGTAGTAGTGTTTACCTTAAAAATTTGGCGACATTATTTGTATGGGGAAAAGTGCAGAATCTATACAGATCACAAGAGTCTCAAATATTTGCTCACTCAAAAGGAACTTAACTTGAGGCAGCGAAGATGGTTAGAACTGTTTAAAGATTATGATTGTATAGTGGATTACCATCCAGGCAAAGCTAATGTTGCAGCTGATGCCTTGAGCCGTAAGATGATGGCTGCTATGATTGCACATCACTGTAGATGGAAACTTGCATATGATGGTTCTTTAATAGCACAGTTGAAGGCTAGACCTTGTTTGAAGCAAACGGTGATCGATGCTCAGAAACATGATGAAAGGTTGCAACAGATTTAGAAGTCTTCACATGAAGGGACCCAGTCTGAGTATTCATTGAAAGAGGATAGGGATGTGTATTATCAGAATAGATTATATGTTCTTGATGACAAAGAATTAAAAAGAACAGTATTGAATGAGGCTCACAATACAATATTTACTATGCACCCTGGTGGAAATAAGATGTACCATGATTTGAAACAAAGTTATTGGTGGCCTAGCATAAAGAAAGATGTGGTAGCATATGTCTCCAAATGTTTGACTTGTCAGCAGGTGAAAGCAGAGCACCAGTTACCCTCTGGTTTGTTGAACCCCATCCCAATTCCACAGTGGAAATGGGAGGATATTACCATGGATTTTGTAACAAGATTGCCCTTTACACAGAAAAAGCATGATGCAGTTTGGGTTATAGTTGATAAGCTGACTAAATCAGCTCATTTCATACTAGTTTGGATGGATTACTCTATGGATAAATTAGCAAAACTTTATGTAAATGAGATTGTTAGACTCCATGGCATTTCAGTGTCAATAATATCTTATCGAGATCTGAGATTCACATCGAGATTCTGGCAGAGTTTGCAATAAGCACTAGGAACTCAACTCCGTTACAGTACAACATTCTACAATCAGATAGATGGGCAATCCGAACGGGTTATCCAAATTCTAGAAGATATGATGAGAGGATGTATTTTGGATTTTGCAGGAAGTTGGGATAGATATTTAGCTTTAATGGAGTTCGCCTACAATAACAATTACCAAAGGAGCATCGAGATGGCACCTTATGAGGCCTTATATGGTCGAAAATGTAGAACTCCTATTTACTGGACTGAATTGTCGGAGCGCAGAGTTGTTGGTCCAGATATTGTTAAAGATACAGAAGAAAAGGTACAAGTTTTCAAGCAGTGATTAAAGGAAGCTAGTGATAGACAGAAGTCGTATGCTGATTTAAAAAGAAAAGACATTGAATATCAAGTGGGTGACAAAGTGTTTTTGAAAGTGTCCCCTTAGAGAAGAGTATTGAGATTTGGAAAAAAAGGATAAATTGAGCCCGAGGTTTATTGGCCCATATGAGATTCTTCAAAGAGTTGGGCCAGTGGCATATAGGTTGGCTCTCCCTATGAAACTAGCCAAACTCCATAATGTATTTAATGTTTCTATGCTTCGAAGGTATCGTTCAGATGAATCTCATGTAATACCAGTTTAAGATATGCAAGTACAGGTAGATTTCACTTATGATGAAGAGCTTATAACAATTCTGGCTAGATAAGTTAGACAGCTAAGGAATAAGCAAATTCCACTTGTTAAAGTGCTCTGGCAACATCACGATTTACAAGAAGTTACTTGGGAGCTAGAAACAGCTATGAAGGAACAACATCCTCACTTATTCAAAACAGGTATGAATTTCGAGGACGAAATTCTTAAAGGAGGAGAGAATTGAATGGCCCCTAACATGACCCTAATTTAAATTGTATTTTTGAATGGGATTTTTAAGTGATTAAGATTAAATTAAATGAGAATTTTGTATAAGTAATAGTCAAGGGGGTAAATTATCATGTTATTATGCAAATTGCATGAAAATAAAATTTAAGAGCATGGTTTAATATTATTTGAGGGTGCAATTGAAGTAAAAAGGTATTAATTTGGGGTAAATTTATAATTTTGAAAACTTAAGGGTCAAATGTGGATAGAAGCATATATTTAAAGGTCAATTTGAGAGAAGGAATAAATTGATAGGTTAATGTATGAAAGGAATTATAAGGATGGGTTAAAGTTTAACATGTAAAGATTAGCTAGGGTATTTTGTAGCATGCAAAAGGTTTAAGGACTAAAAAGGGAATTATCCATTGCTATTATAAAAATCCAACTTTGAAGAGAGAGAAGAGAGAGTGGGATGACATTCCTTCAAGAAAACGCAAAAATGTTCTTCTTTCTCTCTCTTTTATGATTCAAAGTTGATTTCTTAAGTAATCTTGAAGTGGAAATTGTACATGTTGGTTAATCAAGAGTTTAAGACATTAAACTAAGGTAATTAATTTATTAATGAACCCTTCATCATCATCTTCTTCTTTTTTTCATTTTGACTGAGAAGAATGTTATTTATGTGCTGGAAATTTAAATGATGATGATATTTGTGAAGGATAAGAGGAAGGAAGAAAGAGCAAAGGAAAGGATATTGCTAGAGGTTGAAGACATAGGGATTTTCAACCAAGGTATGGGAATTAGGGCTGTTCATATTGCATGTGGAATTAATTGCTGGAATTTGTTATGATTGACAGAAATTTAAGATTTGCATTTGGCTGGATTTTATCGAAGTGAGGTTGAAGAACAGATTGTGTCTTTGCTGAGTCGTGAAGCTCTTCATGAGTCGTGAACTATTGTCCGACTCGTGAAACTCTTCACAAGTCGTGCATCTTCTTCCTTCGGGTCACTCGTGAATGTTGGTCTCACTCGTGAATACCTTCACGAGTCGTGAATTTTAGTTCGACTTGTGAGCCTCTTCATGAGTCGTGATATGTAACTTTCTTCTCCACTCGTGAATCCCTTCACGAGATGTTAATTTTGGTCTTCTTGCTTCACTCGTGAATTTCTTCACGAGTCGAACGCTTCTTCACGACTGATTGACCTATCTAGATTGTTTTGCTCATAAGTTGAGCTATAGAATAGAAAATTAAGTGATTATTTTTTCATTAAAAATAGACTTCCATACCTATATTTCATATGAATAAACCTAAACTTAAATCTGCCTCTAAGTACATGGAATTTAGGGTTGAATTCGGACTAGTCCCCTAGATTGCTTATAGAAACAGAATCTGCAATAATGGGCATAACTTTTTGTAGAGATGTTGAAATGTTACAAAATAAAATTTTGGTAAAACTAGAGACATGAAAGTCTAACTTTGATGAAGAATTGTTGGCCTAAATCCTACTAAGTTTTACGTTATGAATTTTTTTAAGTGACAGTCCACATTGTTTTGGTTTTAAAAACAACCTATAGTATTTTTCAAATAACTTGAGCTATAGGTCAGATATTAAGATGAATTTTGATGCTTTGGAAACTAGAAACATAGGGGGATAAGATTGTTGAAGAGCATTTTTCCTAGAAATGACATCTTCCATTTCGAATGTGGCTCACAAGTCGAGTTTAGAATGCTGCCCTGTACAGATTTTTGCTACACTTGATATTATGATTTTTAATTAATTGAGACAAATAGTTGTTTATGTGATAGTAAAATAAATTGGATAGGGCATGTAATATGACTATCAATGAAGGATTTATATGCATACATATACATTCGTTTGTGTATATAAATAAAGATTAGTGATGAAATATCTAACCTATACATGTAATTAGACTTGTACATGATTGTCATATGCCAAATTGATGTATACATATGTAATCTTATGACATGAAAGTACACATGATCCGAATAGAGTTTCAGATATGGATAGATACGCGCCTATAGGGAAATTACAGCTGCCATAGTCTGGCCCAATTGGGTCTAAAGTATGTTTGATCCCATTTGGATCATGAACAACCCCATTTGGCTTGATAGGCGACCCCATTTGGGTCTGCTTGACCGGTCTACAATATAATTTGGCCCCATTTGGGTCTATAGATCCGATATCTTCGGATATTCTTCATTTTGATACCGATATGTATCGATAATTCCCATTATCCACTGATAAAGCTAAGGCAGGCTAAAATTTAATTATAGTAATGGTCATAATTAATCAGTTAAAGTTTATCTTACTAAAGATCATTATTGTGAATTATATTGTTGGTTTGTCCATAGAAATTGTATTTCATTGAATATGTTCACATGGAAAATTGCCATTTATATGAATTATGAAAATGAAATATTTGTTACTCTCTTGGGTACAATGTTTATGTACTTGAGGATATGCTTTATGCTTTAAAGTATTTGTTATTATTGTCATGTTATGTTGTACATGTTATTTATAGTATATATTGTATATGTATATTTTGATGATCGTTGTGAGTGGTCATCCATTTGTAGATATTCCCCACTAAGCTTTATAGCTTAGCACGGGTTATTTATCCGTGTAGGTACTGTTAACAAGATTTTTTACTGAGGGACGATATCTGAATCCGGAAGGGCCAACTACCGACTGTTAACCTTGATGTAGGATATTTTTGTATTACTATTAACATATGTTTTGCTTTATGGTCAGTTATCTTATAAAATGTATATAACCTATGAGAAGTGTTGTAACTCACTAGTAGTAAAGCTAAGACAGAGTATGTGTGCATTTGATATACATAAAGTAATATTCATATAGTATAGTATGCATGATACTAAGTATGAAATCCAATACAGGAATAGACTTGTAGCACGTACATAGGTATATGAAACCATATGACATGATTAATGGTAAAATGATGGTTAAGCGAATATGCGGTATAATCATAATTAATAGTATTTAAATTATTAGATAAATAGGGTATTTGCATAGGGGGTGCGACAAAAGCAACTCATTCCAATAGTGAATCCCCAGACCATAGTGACTCAAGGAGATAAGGGAAGATTTATTCATGGCATGTACACAAATTTCTATTTAATTTTAACTAAACAATGGAGATCAATGCATGTAAGGTTACATAATAAAAATGAATCTCATAGATAATAAACCTTAGTTTTAGTTACTTTTGACGTAAAATAACTTATAATTTTTCTAAATCTCTATTCAAAATCATCTCATGTAGGTTAGAACATATATTTTGAATGAGTTTTAATTGAACCCAAACTAAAACAAAAGAGTACCAGTAAGTTCTATATCAAAACATTGATTTATGGAAAATTATATTTAAATTTGAAATAGCTGGAGAATATTCTAATGTTAATTGGATAAAATACTTTCATATACAAAATAATTATTGAAATCGTTAACAAAAAAAATGTTAATAGAACAGTAAATAAAATGTTCTACCCTGTGACAGATTTGGAAATAGATTCGTCAATATATCTAGCAATGGAAATAATTTTTGCACTTAAATTAATTAAAAAATGGTCATAACTTAATTTTATCTCAAAACTAATTTTGTCCAAGGTTTTTAATGGGAAGTCTTTTAAACTGATTAATTGATATTCAATGATTACTGAAAGCTATCTATTTTGACAAACTTTTGCTTGTTAAATTGAATTCCGGAAGGTATAAAATCTCACGCAACTCTTAGATTAAGGAACTCGCGAAGTATATTTTATTTTTTTGTCTCTATTACTTAGTTTCCTCATTTTCAGAGAGGAAAATTCACGCAAACTAAAACAGCCAATTCTTGAAACTCATAATTATATACAAACTCATATCAATAAACTAAACTCAATTATGATTTCAACTATTAGTTATTAATTAATCAATAACAAGCAAGTATTATTGTGCAACATGGTCTCTGATCTGCCTAACATTCACATAATTATATGCATTTACACACACAAATGGACATGCATTCAGATCTAAATATCATTTCTAACCTCAGCAGGTGACAAAGCAGGAAAATATATAATGTAAACTTCCAACAGAGTAATCGTTCCAAATCTAAGATAATGGGGAGAAGAAATCATGAGTTCAAAATAGAACATAACCTTTCTTGCTATTCTGACGAAAGCTTAGCTGTGGGCTACTGTGGGTAGAAGCCAAGCCAAGCGGAGGTGGTTAAAGCGGCGGAGGAAGTGAAAGGTAGGGAATATGGCTGAAGAAAATGGCTGAAGCGGCGGAGGAAGTGAAAGGTAGGGAAGATAGCTAAAGAAAATGGCTGAAGCAGAGAGGAAAGAAAAAGGGGAAAGTTAGAGTGAAGAAAGGGATTGTAAAGGCAACTATCTAAACCTAATCAAATAATTTATTTTTTAATGTTTTAAAAAATTATAAATTCTTTAATTCCAATTTTTATTTCCCTCCTTGAACTTAAATTTTAAAGTTCAATTTTTAACTCCCTCCATATAATTTTTAGACTTAACATCCTTGCATTGCGGTGTATTGAATGCTAAAGGTTTACTTTGTCTTGAGCTGAATAGTCAATAATTCTTGAACTGGTTGCTCTAATTGATATCAATGTTGAATTGGTATGTATAAGATCAAAATTAATTAGCATACAAATTAATCACCCCATTTTACTCAACACTGTAATTTTTAAATTTTTATATGTATTAAAAAAGTAATTGATTTTAATTTTTTATTATTATATATTTTTGTACTATTAATTATTTTTGTCATAAAGATAAAATAAAAATAGAGAGTATTTTCTTTTTTATTTTTTGGTTAGAAGGAATAGATAATAATATTAAATTATAAATTTTATATTTCATTAAAAAAATTGAATTCAAAAAATCTCTTGCCTATTTAATTTAGTAGGCTCAGGACATTATATTAACTATATATAAAGCCTCTAGACTTCTCCGACATTATATAAACTATAATCGAAATTTCATATGCGTTTTATTTTTCAAGTGTGCTTAATTAGAATATCAATTGATCAAAATTTTGGTATATATAATAAGTTAATAATTATATATAATTACATTATAAAATCGCATACTCGTATAGGTATTGTGATAAAAATAGATAAATATTAATTGATTGATACTAAAAATAAATTAAATTAATTAGTATGATGGTGGTACCCTTGATGTCTCTGGATACTAGAGATGGCCAGAATCCCAAAGAAGAGTCATCGGTTGGATGAAAACCTAAAAATAAAGATATAATAACTGTATATAATTGTATTGTTAAGGTGATTATATACATATATAATTACACTAATTGATAAAATTTCATTAATATAATAACTGTATATAACTATATTGTTAATTTAAATACTTAATTAATCATCTAGGTATTGTGCAAAAATAAATGAATGTTAGTTAAGTGATATTGAGAGTATATGTACTTATATAAGTACATTCAATCATTCATGATATAAAAGTAAATAAAGTTAATTAATAAAATAATTACATATACATAGAATCATATAATTATATTAATAGATAAAATTTATTATATATAATAACTATATGTAATCTTATTATTGATTTACAACTCCATTACTAATATATATAGGTATTATACGAAAATATATACATACTAGTTGAATGACACTAAAAATAAATAAAATTAATTGATAAAATAATTATACACTCATATATAAATACATTAATTGGCAATATTTCATTATATATTATAAATATAGTTAATTACATTATGAATATAAATATTCATATATGTATTGCTCTAAAATAGATGAGTATTAGTTAATTGATACTCAAAGTAAATGAAATTAATTGATAAAGTATTTATGTGATAAATTGCTTAACTTACATATCTATATAGATATTTAATAAATATTATATATAAAGAAAATAAAATAATTATTGAATGATATTAAAGATATATTAAATTAAATATAAATTATTTTAATTATGTATTCATATTCATATATATATAGAATAATTATTACAATAATTAAATTTCTATTTTCAATAATTAAAATATTTAGTTTAACTTATTAACTCATTATTATCTTAATTTTATGTATTAAAATATATAATGTATATAATTATGTGATTAAATTTATGCAGTAAATAATTTTACACAAATTAGTAAAATTTCATTAATATAATAATTGTATATAATTGTATTGTTAATTTAAATACTCAATTACTCATATAGATATTGTGAAAAAATTAATGAATGTTAGTTAAGTGATACTGAAAGTATATTTACTCATATAAGTATATTTAATTATTTATGATATAAAGATAAATAAAATTAATTGATAAGATAATTACATACTCAAATAATTATATTAATTGATAAAATTTTTATATACGATAACTATATATAATCATATTATTGATTTACAACTTCATTATTACTATAGGTATTGTACGAAAATAAATACATACTAGTTGAATGACACTAAAAATAAATGAAATTAATTGGTAAAATAATTATACACTTATATAATACAATAATTGGTAATATTTCATTATATATAATAAATATATTTAATTGCATTATTAATTTAGATATTCATAAAGGTATTGTCCTAAAAATATACGAGTATTAGTTAATTGATTCTCACAGTAAATGAAATTAATTGATAAAGTACTTATATAATAAATTGATTAACTTAAATATTTATATAAAAATTTATAAAGAAAATAAAATAGTAGTTGAGTGATATAAAGATAGATTAAATTAAATACAAATTATTTTAGTTATATATTCATATTCATATATAGAATGATTATTATAATAATTAAATTTATTTTTTTAATAATTAAAATATTTAGTTTAGTTTATTAACTAATTATTATCTTAATTTTGTGTATTAAAATATAGAACTTAAATAATTATGAATTTAAATTTATGTAGTACATATATAATAAAAATTATAAGTAATATTTATATATAAATTACTAGTATTATATATAATAATTAATAAATATCGGTTCGTTTGGTACAATTCGGTACAGTTCAATACAGTTCTCGGTTAAATATATAGATTCATTTCAAATAAAGTGAACGGTACAATTCGGTTCGGTTTTTGTCAAAAAGTCAACGGTACAGTTCGGTTCTGGATCTTTTTTTCAGTTTTTCGGTTCGGTACAGAAAAATTCAGACTCGTGTACACCCCTAAATACTATTAGATGATTTAATTAGTAAAAGTTGAAAAATGGCATATACTTATACAAGAATGCTTGTTAAGGTTTAAAAACTTAGACAATTATATTGAATTATTTATTTTAATAATCAAAATAATAATATGATTTAATTATTAAAATATGAAAAATTACCATATACTGATAGGAGAATGCTAGTCAAGGCATAAAAATTGAGACAATTATATTTAATAATTTATTATTTATTTAATGGATTATATAGTATTGTTGGAAAAATGATTCGGTATACAGTACGATGGTATATCGTGCGCTATGTATCATTTGATCGAATAATATAAATGACTTTTTTTAATTATTTAATGAAATAGTGCTAGCACGCCACTTATCTGCACACTGAATTAACACTAGATTCTTGTTGTTTCAAATAGAAAAAAAATAATTATAGAAAGTTGTATCTAGCTTTCTTGTACCGTCTTTACATATCCTTTCTATATTAAGAATTAATCAGATAGTTTTGCTTTAAATCAACATTGACTACAAAAGTTCTGAATGCTGAACATTGATGTTTGTGTAGTTGATATGTATATGTCGCCATTTAGGTTTGTTTTGTCCAATTCATGAAAGAAAAAGTTAGCTTATTCATTCCTGTAGAAGAAGTTGAAACTAATTTATGTTCATTAATAATTATAAATATTTTTGAAATCTAAGATAAGATTCTAAGAATTGTAAATTCATTTTTTAAAACCTTCAATCTCATTATCAATGATTTAACTTTCAAAATGTTAGAAAGATACATTTAATACGCTACGAAACTTATTTTATACATATAATCTAACCTCAATAAATAAAAGAAAAATACAATTATTTTGGGTGTGTGTATAGCCAACAAAAGAATTAATGTTTCTTTCTTTTAATCACTAATATTATATTATTGACTTAGCATCTCCTTCATAACGTTTTCAAGAAAAAAGATTTTGTAAGATCTCATTTTGATTAAACAATATTTTCCGAAGTAGCTAACCTTTCAAAAATTAAAACTAAAGAAAAAAAAAGAGGGTTAGCTACGGCTTAAACCTACTCTGATTCTTGAACTATTTTATTAAACATTGGATGGAGTCACCGTAGAAAACATAAACTAATATATTAATCATTGGGGAGATATAATATTTTTTCAAAGAATATACCGTTTCCAATTGTATAAATCTCAATACATGTATTTTTTTTTTCTCTCTCTCTGTCAGCAATCCCATTTTATTTTATTTTATTTTTTGAAATATATAAAACCAATTAATTTAGAGGCAGATATTATCTGATTCATAATTTAAATTGCACTTTATACACAAGATAATAAATAAATTTAGAGCTTCATTTAAGAAATTTCAAATTTTTTTATCATTCGGAGCAACGTACGTTTTATCTTTGAATAGCTTATTAATTAATCTAACAAAAAATAAAAAAGCATATTAATTTGATTATTGCAAATTAAGCAAGGAAATTAGAGGGGGAGATGTATTTAATCTTCAAAGATATATATACTAAAAATTTTGTAGTTGAGGCCACCACATTGCGGGTCCAATATGAGATGATTCCTCAGGAAAAGTATCGCTAAACCATAGTCAAATTCTTTGTATTTTCCTTTTCAAAGGTGTAATCTAATCATGATCATTTTGGTATATTTAGATGAATAGCTCTTTCAATGATCAATGATTGTCATTATCTAGAATAAGAAACAGACGCATATATGAATTATGTAGCACATGCGTGTTACCCTATCCTGCCCACGTGTATACTTTTACATGTGAAGTTTATTTTCACTCTCAATCTAATTAAATATTTAATTACTAATGCAAACCTTTTTTTCATAATCAATTTAGATTTGTATGAGACATATATACTTATAATTAAACAAAAAATGCTTATTTTTAAATATTTAAAAATTCTTTAATGATAAGAATTAGAATTATATAAAATATCTAATCACAAAACTAAGTGGGTTATTTATTGGTTAATTGATTCTTTTCGAAATAATTCTCATAGAGAAAGATTATTTACATTGTAATGAAACTATAATATTTTAAAAACAAAGTGGTTTACATTTAATATTAATTAGCTAGAGAAAGAGATTGTGTGTGTCTGTTCAAACCCTTTGAAAACATGGGCTATTGCATATTCATGTATGCGTACAATAAAAACAATGGATGAGTGCTTTCATTGTCTTGCTTGTTATGTTAAAATTCTCAATTGATAACTAAATTAGTACAATTTCACTAAATTAAGATTAGTCACTTTCTTGAATACATGTATCTCCCAAAGAAAATAACAGAACTCATTTACGACTTTATACGAAAATATCATATTCATAGAAAGCTTATGGCACCAACAATTTGGGCTAATTTTAGTGCAAAGACAATACCTAATATTATGCTATATTTCAGAATGTAGAGCACGTACGCATAATATAATACCAACTTCTTGCAACAGGTCTGCCCATTGTACACAATTTGGATTCACTAAAACTATATATACCATAAATAAATGATGATAATTGATAAAAGGCCACTACGTCTATATTATTTTAACCAAGGCACATGCTTTACTTTACTTTTTCAATGAACCATCTATTAAGTGGCAACTCGTACACATAGTATGTTTGTTTAGTACTACGTTTATGTGGTCTCATCATCATCCTTTTTTTTTTTTTAAAAATCTTTTGAGTGTATGAGCAATACAGCACACTTGTATTCATTTTATAAAGATATTTATATACAATACAACAAACAACCTCAAGAGAACCAGACAAAACTGAGCCCAAAAGCTAACCACCCTGCCTATGTACCTACTGCATATTTATAACTTCCAGCATAAACAAAAGGCAAAAATGAGCTAGACTGCTTAAAAACCCAACCTATAAACCAACTGCATATTTAAAAGACTTAGCAATAACTAAAGGCAAAAATGAGCCAAAAAATGACAATAGTCCAAGCAGGCCAAAGATTAAACCCTTGTATCCCTTTGTTATGGATAACGGAGGAAAAAGCACCACTGCATGAACAAACACAATACCATCGAAAGGGAGAAGGAAACAACCCCTACGATTGATCAAACACCGCAGCAACAAGGGCTGCTACACATAAACATAACAAAAAAACTCCTTCAAGTGTGCTTTGCAAAAAGCTGAATGCCAATCACCTAGTAAATTATCAAGGAGAGAATTTTGCAGAGCACAACAACCAGCCCCTAAACAAGAAGATAAGAATCCATCAATAGATTTGGCGAAGAACCTCCAATCAATCTAATTCAACCAAGCAACAAAATTCTCTTTACGACAAGTTCCCTGTTTTGCCAAACTGTCGACCAGATAATTACACTCCCTTCATCTGTAAACAAAGAAAATCCTATTGAACCGGACAATAAAATTATTGATTTCATTTAACACACAACCCAGTTTCCAAGGTCTAGGTGCTCTAGAATTGTTTAGCCAAGCTACCACCAAAGAAGAGTCAATCTCAAAGAGTATAGATTTATTGTGTTGAATGAGGAAGTCAATGGACCCCTGTAGAGCTTTTTGGACAACCAAATCTTCAGCTGCAATGGAATTGGTAATTTAAATATTGCAAGAAAATAATCACAGAACTTTACTCAAAGAGTCTCTTAAAACCCCTCCTATTCTAATAGGTCCGAGATTACCAAATGATGAACCATTCAATTTCCATTTCAGCATTCCTAAGGCGGGAGGGGACCATTTAATCACTACAAGAAAATTAGCAAATAGCAACGAAAATTATTGATTTTCCATTGCCAATCAAAATTAGCAACGGAAATTAGCAACGGCACATTCGAAAGCTAATTTGATGATTGCTATTTTTTAGCAAAGGAAATAAATTTCGTTGCTAAAAAATAGCAACCGTCAAATCTGCAACTACTCGTTCCGTTGCTAATTTTAGCAACAGAACTCAAATTTCGTTGCAAAAATCTAACCAGTGTAAGATTTCGTGAATTGGTCAAAATTTAGTAACAAAAAATTTCATTTTCGTTGCAAAATTTAGCAACAAAAAAATTGATTTCCGTTACTAAATTTAGTGTTTCTAAATTTTGCAACGGATATTTCATTCTGTTGCTAAATTTAGCAACAGAAAAATTAAATTTTCTTTGTTAAATTTAGCTATGGAATAATATTTCCGTTGCTAAATTTAACAACGAAAATTGTAACATTTTTATAGCTTTGCATAATGTTTTAATTTCAATCAAAATATATTGTTTATAAATAAATAAAATCAAAATTCATAATATAATTTATCAAAATATTCTTATTGACTATTGTAAAGTATTTTGAAAACAAATTCTACATTTGTAAAGTAAGAATCAATAAAAACCATAACATAAGTATCACAAACACAACATAAAGTCAGTCGCAATACCTAAATATTACAAATCTAAACTATGTAGTTGGTAAAGAAGGACGATCTGGTTGCTGAGATGTGTTGCCCTTGTTCTTCGTCTCTTTCACCTCATTCCTTAGCTAGATCATAGTATCCATCAATATGTTGACTGTGTTCTCTAGCTAAATGGCTCTCTCAAAAGGTTCAGACTGCCTACTACAAACAGTTGTCAATGATGCAGAGGAATGCAAATAGGATGTGTTCACAGTAGAACCTAAGCCAAAAATCCATCCACGGTTATTCTTACCACTAACTACTTGAAAACATATCTGACTCTCATCGACATTTTCAGAGCTCTACTACTGTTGAGTAAGAGTCTCTTGTATTTGCTCTTATCATTACAATATATAGTTACAATTAATTAGCTATATTTTCATAAAATAATTAATACCGATGTATAAATTTTACATACATTGAGTTGTCTGCAACTAGTGTTGATGAATGTCTGACCATCATGCTTTTTTGTGTAGGTGTACATAAATATTTCAGGGTATATAGGCTTCTTACACATAAACTCTTCCTGGATAACCAAGTAAACTCAATTTTATAAAAAAATTCAGCATAATTTCCTCTATTTTTATGACATTTACTTCATGTGAAAAAAAAAAGCATTCTCAACAATTTATCTCAACAATGCAGCCATCCATGGAAACATATATTAAACCATTATTATCCATAATAATCATACATTTTTATTCTAAATTCATACATTAGATTAACGTGAAGTGTAATTGGATTTAGTTAATACATAAATAAAAATATAAGCATAAAATTCAAAAACTTACCAGTTTATTTGCATGCTTGTGATGGCTCAAAGTTCCTCTAGTGTGCATGGCTAGACTCTCTCCATTCGAGCCTCTCCATCTGTTTAAAGAATTCCTCTCTGAAATGGCAATTGCTTTTGGTGATGCCCAGTATTGCTGCCAACGATCCCATATTTCTTCTAAAATAAAATTAGGTCATTCACCACTCTTATGTAATTTAGCTACAAATTCTTTGTACCTTAAACTCCTGATAATAAAAATTATTTGTTTGCAAAGAGAGATTCTTCCATACATAACCATTAATTTCTATCCTCTCTTTGAACTTGGATTTGATCTTTTTTGAGCAAATACCTGATGCAATAAACTTATTAATATGAACAAATTTAGATCAGTTTCAAATTAGATATCCATACCATCAGTATAAACTTATGTTTTTATCAACCAATACAAAATTTTTTATAATTTAATTCCCATATCATTGATAATTTTAATGTAAATTCTTCCATCAACTCCCTTCGCACCAGGCTAGAGGTCTCATTTTTCATCCTCAACATCTAGCCCCGATACATTTGTTGGAATAGATTATGGGTCTATAGTGGGAATAGATGTATCTACAGGTTGTGCTGATATATTTGGATTGTTGGATGTTGAATCACTGGGTACATGAAGAGAGCCACCAGGGTTTGTAGTTGGTGAAGGTGATGCCTCATATGACTGGTGAGGATTTAGACATGACACACCTAAACCTGAACACCCTACAAAATGAGATGGGTGTAATTGTAGCACCCTTATCCTATAATCTGTACATATCACTTTATCCAACTCATTACACATGAGTTACTGTGTAACATAACATATAATCAAACTTAATATATATAAGAGTGCTATACTTTTAAAAACTTTTCAATGTATGATAAAGTCTCTTTACACAATACAACAACTGTTTAACATTTTTTTACATACAATATCTCTAATACCACAAAATATTTACTATATACAAAGAGCCCAAAATAAAAGTCTATAGTTGTCTCTCTCGTTGACTTGAGTTGGCCATCCAGCTGCAGATATCACCTCAACAACCTAAACGGATGAAACACCCGTGCTAAGCTACAAAGTTTAGTGGGAAACTCGAAATATGACAAATGACCACTCACAGTGATTGACAACAAGCACACACCATGTCTCAAATACAACAATGATTTATCTCAATGAATAAAATTTAACATTCATATTAAATTATGAAATTCATAAAAATTCAATGATAACATTTACATTTATGCTACATTTACCATGTATAATAATGTAAGCCCCAATGTCCTATGACTTTAAATTCAACTAATTATCATGTGAATAGCCTTTGAATTAATACTAAACCATACTTGCATAATTGTCCATTATCTTTTTATCTATACTCGTATGTCTTTGATAAAAAACCCATTAGAATTAAAATGGTAAATCAACACTTCCAAATGCCATGAGATCTTTATAATATTACAAGCTTACTTTCTATAGCATAAGTTACAAAAACAAGCCTATCAATTAAAACATAACAACTACACATCATTGCCAGACTATTCTTTTATACCCAGTTTATAGGTTTTATATATGCATACATTACACCGTAAATAACAAACACACATTCAATAAATGTATACATATAAACAATATGAACATATGAATATAATCATAAGAAAACTATTTCAAAAACAATGGTTGATACCGTCTAACTCTTATAATCTTTAATATGAAATATGCTTATGCAATTATAAAATTGTTGCATCCATTAAATATTATAATACTCTTTAATCTAATAAAAACTCCTTCATATATCATGCATTGACATACATCTAGAAAAAGACTTATGATCACAAAAGACCCACATATGTATACCATCAATTTAACCAAGGTAACTTTGGTGTAAAGCCTGCACTATTCTAAAGAGGTGGATAATGGGTTATACGGTGGTACCCAAAGGTACTAGGTCACCCGAAGGCACCAAAGAGATACCCGAAGGTATTAAACGATGATCCCTTGTAGGGATAAAACTGTATGATAAATCGGTGGACCCAAATGGGGTCAAACAAATAACATGGACCCAAATAGGACCAAACAAATAACATGGACCGGTCAAGCGGACCCAAACTGGGTCGGCTACAACCCACACGAGGGTTGTTTAGAATTAACTTTAACTTTTAAACCCAAACAAGGTCACTATACTTTTAAATTCAAGTGGACCTAAACAGGTCAAAATGTTCAACAGCAGCTGCAAGGTACCCTTATAGGCATGCCTATCTATCCACTTCCTAGACTCAACGCAGGCAATAAAATCAATTTACTTTATCTTTCATTTATTTATCCATATTCTTATATGCACATGTATACTCTTGTGTAACTATAAACAATATATTCATATACACAATCATGTGTAGCTTTCTGTAAATCTGTGAGCATATTCGCTGTTGGGTATTACCATTTAATACTTGTAATCTTATTCAATCATGTAACTATTCCGCATGTCAAGACTATACTTATATAATGCCATTTGTACCCATACATATTCATGTAAATATATATATAGTCTCATATCACATTGCCATTATATGCTTTAATAAGATTTCTATAATTTAGTCTGTAGCACTGTAGATTTGTATTTTAGCATGTTAACATGTAATAGCACATATGCCTAATCATGTCATTTCAATTAAGTAAAGACATATTCATATATTTCACTTTAACATATTCTTTGAATCATTACTCTAAAATAGTTTTCAAGCTTCGAGCCCAACCATGTAAGATCATACATATCTATATATATGCACACATATATTCTACTAGTCATATTACTTCTTTTCTTTACAGGTAGAGTTAATATTTCAAACCATAAGTATCATACGAATAGTCATGGGTAGCATTTTTAATATTGACTATCATGTATGTATTCATACCCACATTTGATCTCTATTGCAGGCAACACTATGTTCATGTTCATTTCATACTTCAAAGCTGTACTTATAGTATACCATTTGGACATGCATATAATCTTATCTATTAAGTGACATTCAATCATTTTCTATCTCATAGGGCAATTACATGCTCATGCACTCATAAATATAATCATAGATTGTACATACCTGTAGTACATTCGCATCTAGTAAGCTTGTTCTTATAAGCATGATTATCAATATGTATACCTCAATCACTCATCAATCATATGCTATACATATATCAATATGTTACCATATGTCACACACATTTAACTTTCATCATGAACTTATACTTGAACATATGATCTTTAAACAACACATCATGTCACAATCATATTATCATACACATATATGATTAACAATAATTTCATAATTATTCATGGTACTATAACTTAACTATTAATGCACAATTTCCGTGATGCATAGGTATACATTCATAGACAATTTTCAATGTAAATGATACAAATGATACAAATCTATATATATATATCCTTTGATACAAATCTATATACACATGAGTTTAGAGCTCTCGTATACTTGCATTCAAGGCCTATTTTGTTCAGTTATATGTGTATCACATGGGGGTAGCCTAATATACTGATAAAGGGGGATAAAAAGCAAGGTTATGGGCAAAAATCATTCTGTCACGCTCGCAGCAAGTGTCGCGCTCGTGACAGTATGTTTGGCCATACTAATTTTTCACCCTGTTCCCAAAATCCTGCAAACTGCTTAACAAACTCTTTTTGTACTTCGTTTTTGACATACTAAAAGGGATTTTTAGAAAACGTCGTCTTCTACAAAGTTGTAGATATACATTTATAGTTTCTATAACATCAAAAATATTTGCAATATCAATTCTAGAACTCGAGATATCTTGAAATTACTAAAGATTGTTCATGAGTACAATTGCACACTTATCCGATTTTCAAGCTAGATTATGACCCATTTAGAGACAGAATTTGAGTGTGATTTCTTCTTATGAAATCTTTGTATGTAAGTATAGTTTAAGATCCAATTGGAATCATCTAATTATCTATCCTCAAACTCAAAATATGACCAAAATAATACAGCTAGGTCCAGTGAACTCAAACCCAGAATTTTTAAAACTCACATGCATGTTCCTTTAAACATCAAAGATTGATGTTTTATTTCAATTTACTCATAAAATATAATTTCATACATTAGATTATAAATTTCTATATTAAAATCACTTTAAAATAAACTCAAATCAAGCTTTTAACAATTTATTTATCCTAGCTATATCAAATAACACATGCAAAGTAAAAATCTTACATTTATATCTCTAAAAACCATATCACCAACTAAAAATGCATCTCTCCCATATATAAGTCCACAAATCCAGCAACAATAGCCTCATACAGCAAGAGTAACATTTCCAAACATCACACTATATCCATATTTCAACATATGCAAGAAGAGAAAGATGTTCCCAAACCTGTTTTGAATCCTTAAATCAATCCTTAAATCTTTTCACCATTTATTCCTGTTTGCTCTCAATCCCTTCCAATTCTTCATACATCCATGTACTCTTGCATTAAGCCCTTACAAATCCCCATTCAAAACTTCTAATTTAAATAACTTGCAGTAGGATTTCCTCTTGAAAATTATAGAGATCAATTTAGAGCTTTTAGAGGAAGATAAGAGATGAGTAAAAGAGAGAAAGTAAAAATGAGAAATCCCCTTGGTGTGGCCGACCAACCCCTATATATACTCCTAAAAAAATTGCTTGCATGGTGAGCTAAGTGGAAAATGACATCAGCATATCCCCCACAAATATCCCTTTTAATCCTCCAACTATTTGCATGTTACACAATAAGCCCACATTTCTTTGCATGTTATATTTTGTCCCCACCATTTAATCTATTCTATAAATTAACCCCACCATTTGTTCCTTTCCTTAAATTGGCCTCTCAATTATTCATTTAGTCGTATTTGCCCCTAAAGATGCCGTAATTATAAATTTACCCCAAATTAATACTTTTTACTTTAATTACACCCTTGAACATTATTAAACCAACAATAATAATTTAATTATGACCTTATAAAATTTATACCATATAATTTACACATTTATTACATAATTATTGATAACTTAATAATATTTTAGCCCAATTAATAGCTTAGCTCTTAATAATTCATCAAATAATGCTTAATTAGACTTTAATAATATGTAATTGCCCTTGAATTCTACTAGGGCCTATTTTGGGTCCTTACAGTAATGGTGGTGCACCATCGTTTCCATTCGTTAATTTGAGCCTGGGTAGCAGCATTCCCTTCTTTCTCTTGGGTGGCATATTTTCAACCTGAAAATCAAAGAAATGTCTTATTCTTCTAACAGAAAAATATATTTTCAACATATATAACAATATATCATTGATGCAATAATAACACATTTAGGTTATATAATAAAAAAAGTACAAAAATTATTCGCTATCATCACTTAATTGCACATCAAAATCATCTTTTGTTTCTAAAGATTTAGAATTAAAGTCAAGCTTATCTTTAGATCTCTGCCCATCTATGGATTCCTCATCATCTTTGGATAAAATTTCAACAAATTCATTATTTGGATCATTTAAAGGTTCATTCTCGAAATATGTTACACACGCGTTTATTTCATGTACATTCGGTTCTTCTCCTTGAAATGCTTCACTTTTATTTTTCTTACTTTCTTCCTTTGTATGTCCTTCAAAAAAACCTCTTGGTTTGACTTTATAGACAGCCTACCAATCTGACTTATCCCGTCTTAAGCTGTGATAAGAGACATAATACACCTGGGTTGCTTGCATTGCTAACACGAATTGTTCAAATTGTTTAAATCTTCTCCACTGGTTGATTTTAATGAGATTATATTGGCTATGTACTTTTGTTCCAACATTAGAAGTAGGATCAAACCATTCACATTTAAAAAGTACACACCATTTTATCGGCAATGCAGGTATTCAATTTCAAGTATGTCAATAATTTTTTCAAAATAATTCATCAGTTTCCCTTCTATGCAAACCCCACTGTTTACTATTACCATGCTATGCCCATGATTTTCTGTATGAAATTTGTATCCATTAACAAAATATACTAGCTATAATTTAACAGTTCATAAAGGTCCTTTCGCAAGATCACATATTAGCCTATTCTCTATTTTATTTTCAGAAGCCTACATAATTAAAAATTAATTAATAAATATAGTATTTTGTAATTTTAACAATAATTTATTAAAACATTCAATTTATTGCAAGTTAAAAACTAACATAGTTTACGAACCAATGTGGAAATCTTTTTTCCACTTCTTTATTGATGTCAACTTATGGTTTTTCCGGCATTAGCTTGCTTAACAAATCCTCGTATTCGCTAAAAACATTATAAATTATCTTAGCTATAAACTCCAATTCCCAAGAAAAATAAATTTCAAATATAACTTAAACTTACTACATGAAAGGTTGAATTTCTTGGCAATTCCATAAAATATAACCATGGGTAGCCTTTATTTCTTTCTCTGTTAACATTCTTCTTATTGAGCGTCCATGGGTTCGGCCAGGATATGTGAAAATAGATAAGTTATCATCATCAATCCGCTCACCCCCATCGTCATTACGAGCAATTTTTCTTTCTTGAGTGATCACATGCGGTTTAAAATAATATGAACAAAATGCACTTGCTTCCTCTACTAAATACGCATTACGTATAAAGCCTTCAACTCTGGCCTTATTTTTAATATTTTTCTTCAAGTGATGCAAATTCCTATATTATATAATTAGGGTAATTATATTTACTTATTTGGTATAAATGTATATAAGTTTTAGTTAAATATGAACTTTAATTACCTCTCAAATGGATACATCCATCGATATTGAACTGGACTAACAAGTTTAGCCTCATATACTAAATGTACGGGTAGATGCTCTATACAATCAAAGAAGCTGGGTGGAATAATACCCTCTAATTTGTACAAGATAATCAGAATGTCCCTTTCTAGTCTTTCCATGCCAGAAAACTATATTTCAGATGCTGTTAAGCTTTTGAAAAATAAACTTAATTTTTTTATAGCTTCCTAAACATTATTTGGTAGGAGCTTTCAAAATGTAATTGGAATTAGCCTCTGCATAAATATATGACAATCATGACTTTTCCTTCCAAATAATTTGTACTTTCTCATATCAACACACCTTGCCAAGTTTGAAATATAACCATCTAGAAACTTTAGGCTTTCAACCATTCACACAAAATTTTCTTTTGTTTTTATCCATAGTGCAATATGTTTTTGGATATTTTCTTATATTTGGATCTTTATCTAACTCACTTCTTCTACAAAAAATTTTCAAATTAGCTCTTGATTTTGCATTGTCCTTTGTCCTCCCTTCAATGTTAATGATGGTGTTGAAAAGATTATTAAAATATTTTTTTCAATATATATCACATCTAGATTATGTCGTATCAAATTAGATTTCCAACATGGCAAATCCCAAAATATATTCCATTTTCTCAACCAAAGTTTTTACTTATGCTCTTATTAACATCTTCAGCTTTAAGTTCTATAACTTTTAGAAGCTCTAACTGATCAATCTCTCGTAATATATCTTTACCATATTTATTAGAGGGAGGAGGTGTTTATACCACCCTATTCTTAATGAAATTTTATTTATTGCGACTAAGTGGGTGATCTAGAGGAAGAAATTTCTTGTGATTGTCAAACCAAAATATTTTCCCCCATTAGGAAGATGAAATGCATCAGAATTATTGCCACAGTAAGGGCAAGCCAATTTCCCTGCTGTGCTCCATCCAAACAATATAACATATGCAAAAAAATCACTAATAGTCCATACTAAAGCTGCTTTCATCAAAAATTTTGTTTAAGAGACATATCATATGTTTCAACACCAAATTCCCAAAGATGATTCAATTTAGATATTAATGGTTGCAAGAATACATCAATTTTATGCTTTGGATTTGTAGGTCCTGATACAATCATTGTCAAGAACATGTATGCCTCATCCATACACATCCATGAAGGTAAATTATATAGAGTAATTATGATCGACTATGATGAATATTACTAGCTGGATTGACAAAAGGTTGGAACCCATCTTCCCAACCTGACATTTTGACTTTTTGCTGCAAACTCAGTATGTGTGTCATTGAAATATTTCCATGCGAGTGCATCCGATGGATGGTGCATACTTTCATCAATATGTTTTTGTTCATTATGAAATCTCATGTGAGACACAGTAACATTAGAGACATACAGTCTTTGAAGTCTCGGAGTTAATAAAAAATAATACATCTGCTTCTAAAGAACTAATTTTTGCTTCCTATTACGCTTTCTTTGTTTGAACCTAGGTTGACTACAAAATTTGCACTTTTGTAATTCCACATCTTCTCCCTAAAACAACATACATCTCAACCTACAACAATCTATTTTGTCAATGGGAAAACCAAGACCCCAAATAAGCTTTTTTATTTCATAAAAATTCTCAATTATTATATGATCAGGAGGCAATGAATCATTGTAGCATGTAAGTATTTTATCCAAACTTCATTTAGAAATATAACCTTCAGACTTTGTGTTCAATATTCGGACAATTGTAGACAGTTGAGTCATGTTGTCACGGTTTGGCCATAATTCTTAGTCAGCTGACTCTGGTAAGTCAAAAAATATTTTTGCATTTGGGTTTGGTTCCTTTTCAAGAGTTTGCATATTTTCTTGAAAGGAATAACTAGCTACATCATAAACTATTTGTGTATATGAATTTTCATTTACATCCATATTATTTGATCTAATTCCAATGCCTCCTATAAACCCATCTATATTTACTGATAAATTTATTATATTACCCCTAGAAGTGCTATAAAATATTGGCTCCCCATGTTGTGTCCATTCAAAATAATTTGGAACAAAGCCTTTTTTTAACAAATGTAGATGCAATTCATCTGTAGGGAGAAAACAAATATGTTTGCACTTTTTACATGGACACCTTTAACTCTCTCTTCATGTATTTTCATGGCAAAGAATTGAAAGACGCAACCAAGCACATCAAAAAGTTGTAAAGTAGTTCATATAATTATTTATTACATCATTAAAAGCAATAAAAATATGAATATTGCCACAAAATTGTGTGTAAATTGAAGAATTTATTATGTTCATTTAGATGAGGATATTGGTTCTCGCGTGCATATTTACACAAAAGGGCAGAGTTTTGGGTACATTTTGTATAGAAAAATGGGGGCATTAAATGCTTGTGACTTTTGAAAAAGAATCGCATTAATTAATTTAGGATAGAAAAAAATCCTTTGTGATGGAGAAAAATAATCGTAGTTCGTTATTTTACGGGTGAAAGATAGGACAGCAGCCCCCTTTTATTATAGAAAAATCCTACCGAAACTTGAATAAAACCTTTTAATGATTTTTGTGCTTATAATTTGATTAGAAAAGCAAAACAACACACATAAATTATTAGAAGAATGAAATAATATACATAAATCAGGCTATTTATTAGATTAGAAATTTTGGTTCCCTTATGCTCATTTATAAAACTCTTTTGTGTGATTTTTAGGATAAAAAGTGGACAAAAATCCAATTAGTTAAGTATAAAATATTTAATGTGAATTTTCCTAATTATCATGCAAAAATAATTTATTACTAAGCTATTACAATCGATTGCATAAAAAACACACAAAATAATAATAAAAGCCTAAAATGATAGATAAATAGGAAAATAATTTCTAGTTAGTCTACTCCATCACATTCTCCAATTCTCCAACCCAAGTCGACATATAGATGTATTATGGACATTAAAAAGGACAGGAAAAACAATATGGTTTAGTAAAATGACACTTGAATTAAATTAAGCAGATAACTAATAGTAAATAATCAAGTCATTTTAATATTAGTTAATGTAAATAAGTAAATTACAAAAAACATTACAATTAAAATAGAAATAAATAAATAAAATGCATGATGCATTCCAAAATTCATGTAGCATGACTACTACAAATAATAAATATATAATAAATTGAGATAAATTAATAAATAAAATGGACATAAATAATACTAATATTATAATAATATATTAGATAAATAAAATAGTAGTGACCATAATAATTAAATAAATAAAATAAAAAATTGGATAAATGCATAAATATGTTAATAGGAAATAAATTCACATTATATAATACATCACATTGCACAAAATAAATTAAAATAAAGTAAGTAAAAAAAATTAACAATAATAAAAATACGAGCAATAATAAAATAATTGCATTAAAAGGAATTAAATATTTGCATAAATATATAAATAAACAAATAAATCACAAATATCAATTAATTAGGCCAATGAAATAAATCCAACTAAAATAATATTTAATAGTAATTAATTAATATTTAAGACATATCAAAACACATTATACAAGTTAAAAGAATAGAGCAAAGAAGAAGAGAGGTGCAATGGAAATAAGATGAAAGACATAAAAAGGAAACAAAGGGAATTAAAGTGTTAAAATGCATAACTTGGGCCAAGGAATAGTGACAAAAAATTATAAAAAAATTCAATGTGCAAACATGAGTGGAAGGTAGGCGAGAAAGGAGGCACAAGGAACGCGAGTGACATATGTGCGAGAAAGGGGCAAGGCTGAGTTAAGCCAATTTAGACCAGATCGGATCGAGTCATAAGCCAAGGAAATGAGTCGGTCCTCGAGTCACTATAGGTCATATCAATGCTGATCGGCTCCTTGAACTCATTGCCATCACTATAGGTCAAGGTACCGCTACTTTAGATAACAACTTTTTCAATACAAAAGGTCCTTCCTAGGTAGCTCTGAACTTGCCTTAAATGTTTAGTACTCCTGGTCTCATTTGTTTGAATAGGAAATCTCCCTCCTTTAAAGGATACTTTCTAACCTTCTTTCCGAATGAATAAGGTAACCTCTTCTGATAGATCTGATTGTGACAATAACCTCGCATTCTATCCCCGTCTAATAGGTTAAGTTGAAGTAGCCTTTGTCACACCCACTCTATCTCTGGCAATCCAGCTTCTAATACTACCCTCAAAGACTGATGTTCAATCTCCATAGGCAACATGACTTCTATCTCATAAACTAAAGAAAATAAGGTAGCTCCTATTAAAGTTTTAGCAGTAGTCTTATAACCCCACAGTGCAAAAGGCAACTTCTCAACCCAGTCTTTGTAAGTTCTAACTATCTTAGTTAGAATCCTTTTGATATTCTTATTTTCCCCTTAGACCACCCCATTCACCTGAGGTCAATCCGGTGAAGACTTGTCTTGTTGAATCCTAGATTTTTTTAGTATCTACTTAGTTTTAACCTGAAAGTGTGATCCATTACCAAACACTATGTGATATGGAAGCCCATACCTACATATTAGATTCTTCTCAATAAACTTAGCCATTTCTCTAGTATTCACTTTGAGAAGTAATCAATAACAACCATAATGAACCTGTGTCCGTTCGATGCCAGCGAATGAATCATACCCATGATGTTTATACCCTATGCAACGAATAGCCATGATAAAGTGAGGTTGTACAACTCAAAATCGGTAAATTTCTCAAATCTATATATTGCTGGCATAGTTGACACCTCTTTACATACTCCGTGCAATCTATGTCTATTATAAGCCAAAAGAACCATTGGCATATAATCTTTTTCACTAAAGCTAAACTATTCATGTGAGCTCCATATAAACCAACATGTGCTTCCTTCATGACTTTCTTAGCTTCTTTTTCACTCAAGCACCTTAACTGAATTTTGTTAGGTTGCCTCTTATAAAGCACCCTACCTACACTGATGAATTGGGTAGAAAACTTACGGATCATTCTTTGGTCCTTTTTAGTGGCCTCTTTTGGAAATACTAACCTCTCTAAGTAGTTATAAATATCAAAATACCAAGGTTTCCTATCATCAACCTCAACATCCATTACTTGCTCGGCTTTAAAATACGGCCTATCGAAATTGGAAATCAAAACAGGTTTCATGCTCACCTCCTTTGAGTTATCCCACATTGATACCAAGGTAGCTAAAGTATCGACAAATTGGTTCTCATCTCTAGGGACATAACCAAAAGTGTAAACCTTAAATTGATTGCTTAGAGCCTTGAGACATCCGATGTAAGGTAACAACCACTCTTCTTTTACTGACCATTCACCTCGTACCTAATAGACTACCAAAAATGAATCTCTAAATACTTCCACAAACTTTGGCCCCATAACTAATAATGCCTCTAATCCAAAAATGTACACTTCATACTTAGCTTTATTATTTGTAGCTTTATACCTTAACTTTTTAGCTAAGGGTAACTTCTTTTCGTCCGAGGTCACCAAAATCACTCCTAATCTAGCTCCTTTATTATTCACGACTCCGTCAAAGTACATCTGTTAACCTTACACTATTATAGTTGCAATATCTTCATTAAGAAACTCATAAGTCACTTCCTCTCCTTCTAGTGGTTAATCAACTAGGAATTTCACTATAACTCTCCCTTTAATGGTTTTCCTAGTGATATTCTCAATTTTAAATTCTCACAAGAGTATCAACCAACTACCCATCTTCCTAAGCGATGAAGGTACTTTTTGTAGGTATCTTAGAGGATTATGCTTCACTACTGCTTGCACTCTATACGAATGGAAGTAGTGCCTTAACTTCTTTGAAGCCTAGATAATCTCTAGACAAATCTCCTATACTTTTACACACTTAACCTCATATGGCAGGAGCTTCTTGCTAAGGTAGTACACTGCATATTCAATCCTGAAGTCATCCTCTTGAGCCATTATAGATCCTACCGAGTTGTCTTCTATGGCTAAGTACAAAATTAAAGGCTTACTTGCCTATGGTGGTCTTAGCACTGGTGGATGTAAAAGGTATTCCCTGATTGTGTCAAATACTTTTTTGAAAATCCTCATTCCGAACCACTAGCTAGTCTTTTCTAAGAAATTTAAAGACTATCTCACAAATTGAAGTCATCTTGGTTATAAACCTACTGATGTACTTATCTTGCCTAGGAATCCTCTAACCTCCTTCTCCTTCTATAGCATAGGCATTTTCCTAATGGCTTTGACTTTGTCGGAATCTATCTATATTCTCCTCTGAATCATTACATGTCCTAGCAACTTACTTGAGGTTACCTCTAATACATATCTCTTTGGATTAAGGTGAAGGTCATACTTATTAATCCTCTGAAAGAACTTCTTCAATGCCTTAAAGTGGCCTTCTAAGGTAGCTGACTTAATCATCATATCATCCACATAAACTTCTACCTCCTTGTGGATTAAGTCATTTAGAATCCTAATTGTCATCCTCTAATAGGTGGCATCTATGTTTTTAGGTCCAAATGGCATAACCTAATATGCATAGGTACCTCACTCAGTAATGAAAGCTGTCTTAATCCCATCAATAATTTTGTTCAAAATCTGATTATATTTAGCATACCCATCCACAAAATTGTACATAGCACAGGTAGCTGCACTATCCACTAAGACATCTATATGGGGTAATGGGAAGTCGTCCTTAGGGAAAGCCTTGTTCAAATTCCTAAAGTCCACACAAACTCTCACTGTTCCATCTTTCTTAGCTATAAGGACTATATTTGCTAGCCATGTTAGGTATTGGACTTTTACTAAGAACTTGGCTTATATCTGCTTCATTACCTCCTCTTTGACCTTTTCAACCAACTTTGGCCTAATCTTCTTAAGTTTCTACTTGACTAGCTTATAACCTGTGTAGGTAGGAATGGCATGTTTAGATATCTATTGGTCAATCCTCATTAAAGAATCTTTCATACTTTTTTAGTTTTCTTTTGAATTTTTCTCTCCTCAGAAGTTATGTCTGATGTTAATGAGATTTCTTTAAGGTTTTCTTTTGTACAGAGATTAAATGAACATGTATTAGTTGAATTAATGTCAAATATGAATGATTCATGACCATGATTATACATATTGAAATTAGGACAAACATCACACAAGTAAACAAAATCGTTCATATTATTAATATAATCAAAAGAAATATAATTTTTCTTATAAAAAATTTTAGAAGCATAAATAAAATCAATAGAAACATCATCTTCAGTCTTTGGCTCAGCTATAGATTTCTCTCTAGCTTCCTCTTTTGGCACTTATGATGCTTTAGCTCCCATATTTTCTTTGCCCTTACTCCGAATGACAAGTAATTTCTCTATCATGATTTCTTTTGGAACTTTCCAGTCTTAAGCTGAGCGATGTAGAAGGATTTCCTCATCCTAAAAACCCTCAACCAACTTGATAATACCTTATTCCTAATCAAAGACATCAATGAACAACTCAAAACTTGGCACAATCTTGTCTCCCACCATTTGAGGCTCATTCTCTATACAATAAAGGTAGACTCCCAAGGCTATCACAGAACTCTAAAAAATATGAGGAATATCACTAACTACCTCTTTCCCCTTGCTCTTTTTTGAACCAGCATAGCCTAACCCCTTCCTATCCTTCTGACCCCTAGTGGTGATTACATCTTGAGGCCCCTATAAGTTCTTATCTAATCCAATTCCAAGCAAAAAGTGCATTTTCTTCAGCATATTGATCACTTGAGGGTTATCAACTAGACCATCACCATTCTCATCATCTTTAATTATAGATATGTGAAATCAACTGAATGGCTGCTTTGCAATTTCAAGCACAAATACTTGGTTCTCTCTTGCAGCTTGATGGTAATTACTTAACCATCATGTGGTATTTTGATCATCTGATGAAACTTAAAAGGCACACCTCCTAACTTACAAAACCATAGTCTACCAGGAAGCACTGAGAAATTAACAAGTATAGGCAACACAAAAAACTCAGCCTCAGTCTGAATCGGCCCCATCTTCACCATAGCCTTGAAAGTACCTATAGCCTATCTCTTCAAATTATCATAAACAGATATGGTTAGGTAAGATTTGTTCAACATGCCCTTATTCAAACCAAAAGCAAGGATAGCTACCAAAGGATATAGATTAATTGAGGACCTATTATCTACCATCATACAAGTTGTGCACTTGCCATTCACTTGAGCCTTAATATAGAAAAGGAAATTATGATTCCTACCTTCAGTGAGCAGTTCTACATTTGAGTACACAACATTGTCCCCCATTCCTCCTTTTACCGAATCTAACAACTCTAATGGTGAAATCATGATGGCTATAGTAGACTCGCATAAGGTCTCAACCAACTTCTGCCTATGCGATGGATACTACCTCAATAAATCCTATATCAAAATCTAGGCTTGTGTCTTCTTTAGTTGCTTAATTATTTGATTCTCTTCAACTTCTTTTTCCTTAGGCATAGCAGCAGGGGCTGGCTATTTCTCAACCTCGGGCACCACCTTTCCACTTTTAGTGATTGCCTTTACTTTCTTTTCTTCCCTCACTTCCTTATCAGAACTCCATACATCACTGGGCACTTTTGCTCCTTTCATTTCACTCCCAATATTGGAATTCTAGCAGTCAATCATAGAAATTGGCCAATTTTCTTCAAGTGGCTTTGTTACTTTAGGGGTGGAATGAGTAACAGCCACGTATTCATTCCCAAATAGGTCTTTCATCACATATCACTCTAGAAAATTAGACCTAATCATAAACACAGGAGGCGGTACAACATTGTACCCTCCTTTCTTCTTCTCCTCTTTTTTCTCAAGATCTGAAATTTATTTGTTATCTATCAGATCTTAAATCTTATTCCTTAGGGTATGGCAATAATCTATGAGGTGCCCCATTTGCTAATAGTATGTATAGTACTGATCTTCTCTATGGTGGGGCATCCCCTAACTCTTAGTAGGTCTTGATGGCAATGGCTATAGCTTTCCTTCCTTACCCAATCGATCCAACACCTAAGATAAAGACTTCTCTAGGTTAGAGTAGTACGTTTGATTGTCCTTTATATTAGATATTTCGGCATTTTTACCACTTTAGTTTCCTTCATTACTACTCACAACTGCCTTATTATTGCCAACATTCCTCCTTACACCCTTATTACTGGCCTTCTTGGCCAAATATTCACCTTTAACTTCTATGGCTATATCCTTAAGGGACTCCCAATCCTTCAGTCCCTTTATCTTTAATCCATCCCTTAAGTAGGGACTTGTATTCCTAATAAAAAGCCTGATCTGATCAATTGTATAAGGTTTTCTCTTCATTTCTATCACTCAATTCCTCCACCTTGTTAGGTACTCATGAAAGGACTCATCATGCTTTTGTTGTTCGAGGTCTTTTAGAGTGACCTCTATCCTGGTGCTACAATCGTATAACTTTAGAAACTCCTGAGTCAGTAAGTCTCGATCCTCCTTAGTGCACTTATCAAGCTCGTGATACCAGTCTATTATCGGGCCTACCAAGCTTAAACAAAAGTATTGCACCTTATGCTTCTTGGTCAAGATGGTCCCGTTCATAATCAAAGTATATTGCTTAACATGTAAAGAAGGTCAGAACTACCATCGAATCTCGAAAAATCTAGCATCTTAAATATCTGAGAGAGTGACTCATATTCATCTAAGTCTCTATCCTTGGGTTTATCCCCATTCTTGCTTATAATAATCGGACCATAGCCTTTATCTTCTCCTCTATCTGTTTGAAGGCAGCGTCTTCAGTGCTAGGTACCCTATTCCTCACAACAGCCATAAGAGGCTCATCTTCATTCTGTTCTTCCTTAATATAGTCGTTCTCAGAGTCATGCCTCCTTTCTCTCCTCTAATCAATAGGTGGTGCTTGAGCATAAAAGCATCTATCATAGTAACATCCCCAATGTGGATTCACTCTGTTGTCTTGTAAGTAGATGTTTTGAGCCAAGTTCTGAGATTTTGTACTAAAAAAACAACCAGACCACTAATTATAGCCAATATCTGCTCTTTGAACTCCTGAAATCACCTATCCAATCTTCTGTCTAACTCATCCTGTGATACTAAAGGTGTTATGGCTAAAGCTAACCTATTCTTATAGAGATTCTCTTTCCTATCTCTTCTTTTACTCTCTCAATCTCAGTTTGTTATATCTCATCATCAATTTTTGAGGTAGTCTTTTGATTGCCTTTTGAAAATTCAGTTGAAAGAAACACTAAACTGATTTTAGACCATAATTCTGAACCGAACTCTGACCTCAATCCTAGCAACTCAAATATGAATCTTTGGATTAGGCGACTATCTAACCCTCTGGACCACCTAAAAGAATATTTGATGGCTATAAAACTCAAACATCAAATGTGATGTATGATGACAATTCATGAACATGGTATATAGAAGATGCATGAGTGTATGAATGTGTTGTTAGACATCAATCACAACCATATACAAGTAAGACATAGCCTTCCAACCTTATTACTCCCACACAAAAGGTCATACGATATCTTTCTTAGGTGGGCTTAACCTATGGGTTAATGGGGAACCCAATGGACGCTTATGGTATACGGCAAAAAATCAATAGCATAACATCTCTTATTGAAAGCACAAGGGTATGGGTTTTGGCCATTATGTATTTAAATGATTCAAATAAATCGAGTTAGGGCTCACCAGGCATGGCATTCTTTGACTAGTACCATCCTAATTTATTTGAATTTATTTAATACATAAGGGCCCACATAGCAAGGAAGAGTTATTGGTTGGCAATAAGATGTAGGTTGTAACTTAAATGGATGTTAGAAAAATCTAAGGTAAGGCCTTATTTATATGGAGATTTATCGAATCTAATGGTAACAGAGTTATTGTTTTACCAAATCTAATGGTGATCAAATCTAATGGTGATTGTTGGTTAGCAATAAGAAGTAGGTTGCGTCAGTTTGATAAAAAGTGTTATATTCTTGCAATTTATACCCTTTCCTTAGAGGATCTATAAGCCAATTTCTGGGAACAACTTTATGAATATATTAATTATTCTATACCAGTAATTATAAGAGGGACTTTAATGTAGTTTTGAAAAATAAAGATAGATGGCTTACTAGTATGTCTAAAAAAGACTCAACATTTGGTGACTTTGTTAATTTTTATAGGTCTTATTATATCTTTATTGGGTAAGTGGTACACTTAGAGCAACTTAATTAGCAAGGGTTGCTTAGACCATTTCTTGGTTAATGGGTTGTGGTTTGCCAAATTCAATTGTCCCAATCAATTTTTCCTTCGAAATGAGTCTCTGATGACTTCCTAATTATTCTTTCTTTTCTAGATCATAACTGGGGACCCAAACCTTTAAGATTGTTAGCTTTAGGATCCTAACTTTATGGGTATGATTAAATCATGGTGACCTAACCTTAGCTTATCCAAGACTGATCAACACCATTAGAAATTAAAGATACTTACGGGCAGACTCTTGAATAGGAACAAGACAATTTTTGGGGATATAAATTCTTCTATTGAGACTTTAAAAAAGGAAATTAAAGAAATTGATTCTAATGTTGAAAATGAGGATATACATGCCATCATCAAGAAGTTCATGTTTGATAAAGATGTAACCTATTGAATAAACAGTGAGGCAAATTAAAAGCTAAATAATCTTTATAGAGACAAAAATCAAGGGATAAGTGGTGTTTTGAAAAAAGATAAAAATACCCAAATTTTCTACCTTATTGCTTCTGATAGAAAAACCTTCAATTGTATCAACTGTATCGTTTCCTCTAATGGCTTGGTGTAAGAACCAGAATTTATAAAAAAGGAAATTCTCTTCTTCTATGCTAAATTGTACAAAAAAGATGTTTATTACCACCTAATATTTTCAATAAATTATCTCCTAGCTTAGCAAATTCCTTAGAAAGGCATTTCACTTTTAAAGAAGTTAATATTGTCGTATGCAATTTGAAAGATCCAAAGCTTTTGGACCTGACAGTTTTAATTTCAAGTTCATCAAATCCGCTTAGAATTTCATAGGCCCCAAGATCTTTGAATTGGTTAAATATTTTTATGCAAAAGGGAAATTTTCTAAGGGCATCAATTCATCTTTTATTACTCTTATTCTCAAAGTTTATGACGTAATAAAGGTAAAGGATTTTACCTATTAATCCAATTAGGTGCCTATATAAAATCATTGCAAAAATGTCTGCCAACGGGCTAGTGGGAGTCATTGATGAGATAATTAGAGAAAAGCAAATTGCATTTGTTAAAGGTAGGTTCATTCTTGATAGTATACTTATGGCCAATGAAATTATCCATTCTTATTAGAGCGGTAACAATAGTGGAATTTTGATTAAAGTTGATTTTCAAAAGGCCTTTGACTTGATATGCTAAGATTATCTTAATCATGTTCTTAAATAGATGAATTTCAATGTTATGTAGAGATCCTGGATTACTTAATGTGTTCCAATGGCTAGAGTCTCAATTATTGTTAATGGCAGTCCTTCAAAAGAGTTTGGCCTATCTTAAGGTCGTCAACAAGGAAACCTTCTCTCTCCTTTTTTATTTACTATTGTAGTAGACGGCTATTTAAAATTGCTTATTAAAGCTTATGAATTGCACCTTTTTGATTTTTTAATATCAAATATGGAAGATCTTAATAGCTAAGTGGTTGTTCCCCTTCAGTATACTGGTAACACTTTCATTGTTGTGAAGTCTGGCCTGGAGCTTGTACTAAATGTAAAAAGGGTTTTGATGATCTTTACTACCATATCTAGTCTTTTTGTTAATTTCTTTAAAAGCTCTATTACGGGAATAAACATTCCAAATGATTGGCTTCATCTATGTGCTAAAACTATTAGATGTCACACTTAAAGCTTTCCTTGTTTATATGCATTAGAGCAAATCACCAAAGAATCAAAACATGGGCCCTTGTAATTGAGACATTTAAAGCTAAGCTAGCAGGCTGAAAGGTAACTTTATTTTATCATATGTAGGGAAGATCACGAGGCAGGGGAGGGGTCCCCACTCCCTGCCCCATACAATATCGGGGATTCCCCATCCATTCCCTCACCTGGAACATGAGAAAAAAATCTCTTCGTCCCTGCCCTGCAGGAATCCCCGTTTTCCAAGGGGATCCCTATTCCTCGATGGGGATTCCCCAACCTTAATAAATCCCCGACCCGACCTGAATTAAATATATCCTATAAATTTTATTTCATTTTAAAAAAAATTACATAAAACTAAAATACAAATTTTAACAATTAATAACTTAAAATTAAAAATATTCCATACCATTCAAATATAAATATTTATAAACATCCCATACAATTCAAATTATAAAATAATATTCACTCATTCATTAACAATTAATAACTTCACTTGGAACACTTCCATCCTGATGAATATCAACTAGAAATATCAATTAATCAAACATAATAAATTAATAAAAAATTCAGCACATAACTCATAATTAAATAATTAAATCTTGTCTTAAAATAAAGTTTAGCGCATTATATAATTAAATCTTAAAAATGAAAATTCAAATACTTAACAAAAGAGACAAAAAAAATTCCAGTAAATGTCATACATATGCTCAACAAACACATTAACGTCATCAAAAAAATTTCATGCGGCATACAAGTTCTATGGAAATTCAAGCACTTAGTAAAAGAGACAAACATATTAATTTTTTCAAAAGGATAAGGAGTGAAGAGTTGTACTTTTAAAAGGATCATTTACAAATTTGCAAATAGGTTCTATGAAAGTTTCCTAAATGTGATAGAAACATGGCACATAAAAGATAATATAATCTAATATTTCTAATAACTTACAAGCATATTTATTTTTACTTCCAATCCGAACCACCATGTCCAGTCTCATACTATTCCATTGCAACATAAATTGACAGCCTAAATATTCTAAATACAAGTTTGTTTATAAGCTATATATGTAGTGTATAGATTCATTGCAACAAATCCAAACACGAAATTATCAACAAGCCATAATCAATTTCAAATCCATAAACCACAATCAATTCAGAAGTACATTAGATAAACGAAAAGACCAAATATGAACAAAGTGTCCCCACTTGGCCACTTCAAGTTCAAGCTATTAGGCTCAGATGGAATGGGGACCATGGATGCTTGCCAGTTATTGAAACAAAACCCAAAAGAAAAATTGCTCTAAAAATAATTCAAAATTTTTACCAAACAAACATCTGCCAATAAAATCCCCTTATGTTTAATTAAAAAAAAGAAATTAAAGCATAAAAAATGGACTTGCTTCAAGTTGCAGAGACCTTCACAAATGGTAATAAGAATCAGCAACAATGGGGACTTAGACTATGGGTGGCAAGTGGATGGCAACAACGGCTAGCTGTGTGATTGAAAATTACAAGAAAAGTAGAAGAATTGTAAGATGAAATCTCCTAATTTCATTGATCTCAAAAACCATGTTAAATGGATCTTGAAATCTTAAAAAGAGAACTCACCAAAGCTCCTACTCTGAAATCTGTTGTATTCTCCTCTAAAAAATGCAAACACCAATTGATCCAAAATAGAGAAAGAGAAGACTAAGACGAGGCAAACAAAGACGAATTTGTTGTGTATAAGAGAGAAAAGGCTGCAGAGAAAGATCTGAGGAGTGAATAAGAGAGAGAAAGAGAAAAAGAAAGAGAGGAGCAACTATGTCACTGTGAGGGAGAAGAGATCACAACTGCAGGAGAATAAGTTAGGGTTTCTATTGGGATATAGGGAATGGAAAATATGTAAATAATTAGTAAACTAGGGATAATGTAGTAATAATACATTGGGTCGGGGATCCCCACGGGGCGGATACTCTATTCCCTGCCCTCGGCCCAAAATACACATCGAGGATTTTTTTAGCCCCTCCCCGCCCTGCGGGGGGAAAAATTAGGGATTCCTCGCCTCGTTTGGGTCGGGTCCCAACAGGGATCAGATTTTCCTCACCCCTAATCATCCCTAATCATATGTAGGTCATCTAGTGCTAATCAAGGCATCTTTGTCGAGACTTCCTCTTTACTATCTTCCCATATTTAAAACTCCTTAAGGCGTTTTGAAGACTTTCACATCTATTATGAGAACTTTTTTTTTTGGGAGGGCCTATAGAGAAGAAAAAGATTTGCAAAGTTAATTGGGATCTCATTAAAAAGTCGAAAGCTTTTGGTGGTATAGATGTGTGCAATGTTATTAAAACAGGACTGGACCGACTGGTCGGATCGATTTAACTGCGAATAGTCAACTGGTCCGATCAGTTTAATGCATAAAACCGAATTGACTAAAAACCAAAATGAATCATTTTGAACCAGTTGAAAATTGGTTAAATCGATGAAAACCAAGCTGAAATCGGAAAAACTGATGAAATCTGAAAAAACTAGTTTAAAACTAGAAAAATCAAAATATGTCCAAAATATCAATACAATATTATATTTTTTTGAAAAAAAATAAAATATAAGTATAAATACAAAACAATTAAAATAATTTTGATGAATTTTTTATGAATAAAATAAAAATTATAATTTACATTTGATGAATTTCTTTGAATATTTGTAATTTTTTTATTATATTTATTTTAAATTTTTGTTATAAACATTGAATTAGTTGAAAATATTGTTTTATTATTAATGTTTGATGAAAAATATATATTTTTTACTATTTTTAATTTTTTATATAGTTATATTTTTATAATATTTATATAAAACTTAAAAAATAATATTATTTTTAAAAAAGCAAAAAAAATCTGGTTGAACCCCAACAAACAAGTCGAACCACGAACCCTTTAGTTCTCTGGTTATTTATCTGATTCAGTTTTAATAACATTGGGTGTGTGTTATTTGAGTGTTGGAAATAAAAGTTTTCTTTCCAAGTGGACTTGGATTTGCATCCTACTCGCTTTGGTAAAAAATAGTCAAAAATAAGTATAGCATTGATGAATACCGGTCCCCTCTTCTCTCAACCTCTGATGATTATTCAACAATTTGGAATGATATTGTTAAGCCAAGCCTCTCTCATCCCTTCTCTAATGGTGTCCGAGTCGACTTAGGAAAAAGGGACTTGGGTCGGTTTTGGCATGATTCTTGGTTGCTAAATTAACCTCTAAAATTCATCTTTTCTTGTTTATTCTCTGTTGCTCTAAACCAAAATGTTGTTATTAATGAGTGTGGGTTCTGGCAATAGGGAAATTGGATTTGGCATTTCAATTGGAAAAGGCCCCTCAGAGAATGGGAATTCAATAGCTTGATGATTTATGGCTTCTTTTAAACCCAGCTTATGTTTCTAAACATGGGAGTGATAAAAAAATTTAGGCCTATGACATCAAAGGTAATTTATCAGTAAAATCAACTTGCTCAATAGCATTTGATCTTTTACCCTCAAGTCTTGATTTTGATCAACCTGGGAACTTTCTTTGGAGGAACCTTGCTCTATCCAAAGTTAATGTTTTTCTATGCTTGGTTTTTTGAACAGAATCAATACAAAGGTTTTTCTTGCTAAGCTCAGCATCCTCAATAACAACTCTACCATTTGCTCCCTGGTAATATTAGAGAAGAATCAATTGATCACCCCTTAGTTCTTTGTTGTGTTCCATTTGCATTTTGGTACAAGATTGCAAACTGGTGGGGAGTATATTTATGCATACCAAATGATTTCACTAACTTTATGAGGCAATAATTATCTTTGATTAAATGGAAGGTTCAATATAATTTTTGGCTCACTCTCTTTTTGGTTACTTCTTGGACCCTATGGCTTGAGAGGAATGCCTTAAATTTTAATGCGATAAAGGCGACAATTGAGGGTATTTTCCATCTAACCTTGGTGCAAGCATCCTTTTGATTCAAAGCGAGTAGGTGTGCGACCTCTCTTCGAGGTCAGGATATTCTCCTAGCTGTGGATGGTATTAGAATTAGTAGACCTCCTCTCAAACCTTTACCCCCTGCTTTTTGGTTTCTCACGCCAAAGTTTTCACTCAAATGGAACACGAATGGCTTCTCTCTCGAAAAACCAGGGATGCCAGGTATTTGAGGAGTTCTTAAAAATTTAGAAGGAAACTTTATTTGTATTTTCTCTTGCAAGGCAGGCGTTATGGAATTCAATCAAGCGAAATTGATGGCACTAGAGAAACCTCTGCAAAATTTCCACGTATATTTGCAAATTCAAGGTCAGGATGTTATCTTTTATTAATTTGAATTTATTTTTAGTCGGTAAATCTCAAAAAAAGTTATTCAATTAATCATTAAAAGTAATAAAAAAATTTATTATTAATTTTAAATGATATTAAATATTGAATAAAAATAAAAAATAATTTTTTAAAATAAAAATTTGATTGTTTTATTAATTTTAATGAAGTTGTGGATGGAATGAATTATGTTAAGGATCCCATCATTAAATGATAGGTGTTAACTTTCAACCGTAAATTGATCCAGGGATAGGATAATATAATGATAGGTTAATACATAATATAGTGTTTGAAATAATTTTTTAAAAATTAATTCAAAGATGATATAATATCCCATAAATCCATTATCACATGTATATTAGATATAATAATACACTATAAATCCTAGAATATAAATAATACCGTGAACATTATATTATATTTAATAAATACAAAATGTCAGCATCATCTTCAGCTCTCATTGCCGCTGCTACCACCATCATTATCTTCATCTAATGATACTAGATTCTTATCAATCCAATAGTGGTAATTGGGGTGTGTGTGTATATATATATTATTAAATACTACAAACATTACAATATACATGTATAATTTAAAAAATATGATACAATTTTTAAATTATTGTAATAATTATAGAGTGTATGGATTACTATCAAACTCATCTCTCTGTATGTTCTAGTAGAATTTTACTACTTTTATATTGTACCTATAAATACACTATTGTGGTTAGTCAGTATATATAATCAATAAGAGAAAATTATCTATTCATATTATATTTGTTTTTGCTTTAATTAGTTTTATAACACGTTATCAGCACGATAGTCTCTATCGATTATTGAAAGTCGGTGGTTTACGACAACCCAGCTCGAATGAATCAAGAATTCTAATTTACAAAATTTAACGGTAAATTATCTTAAAATTATTTTTATATTATTTTATAAATACATACATTATAAATCCCTTGGTTCTTTTATTTTTCATTCATATTTTACGAGTGAAATATAAATTATAACACCAGCATTTGTTAATTCATATTGATCACAGTAAAAATATATATATGACTATTCTACTTTTCATGACATAAACTTAATATCTCTACTTTTTCTCTATTCTTCCTTTATTTTATTTATTTCAGTTAAATTGAGTGCTTACATATTATTTTTCTTTCAATTCCATGATGTTAGCTTGAGTAATGTACATTCTTTTAGTTCCATTTGCATGATAAGTGTGAATTATATATAGTTTTTGATATGTTTTTAGTTTTGTTATTTAGTTATTTTGGTTTTATTTAGGTTAAATTAGAGTTAATTTGTTAATATTTATGTTTTTGAGGTTAATTTCATATTTTGTTTGATTTTCAGGATAAAATTGATATAAAAGGGCTTAAATTGTAAAAAGGGCAAAGTTTAGGGTCAAAAGTGCAAATATGAGAAATTTAGGCGAGAAAACGAGCGTTCAGTCCAGAAGCTTTTCACGTGACCACGTGAACTCAATGAAGAATTCTACCTGTGGCTATGTGAAGACATAAAACTTGGAAGACATGGCCACTTGAAGGGTTAAGTTATTTTCAACCGTGGCCACGTGAAAGAGAAATTGAAGGAACCATTAAAGACACGTGACCACGTGTGAGGGAAGGCATGATTCACACATGGCCACGTGTGAGGAAGAACTTGAAGACACGTGACCATGTGTAGAAAATGAACATGGAAGGGCGTGGTCACATGATTCCTACTCCCACTTCGCGAAGGATTTTTGAGCTTCCTGTTTTAGCAGAGTTCACTTCCTATTCTATGTCTGGAATTTAAAAAGGAATCTACTACGATTTTGCCCTATAAATAGCAGTCAAAAACATCAGAGAAAGGAGATCAATTAGAGAGATCAACTTTAGAATTAAGCATTATTCTCTTTAAGTTTGTTTTTACGTTACTTAGTTTTTATTGTTTTTTCAAACTTTGTTTTAATTTTAAGAATGTCTTGTGAGTAGTTTTCTTTAACTTTTGCTAAAGGATACTTGAACCCTTAACTTGTATTGTTATGACTTGAGTTTATTCTTCAATTCAATACAAGTTGGTTATTTCTTAGTTCTTAAACATAGTCTTGTCTTTACTCAAATTTAAGTTGATTTTTAACTTCATTAAGCATTGGTTAATTAATTGATTTGAGTTGATTATTGACTTGCATGCTCTTAGGTTAATTTATTTGGATTAATGCATGATTATAATCTGAATAAACTATAATTGTGTGTTGATTTGAGTAAGTTAAGATTGAGAAAAGTGTAACTAAGAATAGGTGGAAGTTAAATCTCTTGAGAAAGGTTTTAATAGACATCTAGGAGAGTTAATTCAGTTATCTATGCTAAGTGTTAAATTTATCTGAATAAGAAAATTTTGATGCTTAGAATGATAATCTTGAATAAAGTTATCTGGGTTTATTAAACTGAATTCTTCATAATCACTTGTATGTTTTCTTTTGTTTAAGTCATAGCAATATTTGTTAAGGTGGATAGTCTTTTAGTGAAAGTTATTTTTAATATTGATTTTTACCTTACTCAATTTACTTGCTTTCATTAGATCTTTATTTATTTTAACTCTTTATTTTGTTTTAGTTTTAAAACTTCAATCATCACAACTTTGGAATTTCTTTTCTTTCTTTTACACACAAAAATTGGTTTTGAAATTGAAATACACATACAAGCACAAGTATCCCTTGGGTTCGATATTTTGGATCATAATCTTATTTTCCTATATTACTAGCCGATCTAGTACACTTGCTAGAATCCGGTCATTGCACAAGTACATAGATACATAAAATATGGCTTTACATAAAATATTATGTTAAATTAAGCGGTCATTCTTTTATTATATTTTGGTCCATATATATATCATGGAAGTACATATTTTGATTTTTAATCTACTATATATATTATTTTGTTAATTTATTATTTTAATGGGTAATACAAAATTATTCAAAGGCTCCGAAAGAGCGCGCTGCAAAGTCATTACCCAAATACAATTTATTATATATGGATATTTGTCTATTATGTCTCAAGAAACTTATTATTTATGGAGATATTCGTTGAAATGAATATCATTTTGAGACTAAATATGAAATACCGAAAATCCATATATGAAAATTGTTGTATAAAATAAGTAATATATTTTTTAAAAATGATTTGACTTTATTTTGATACAAATATTAATAAACTCGAAGTTTACTAATAAATATAAATATTAGTAACCTGAAGTTTATTAATTGTTGTACAAATATTAATAACATATTATTTACCAATTATAAAAATATCAGTAAACATGAAGTTTATTGATTAATTGATACTAATATCAGTAAACTTGAAGTTTATTGATTATAGTGAAATTGAAAATTGAAATAAATACTAATAAACATGATGTTTATTAACTGTCACAAATATTAGTAAACACGAAGTTTACTAACTATTTGATATTAATATTAAGAAACTTGATGTTTATCAATTAATATAAATATTAATATAATAAAAATAGTAAACCTGAAGTTTACTAATTAAAATTTGATTATTTGACATGACTGGTTTGATCAATCCGGATCAATTATAATGCATAAATTATTTATAATTCATATACATATATATTTATTAAAAAAACAGAAGTTTCTTTAATTAAATTTAAGGAATTCTAGTAATTTATTTGTTCTAAAGAAATATTACTAAAGTATCACTAGTTAGTAAAGGGACTGAATTCCCTTCATTATAGAATGAATAAAGATAATATATGTGGGCTCACTATCCATCACGTGAACCATTAAAATGATTTATAATTTTTGAAAGATGCATCAATAAAATGGTTACATATGTGTTTATTATCAACTCACAACCTGCAGTTTGTCAGATTATTCAAATTAAGTGCACAATTTTCAGAATATGCAATCAATATATTTTCTTGATAATACTAGTGGTCATATGTCATGGGTAAATAATTGTTATAAGCTCGTTGGACATATTCATATTCAAAAGTCTAGCAAAAATATTTATTAAATGCCTCCAAATAATTGCTAGATATTTTTTTTAAGAATAATAGTGTTATTTTTATATGTGGATATATAATATTACATGCATTAATAAAGATCATAAAATTTCTCAATTGTAATTTTAGTTGAAAATTGCTAATTAATAACTTTTCTAATATGAGGGGAAGAAAGCAGCTAAAATAAATAAATAAATACATTATGTATATTTTAGATCATCATATTGTGAACTTGATGTTCAAAAGATCAGTTGATTATGATGCCAATGTATTAGTTAGTGTGTAGAGATTTATTAAATTTCATTTGTATTAGCTGCAAATGCTCCAATTCAAAACAATGTCCTAGTAGGACAATTTGCCTTGTAAGGTAAATGATTTAGTTCCAAATAAGAATAAAATTTTTGAATGGCAAGGAGCAAATAAATTCATATAGTCATATTATGGAGGCGAGTACTTCTGAAAAAAACTATGACATAACTAATTTTTTAAAACCCAAAAGTGGTTCAGGTACCTAAAATTAAATAAGAGATCTTAATATGTCATTTGTCTTTAAAAAGGAACTGAAAAGGATAAAGTTGTCCATAACGTAATTGTCATGGAAAAAGTTAGGATTGCAATGTTATAATAGTAAATATGAGCTATTCATGATCACTTGAACTAACCCTATGATGTCACATTTGAACTGACCTATCTTTGGGTTTGGTACCAGACTATCAATAGTCTGATTATTTGGAGCCTATTTCCCCATTAACATGTAATCACCAGGAAGAAGTGGTGGGTGCTGTTAGAGGGATATGAAGTTCAGTGACACCTCATAAGACCTTGCTAGTATAATTTCTTTAGGTTGAGTTTGAGACCGAACTGCCTAAAAAAAGATAAAGTTTCTTGGAGCTTGGTGGGTAGACATGTTAAGGTTTTACTCTTAATAATCATGTCATCCACATAAACCTCCATGTTGCGGTCGATCTATTTAGCAAAAAGCTTATTCATATGCCTTTGATAAGTATATCTCGTATTTTTAAGGCTAAAAGGCTTGACTTGGTAGCAATAGGTCACTTAGTATCTTAGAAGAGTAGTCTTTTCCTTATCAACTGGATGCATTATGATTTTATGGTGACTTATGAGGCATCTAAGAAGGCATACTCTTTAAACCTAATTGTTAAGTCTGCTAAGTGATCAATGTTCGGCAGCAGATAACTATCTTTGGGACATACTTTATTGAGGTTGATGAAATCCACACACATTCACCATTTGCCATTGGGTTTCTTCACAAAAATCACATTGGACAACTAGTTTAGGTAGAATAACTCGCAAATGAAGCCATTCAAAGTAAGGTCTCTATTTCATGATTTATGGAAAGTTAACACTTCGGAGTATGGTTTCACTTCTTCTATTTCACTAGTTTGTAATCGGAGTGAATGTTAAAGGAATAAGACATTACCTGAGGTAAATGCTAATAATTTCTAAAGTCTTCCAAGCAAATACATTGTGGAAATTTGAAAGTATTACAATAAGCTTATCTTTTTCAACAATTGTCTTTGTTGAAGTTATCTTTACCACATTCCTTAACAAAAGTTCAACATCCTAGAGTAGATCAATTAATTTAGCCAATTGAGCTATATCAATCAAAACATCCAGTGTTTCAAGAGGCAAGGCTTAATTGGATTTTTTCAGCATGATAACACATATCTCCCAAGCAACTTTTTTATTACCTTAAAGCACCACAATACCATGAAAGGTAGGGACTTCACGAAGCACCTTTTTCATAGAAATGTAAGCATCGACGACTACTAGAAGAGGTTGGCCAAATATAACATTGTATTAGAGAGCATGTTGACTACCATAAAATAGGTGATTTAGGTACAAACTATCACTTTATCACCCATCTAAAGTGAAAGATTAGTGGAGCCCTGCACTTAGATAGGTTATTTGAAAATCCCAACTAAGGGAACAATAATAAGCTTTAACAAATTAGCTAATATGTGCAAGGCTTTAAAGGCATGCAAAGTGATAAGGTTAACCACACTCCTAGTATCTACAAGGATGCACTAAACCAAAAAATTCTTAATGAGTGCTTCCATTACTAGTGCATCAGTGTAAGGTTTTTAAATATGAATGCCATCTTCTGTAGAGAATTGAATGGCATAGGTGGTAATAGGCAAACTAGCTCTCAAAGAGAATACTTATTTTACCTTGTGCTTTCTAGAATCATCAAAAGCATCATAATGTATACCACCTACAATGACATGGATAGCCCCAATAGAAGCCCTTTAACTAAGCTTGATCCTCCCTTATCCATGGGACAAGAGGTTGGAGGATGTATCAAGGTGTACCCATCTTAGCTACCTAGACAAATTGAGATAAATTACCCCTTCAAATCAAGTGTTTGATCCCTCACCTAAGTTGTTTGCAATTGTTTGTTTCATGTCCTTGATCCATGTGATAGGCATAATATAGTGTTTGATTGCAATTATGATCTTTGTTCATAGGCTTAGGCTAGTTGACTTGCCCATTTTGCTTTATCTAGGATAAAATTTGAGCCTGTGTGGTTGTTAAGGGAGTGAACCGATCTTCAATGAGCCCTTTAAAATAAGGGCTTTATATAGCAAAAATGCAGTTAAAGTCACCTGGACCTCTTATTGATCGAGACTTACTACACCAACCATACGTTTTTTTCTCTTATTTGAGCTTTCAAGAGGACTCTTTCTCCTTATCTTTATGTTGGTCGAATGTGCCCCAAAGACAATACACCTCATCCATTCTAATGTGCTTATGAGCTTAAGACATAAGCTTGGTAAAATAATTTGGTGGGCTTTTGCTTGAATAATCACTAAAGTCTTGACATTTTATGTTTTGAACTAAAGTATAAAACCCCAAAATATATTCTAGTAAAATTAAGACATATATAGGTGAATATGAATGAATAATAAAGGTTAATTGAATTAAAGACCTGTTAGGGACATAGAAGGTATTAGTGTAAAAGTGAGGGGTATTGTTAAATCGTTTAATTAATACATGTATGCATATATACATGTAAGATGTGAATTAATATGTTAGTAAAACCAAGATTTCATGCAACTGGTGATTGAAAATAATTAAAAGGAGGAAATTCAAATTAACCAAGGACTAAAAAGTTTTTCCAATGAGATTTTGGCATGCAACCATTCTACAAAGAGCAAAAATAAGTATGGTATATAATGTTAGAGAGTATGCCCTAGAGCCCATGTAATAGGGATGTTTTTCATATGTATGAAATTTTTATTCTTAATAAATGGCATCATTCATTTATTAATGTTGTGTTTAAATACACGAGTTTGTAAATCTTAAATTAATAAATGAAGTTCGAGATATTATAAACATAGTGCAAAGGCAATCATGAAAGTGTTCATGATGTGAGATGTCTATTGCATGCAAATGTGTTAATATCTAAATATCCCTAGTCATAGAATTAACAAGATAGGAAATTGTTAATTCGGACAGACTAGCACATGTTATGCTTCTTAAATGGTTCAAGCAGTGGTTCTCATAACTATGATTATGGAAGATAATCAAAGCTAACATGTGGATGCTTGTTAGAAGAACAAGTTCATTGGAAACCTGCATAGAGAATCCTCACATGGATATTAAATCTATGTCAGTGAGGAATCTCTTAATAGCGGTTGTGCAAGTATCCTTAGACTTGAGATCACCAAAGTTATCTTAAGTAGCAAGTGGTATACTTTGACTCCATAACTGATTACTTCCAACTGGGAGTGAACATAGTTAGGAGATTGGGTATATCATGACCTACTTAAAGATAGTTGAGTGATTGACAAAGGATCCATCATCCCAGATTTAACAAGGGAAGTTATCTCGCATGATTCTATAATTGCCTTGTTCAGAGAATCTTTGGCCAGAGTAATATGCCGAGATGGATGGAGATCCATGAAGGGCATTTTAGGAACAATGGTTAAATTAATAGAACATAAATAATTAGATTTATATGAGTTGACAGAAATCCATACTCAGAATCTAATTAAGATAAGAGTGGTGAAAGGAGTAATTGCACGGTAATTGTTTCTATGGAAGGGTACAGTCAAACCACATGACTTTCCTGACATTTGGGTAGTCATGATGCCTAGCTAGAGGCCAATCATGACTTGTATAATGATGTATCAAAATATCAATAGAGATTGATAAAATGATTTAAAGGAGTTTAAATCATGTGAGTTTTGAATAGAACTCACAATTACATATTATACTGCCAACATGGACAGGAACCCAATAGGTCACACACATATAGAGAAAAGGAAAAAATGGTAAAATAACAAGGATAATAATATTTGATATTATTATAAAGGTAAAGAAGTAAATATGATAATAATTAATTAAAGAGTTTGATTAATTATGATCAAATAAAATTGTCCGCAGAACTTTTGAGAAATGTTCTATAAATTGGACCTAATTGAAATAATGTATTTCATGATTAATTATTATTGTCTTATAAGTGTTATAAGACTACTATAAGTGTTATAGGACTGATATAATAATTAATAGGTCCATTGGAGGAATTATTAAGGGCCAGAGGAATGAAGAAAGTTGGCGGAAGCCATTCTATAAAGGCCACACGCCTACTCCAATACAGAAGGCCTTAATGGCACATTTCATGCACCAAATTAATTTATATATGTTACATAAGTGTTATGGAACTCACATATTTAATTTGGTTGGATTTGGAATCCATTTGGGTATTTAAATCCAATTAGTTTCACAAAGGGCCTAGTTTGTGGGTTTTGTACATAGTCTTTTATGAAAAGGTTTAAATTGGATTTAATTAAGCCCAAATGATTATAATTAATTCCAGAGACCCAATTAATAATTCTCCAGAAATTTTAAAGAGCCCAATCTCATTAAGGAGTTGGAATTTTAACCTATAAAAGGCCAACTAATGAGGAATTAAGGTTAAGTGATTAAAATAAAAAGAAAGTCTTTTTCTCTATTCTCTCTCTCCTTTTTGCGCCAACTCCAAGCTAGCTTCTTGGAATTTCGGCCAGCCCTAGTTGAACACCAATTTTTTGGTTCAATTTACCCCTCTCTAGTGTGGATTACTCATTGGAGGTGTTCGATTTTGGACACTGGGGTTTACGACAACCCGGTGTGAAGTAAAATCAACTGTTCAACAAAAATCAAAGGTAATTTTTCTTATTCTCATATAGTTATATTGTGTATTCATGGAAAGATCAGATCTAATGGTTAAAAAATTTTAAAATTCCGCTCATGTATGTGATGCATGTAACCGTTAAATTCCAACATGGTATCAGAGCCAGGTTTTGCCATGGATATACAATTCTATATTTTTCTGCGAAATAAGTTTTGTTTTGTTTTGAGTTATTTATTTCATGAACTTTAAAATATTATATTTGATTGTTCATGAATGAGAAATATTGATTTCTGATTGTATGTGTGATCAAATAAATTTGGTGGAAACAAAAATGAAACTTTTGAATGATTGTGATTAGGGTTTGGCGTGAAACCCTAGGTGATTTAAGGGGCTGTTCTAATTTAATTTCTTATGAATCCATTAAAACATCATTTAGATGATATTTTATATGTTTAATATGGGATATTAAGCCGTAGGATCGAATGGAATTAAAATCGAACAAGTTTTGCATGAAAACTAGTTTAGTCGAAAAGTTCGATAAATTGGTGTTCTTCGTGTGTTCTTGATGTGTTCTTGGTTAGAAAGACTTTTGATCTTCTAAATCTGATATATATGATATATTAAAGTGTTTTTAATTAATTGGATTAATTAAAATGGGCCTTAAATTAATTTGATTAATTTTAATTTATTAAAACCACTTAATGGGCTTAATTATGTGTACGGACTTGGTTTAAATTAGTGAATGACTTGGTGGGCCCAATGAGCTGATTTAAATTAAACATTATAAACATTAATTAAGTTTATTAATGGGTTTTAAGGGCTGGAGTGGGCTTGGCTCATACCAAAAGGCCTAAATGGTCCAAAAGACATAAAACCAGTTTGTGTGTGAACACATTTAGGGTTTACTTTTGTGGGTTTCGGGTCACCCTTGGTTTTAAGCCCAAAATTGATTCTTTTAATTATTTAATATGATTAATTAATTAAATAATCAATTTATATTTAATTAATAATCAATTGGATTGATTATTAGGGCAAGAAAACATGCATGCAAAAAGGTTTCCTAAAATGAAAGTTTCCAAAATGGAAAAAGTTTCCTAATTTGATCATATCATTAAAATAACTAAAAATATAGTTTCAAAGGTTGAAACAAAGTTAGTAATCCATTTCTTTATGCATTAGAGAGGCATATAAGGGTGTATGATTGGCATGATGGTTAGTTATGGACAAAGCCCAATGTGATTGAGCATAATGCATGTTTTGGCCCATGAGGACTTTCATGTCCCGGCCACTTGTTTTTGGTTTGTATTTCTTTTCAAGTTGTAATATGTAATTAGATTACTTAGATTAGAATTAGAAATAGAGATGGAGACCAATATCAAGGAGCAAGATGGGCCGGATGGAGATCCAACATGCTTGAAGATAATGTAATTATTTTCTTGTTTGAATCATGCATACTACCTAGGTGTGACCTTTTGATTTCCCTTTTGGCTCAGGGAAATCAATGTAGTAAAGTCCATAACTATACCATATTTGTATGCTTATATTTATGTGATAGATATAGGATGCATACCAATGTATGCCAACCATGTATGATGAGACTTAATTAACTAAAACCCTCAAACAAATACTAAGGTATATAAGCCTTCCATTAATTTGAGGAGAACCAGAGTTCTTTATAGTGTGGGTTGTTGACCACAGTCAAGCTCACATTATATCGAATATGTTCAAATATAATTAAATGGGTCATCTTAGCTAGCCCATTAATTTGTTGACCACAGTCAAGGCTAATGGTTCTAGAGGCAAGATTAGGGAATGCATATATGATATGCATGCATCAAGATTTGATAACCTAATGATCCAATAGTTGTGTAGAGACACAATTGGTATAGAGGTACCTACCTTTTAAGGGTATGGAATTTGGCTTGTTGACCACAGTCAAGGTCAAATTACATATCAAGGATTGGATATTGGTCCACTAAGAAAACCATCTGGTTTTCTCGGATTATATAGTGAGGGCTATTAATTCGCAATAAAATAGTGGGAGTAAATGGATTAATTAAATCCCTTATTAATGCATACATATATATGAACATACTCTCATATCTTATCTTTTTCACATCTATGTCATCATCATGAGCACATCAAATATACAATCAATCTTGGATAACAAACTAGTTGGTAGCAACTATTCTGACTGGATCAAGCAAGTGAGAATCGTTCTTAGAGCTGAAAAGATCCATTATGTATTGGATAAAGATCCACCACCACTTCCATCAGATGATGCCATTGATGAGATCAAAGGCACTTATCGAAAACACATGGAGGATAGTGAAGCAGCAGCATGTCTGATGCTGGGTGCTATGTCCTCAGAGCTTCAGAAGCAACATGAGATAATGGATGGTGGGATTTCCAAGAAAAAGGTTGCCAAGAAAGAGAATCCCAAAGGATGGTCATTAGAAGCATAACTGCAAGGCCTATCTAGATTCTCTCAAAGAGAAGAAGCAAGCTGATGCTTCTACTTCAGGTATTCATATGATTGAAATTAATACTTATTCTATTGCTTCAAAACTATTTTGGGTATTAGATACCGGATGTGGATCTCATTTGTGTAATGATCTACATGGGCTTAGAAGTTTTATAAGAGTTGGAAAGGTAGAGATATGTTTGCAGTCAGCTACTGGACAAAACATCTCTACAATAGTTGTGGGGACTTATCATTTGCATCTTCCAAGTGGATTAGTACTGGAATTAAATAATTGTTATTATATTCCAGCTTTATCCAAAAGTATTATTTCTTTCAGTCGTCTGTTGAACGATTATGATATTTCTTTAAAGGACAAATGTTGTTACATTTTTAAGAACAATATGTTTTATGCAAAAGCTATCATTGAGAATGGTACATTTGTTCTTGATTTAATTAAAGAAGTACATAATGTGGATACCAAGAGAATGAAACATGATAATCTAAATACCTCATACTTATGGCATTGTCGTTTAGGCCATATAAATGAAAAAAAATGCATGACCAAATTGCACAAGTCAGGTGATTTGGGATCATTTGATTATGAATCATTTCATACATGCGAATCTTGTTTATTGGGAAAAATGACAAAAGCTCCCTTTATTGGTAAAGGAGAACGACCTAAAATGGTTTTGGACTTAATACATTCAGATGTATGTGGTCCAATGACTACACATGCTAGAGGAGGTTACTCCTACTTCATTACTTTCATAGATGATTATTCCAGGTTTGGATACATCTATCTAATGAAATATAAGTCTGAAGCATTTGAAAAGTTCAAAGAGTTCAGAAATGAAGTAGAGAAACAACTTGGCAAAAGTATTAAAACACTTAGATCAGATCGAGGTAGAGAATACTTAAGTCAAGAGCTTCAGGATTATCTTAGAGATAATGGGATTTTATCTCAATGGACTCCTCCATATATACCACAACACAATGGTGTATCTGAAAGGAGAAATCGAACACTATTAGATATGGTTCGATCAATGATGAGCCGAGCAAACTAGGTTCGATCAATGATGAGCCTAACAGACTTACCTAAGTCCTTTTGGGGATATGCACTAGAAACTGCTGTTTATGTGTTAAATAGAGTTCCTAGTAAATCGGTTGATGTTACTCCATATGAGATGTGGAATAACAAGAAACCCACGCTTTCTCATATGAAAGTATGGGGTTGTCCTGCTTATGTGAAGAGGACAATGTCAGACAAACTAGATGTTAAGTCTGACAAATGTTTATTTTGGGATATCCAAAAGAAACGTTTGGATATTATTTCTATCATCGCTTAGAACAAAAGGTGTTTGTTTCAAGGCATGCTGTCTTCTTGGAAAGAGAATTTCTCCTACGAGAGGATAGTGGGAGTAAAATTGAACTTGGTGAAGTTCAAGACCCACAAATAGAAGATGATCAACCGATTGAACCCGAAACTGAATTTCATAATGATGAGATTATAGTTGAACCTGATTATACACAAAATCCTAAAAGATCTACTAGGATGTGTTCTATCCCTGTGAGATATAGATTTCACATTGATTCGGATAGAGGCATAACTGTAGTAGAGGACAATGAGCCTACAAGCTATCAAGAAGTTTTAAACAATTCAGAACGGATAGCCATTGCAGCTCATTATGATTATGAGATTTGGAAAAATGGATGTGAAGACAGCTTTCTTTAATGGAAATCTTACCGAGGATGTGTATATGACACAACCAGAAGGATTCACATCAAGAAATGGTGAAAAGGTATGCAAGCTTCAAAGATCCATTTATGGATTGAAGCAAGCCTCTAGGAGCTGGAACATACGATTTAATGAGACAATCAAAGAGTTTGGTTTCTCAAAGAATGAAGATGAACCCTGTGTGTATAAAAGGGTCAGTGGGAGTGCAATTGTCTTTCTAGTTCTATATGTAGATGACATATTGATCATGGGAAATGACATTTCTCTTCTCCAATCTATTAAAATATGGTTATCCGAGAAATTCTCCATGAAAGACCTTGGAGAAGCATCCTATATTCTGGGAATAAGGATCTATAGAGATAGATCCAATAGATTGCTAGGTCTTTCTCAGAGTACATATATAGATAAAGTATTGAAGAGGTTCAATATGGATCTCTCTAAGAAAGGGTTTATACCTATGGTGCATGGGAAACACCTTTCTAAGTCTATGTGTCCATAGACACTAGAGGATAGAGAGAGCATGAATAGAATACCATATGCATCTGCAATTGGTTCTATCATGTATGCTATGTTATGTACACGTCCAAATGTAGCATTTGCTTTGAGTGTTACAAGCAGATTCCAAGCCAATTTTGGAGAGGAACACTGGGCAGCTGTCAAGAATATTCTTAAGTACTTGAGAAGGACTAAGGATATATTTTTGGTATATGGAGAGGGCAGTTTGGAAGTAAATGGGTATACAGATGCCAGCTTCCAATCTAACAAAGATGATTGTAAATCACAATCTGGTTATGTGTTCATAATGGCAGGAGGAGCAGTTAGTTGGAAAAGTTCCAAATAAGAAACAACTGCTAATTTCACAACGGAAGCTGAGTACATTGCTACTTCGAAAGCAGCCAAAAACGCGGTTTGGATCAAAAAGTTCATAACTGAACTAGGAGTGGTACCTAGCATTGTTGATTCGATACCTTTATATTGTGACAACAATGGAGCCATTGCACAAGCAAAGGAACCACGGTCTCATCAGCGATCCAAGCATGTTCTCAGACGCTACCATCTCATAAGGGAAATAGTAGCTAGAAATGATGTGAAAATAGAAAGGGTTCCCAGAGATGACAATGTGGTGGATCCCCTCACTAAAGCACTTTCCCAGATTAAACATGATCACCATATAAATAGAATGGGTCTGAGACATATGAGTGATTAGCTCCAGTGCAAGTGGGAGATTGTTAGAGAGTATGCCCTAGAGCCCATGTAATAGGGATGTTTTTCATATGTATGAAATTTATATTCTTAATAAAAGGCATCATTCATTTATTAATGCTGCGTTTAAATACATGAGTTTGTAAATCTTAAATTAATAAATGAAGTTCGAGATATTATAAACACAGTGCAAAGGCAATCATGAAAGTGTTTATGATGTGAGATGTCTATTGCATGCAAATGTGTTAATATATAAATATCCCTAGTCATAAAATTAACAAGATAGGACATTGTTAATTCGGACAGACTAGCACATGTTATGCTTCTTGAATGGTTCAAGCAGTGGTTCTCATAACTATGATTATGGAAGATAATCAAAGCTAACATGTGGATGCTTGTTAGAAGAACAAGTTCATTGGAGACCTGCATAGAGAATCCTCACATGGATATTAAATCTATGTCAGTGAGGAATCTCTTCATAGCGGTTGTGCAAGTATCCTTAGACTTGAGATCACCAAAGTTATCTTAAGTAGCAAGTGGTATACTTTGACTCCATAACTGATTACTTCCAACTGGGAGTGAACATAGTTAGGAGATTAGGTATATCATGACCTACTTGAAGATAGTTGAGTGATTGACAAAGGATTCACCATCCCAGATTTAACAAGGGAAGTTATCTCGCATGATTCTATAATTGCCTTGCTTAGAGAATCTCTGGCCAGAGTAATATGCCGAGATGGATGGAGATCCATGAAGGGAATTTTAGGAACAATGGTTAAATTAATAGAACATACATAATTAGATTTATATGAGTTGACAGAAATCCATACTCAAAATCTAATTAAGATAAGAGTGGTGAAAGGAGTAATTGTACGGTAACTGTTTCTATGGAAGGGTACAGTCAAACCACATGACTTTCCTGACATTTGGGTAGTCATGATGCCTAGCTAGAGGCCAAACATGACTTGTATAATGATGTATGAAAATATCAATAGAGATTGATAAAATGATTTAAAGGAGTTTAAATCATGTGAGTTTTGAATAGAACTCACAATTACATATTATACTGCCAACATGGGCAGGAACCCAATAGGTCACACACATATAGAGAAAAGGGTAAAATGATAAGGATAATAATATTTGATATTATTATGAAGGTAGAGAAGTAAATATGATAATAATTAATTAAAGAGTTTGATTAATTATGATCAAATAAAATTGTCCGCGGAACTTTTGAGAAATGTTCTGTAAATTGGACCTAATTGAAATAATGTATTTCATGATTAATTATTATTGTCTTATAAGTGTTATAAGACTACTATAAGTGTTATAGGACTGATATAATAATTAATAGGTCCATTGGAGTAATTATTAAGGGCTAGAGGAATGAAGAAAGTTGGCGGAAGCCATTCTGTAAGGGCCACACGCCTACTCCAATACAGAAGGCCTTAATGGCACAATTCATGCACCAAATTAATTTATATATGTTACGTAAGTGTTATGGAACTCACATATTGAATTTGGTTGGATTTGGAATCCATTTGGGTTTTTAAATCCAATTAGTTGCACAAAGGGCCTAGTTTGTGGGTATTGTGCATAGTCTTTTATGAAAAGGTTTAAATTGGATTTAATTAATCCCAAATGATTATAATTAATTCCGAAGGCCCAATTAATAATTCTCCAGCAATTTTAAAGATCCCAATCTCATTAAGGAGTTGGAATTTTAACCTAACTATAAAAGGCCAACTAATGAGGAATTAGGGTTAAGTGATTAAAACAAAAAGAAAGTCTTTTTCTCTATTCTCTCTCTCCTTTTTGCGCCAAATCCAAGCTAGCTTCTTGGAATTTCGGCCAGCCCTAGTTGAACACCAATTTGTTGGTTCAATTTACCCCTCTCTAGTGTGGATTACTCATTGGAGGTGTTCGATTTTGGATACTGTGGTTTGCGACAACCCGATGCGAAGTAAAATCAACTGTTCAACAAAAATCAAAGGTGATTTTTCTTATTCTCATATAGTTATATTGTGTATTCATGGAAAGATAAGATCTAATGATTAAAAAAATTTAAAATTTCGCTCATGTATGTGATGCATGTAACCGTTAAATTCCAACATATAAGGGAGAGTGTGGCTAGCTTCTTTATTACCAAAAATTTGTAGAATTTTCTTTATTCTCTTATGCACAAACACACGTAGTTACACTCTTTTATATTCTTAAAGAAAATTGTTGGAGAACAAGCAAATTAAGGAAGGTTTAAGCAAATTAAGGTAAGTTATTCATGTAATTGAATATGAATTTCTCTTTCCTTCTTTTTTACTCCATAAAAAACATGAAAATTGATGTGTGTATGTTGTTTTGAGTTTTTTTTAGATGTATCTTGTGTTCTAGTGGAAGAACAAGCAAAAGAGAAGGCCAAAGAGAAGATTTGAAGTTAAGCTAGTTAGTTTTCAAAAGGTATGGGAATTCATAGTTTTTATACTTGTGTATGTGATTCGGACATGAGTAGAATTGGTATTTAATTTGTTTAGGATGTAAAATAAATGCTTGAAAGTGGAATAAATGATAAGAATACTAGTTTACATATATAAATGCCATAGGTGAGATAATATGGAAAATTGTCTTATTGATGTGGTTGGATTTTCTTACCAGCCTTATATATTTTGGCAATATCTTGGCCTATATACCTTATAATTGGGTGATTAAAATTGGAGATGAAACATAAGACATAGATTTAAAAATTTTATGCCAAAAAAAAATCTAATTCATCCCTAAGACCCTTAAAAATTGATCTAAAATCGGTGACCTGTTTCTGCCCATATATCAGGAGTAGGCCATAGTAATTTTTGGTATAAATCTTATTATATAACTCATATTGATATGAATCAAATATTTATAGAAACTAAATATAAAATGAAAAAATTTTCATGGGAGAGTATGACCTAATTTTATCCCAATTATTTCTAATAATTTTTCAAAGATAGAACAACAAATTTGTCATTAAAATGTACATAAAAAAAGTATATATATCTCCCAATTTACTTATCCAAATTGATTAATTTTTAATCCATTTGAAACTCAAGACATGGGGTGCCCTCATTCCAACCATGAGAAATGATTTTAGACTAAAAAATGTGATTTAATTGACCCTTATGGCTATTAGTTAACCCTGCTAGCCATGAGTCCCCCTATTTTGCCCCTAAATGTGAGATTTTCTCACCAAAATGTCATCGAACCTTATTTAACCTTTCTACATGTTTATGGAACTTAGAAAACATGTGTATAAAGGTAAATAATAACCTAATATATATGAAATATGTAATTATACATTGAAATATATGATTGTACAAAGTAAATGCATGTTTATAAGTAACATTTATACATTTTCATTAGTTATAAGTATGTAACATATGTATATGAACACATATCTTGACTTCATAATTATAATTAGGTGAATATTAATATGTTAAAGTTCAAAAGGATATAAATGATGGTGATAAGCATATGTTTAGTATATATGAATGCATGCTTTAATTATATGATTATTGTTGATTTATATAAATACATACTTTAATTCAAAAGGTGGAAACATATGTGAATTAGGTTTTATGATTCTTGTGCATAAGAATGCATATATCTATAATATTACATAAAAATGATAAATTATATATATACATGTGTATATGTTTGAGAGATAGGTATTCATTTTAATTACAAGCATTTAATATGCATATATAAGCATGTACTTTGGTTATATGTTATATGATTATAAATATATACATGTATAACCTACTATCGTATTAGTTTTATTAATAATTGCTAGTACCACACATGTTATGATGACTGCATAGGGTCTACTCTAGTTTGAGTTGTAGATAACTAGGCATACTTATAGGAATTTTTGCAACTACTCCTATGACACTAATTAGTGTCTTTTATCTAATACTTTCGTATTTTCTGTTATGATATATAATCTTGAGACTTAATGTCTCTATTGTGATACCTTTTGAGGTATCACCTATAAATGCCATTTTATGGTATCTTCCATTTTTGTTATCCTTGTATGGTCTGTTTTAGTCCTGAATGTTGATAAATAAGCATGCCTAAAAGGATTCTACAGTTGTTCTTGTGATATTATAGTGTCTTCTGATAATGAGACCTATGTCTGTCCTATATTTTTATTAGTGTTCCGGCACTTTTGAACATGAAGATTACTTGAGGCTTATTCCTTTCCTGGTGATACCTTTTTGAAATCTTTTATTGATACTCACTATGAGTATCTCTTATTTCTAGTATCCATACCTACAAAAAATAACAGGCAAATAAGTAAATGGTATTTTTTTGTTTTGTTATATTGTATTAGTAATATTTTTTGGACTAGTGAATAATTACAACATTTGAAAGGAATCATAAATGAAATAACATTTCATTCTATTCTGTATTGTTTGTTCTATTTTGTTCTAATCTATCTTGAATTGAAATTTATAATTCTATTTTGACAAATAGGAAAGAGGTATACGTAAATGTGAACTGAACATGTGATTTGTTATGAGACTTTTTATATGTTATTAGTATCTGGAACATAAGTGTATCTTTAAATATAGAGAATATAAGCAAATGTATTGATAAATCACAAATTTTCATAAATAAAGGAGAGGTTTTCGTGTAGGAAAGAAGGAGAGGTGCGATGGTTAGGAGAGCAAATTTCGATCAGACTGATGTAGATAATACCTACAAAAAGTGCTCGCCTAGTTATCCGGGCATTAATACTCTGATGCTTAAGTTAGAAATAGGGAGAAAAGCTCTTAGAGAGAATATATATTTAACTTAGAGAAAGAAAGAGTGTATGTTTTATAGAATAAACCTATTATTTATAGAGCTCAAGGAGGTCGTGAGTGTATGTTTTACAGAAAGAAAGAGTGTACGTTTTACACAATAAACCTTCTAGTTGTTTGATTGGTGAAGTGTGAGTTTGTTTTATTTTTATTAGTGTTTAATGTTTCATGAATTAATGGAGTAGTTCATATTTTAAGTTAGGAAAGGAATTAATATGTACTTAAGCAAGGTTACATGTTTTCATTCAATGCACGATGAGTTTTGATTGAATTTTGGGTTAATTGTTCCAAAAGGAGAGTAATTAGGAATTAATTGTGTTTAATTATTTGAGATGTTTAGTAAAGTTAAATAATCTTAAAAAGGCTTAATTTATAAGAGGACTAATGAAAATGAAATGAAAATCTAGTTTGGATTGGAGTTTAAGGCTTCAATTGCATAAAAGATAAAGTTGGTGTTTTGTGCCTCTTGATGTTCCCAAGAAAGTCACCTTAGGAGAGGGGATTTCCCATCCACCAAGGTACCTTTTGGTTTGTGTCCAGCAAATATTACCTCAGGATAAGGGATTTCCCCTCCCCCAAGGGACTCATGTGTGTGCTCTATGTGTTTTAAAGCTTTTACTTCCTTTTGTATAGAGGAGTTCACCTCGAGAAAGGGGATTTCCCCTCTACTGTGGGAGTCCTCACCTAGGCAAGACAAACCACTCACCTCGGGAGAGGGGATTTCCCCTCTATCGAGGGAGTTTGTCTTTAAAAGCCCCAACTTCCTTCCTCAGCTGGGCTCTTCTCATTTCCCTTCCTATTTTGTTTTTCCTCTCCCGAGCTCTCTATTCCCTCCCCTGAGGCACTTAAAATCTTACTTGGTTTTTACTTATTTTTCATCATCAAATCATCCAGTAAGTCTTCTATTCTTATTTCAATCTTTAATTTCGATGTTGTATTACCATTTACATGAGTTTCTTGTTCTTAAATTGAATATTCTCTTACTTTGTTTTGAGTTCATTTGTTGTTATCTTCCTTTTAAATGGTATTATGCTTACTTGTTGTTTGCTTTTGAGCTTTAAATTTCAAATTTTGGTTTAAAATGGTTAAGATTAATTTGAAAATGGATTAGTTAATTTGTGCACACCACATGTTTGATAAATGACTAAGTTCATTTATTATGCTTCAATTTTCTTAATTTCAACCATATTAGATCAATCTCATTTGATGATGTGTTTTTTCTACACTTGATATGCACTTGTTAGCCATTTGAAAATATGCAATGGGAAGTGATGAACTTGAGTTGAATTCACTTGTTTCTCTTGAGTTAATGTGTTGAACCTTCATTTTTAAGCACTTACTTTTGTTTATTTACATTGTGTAGTGGCTCTAAAATGAACACAACATGCTGGTGCTTCAAGCTGCTCGGGTGTACATATTCCACCTTATGGGCATGAGAATCACATCAATTTTTATGAGTACTTTGTGACTACGACATATGTCAACCCGATGTATTTGATTAAGACTTATCCTAACATTGTAGCTGGGGATCTTTGGTCATAAATTAAGGCTTTGGTTCAAAATATAGGATGGGAAACACTTATCAAAAAGTCTCCGAAAGTTTATCCTTCACTTACAAGGGATTTTCTCTTCTCCTTTAGTTGCGAGTTTGAAGATGAGTATAACCATGGCACTGTTTGTTTCAAATTTAGCCGTAGGACATACACAATGAGTTTTCCTGACTTTCAAAACATTTGGGATTCCCGGTAGAGGGTATCAAGGAATTGCCAAATTTCACTCCAAGTCAGAATTGGAAAATAATCCGCCATCCTATTGACCTAGTTCTATACAATTCCAGTAGGACTAAAGCTCATTCTATGTGAAATCATGCCTTGAGGGTCCTCCATAGGTTTTTATCCATCAACTTTTATAATTTTCTAAGGGGCCCAGGTAGTATAAATTAATGTGAGGTGATGATTTTAAGGTGTATGGTTGAGGGAATCAAATTGAATGGGTCATTCCTTTTTTTGCTCAAGATCAAAGATATGCAGAGGAAGCCTAGCTACAATGGATCCTTCCCCACAGATGGTTGCCTTTATGAACGAGGTCAATGGTCGTTTAGATGTTCAGGCTGCATAGATTGAGAGCTTGAAATAAGGCTTAACACATCTCACTACCCATGTTGAGCAGTTCACCACTAGATTTTGGGAACATTTTCTAATGCAACCATCACCTCTACCGTAGTGATCGAAGTTTACTTTTGTTGGGGACAACAAAGTTTTGAAAGGGGGATGGAGCTTATCTATGCTCAATTTTTGGTATTTTGGTAGATTCAGGAAGTAAAATTTCAACCTTCCCTTTTAACTCATGAAAGTTTTTATTTTTGTTTTATGCTTTGTGCTTTATTTAGTTTGTTTTGTTTTCTTTTTCCTTTTTATGTGTTTAGTTGCTTTTATTGTAATCTTGATCTTAGTGACTTTTGACTTTTGTTTTAATGATAATAGTAGTGTTTTCCTTTATTTGTTTTATTTGTTCTTGGCTATGCTAGTAGTATAGTTAGTTCATATTGTCACTTAGCTTGCATTAACTTAGTTCGCCCTAGTTTGTTTTTCTCAAAATTGAACATTTTGAACTTTAACTTAAAATTTGCAATAGTCAAAATATTTGCTTAGCATTAAGACAAACATGTTGTTTAATGAAATTTTGGCTAGTTTTAGTATTCAACTTGACTTATATTTGTTAGTTTCCACTTTTTGAGCACTAAAAGACCAGTTTTAAAATCGAAGAAATACAATGCATTGGAATAGTTAAGCAAGGAATTTTAGGACACTAAATCCTTCCTCATCACCCTTCAAAGCATAGAAATAACTCAAACAATCTAGAAAGTGATCTAGCTAATATTTTCTTGTTTAGCCATATCTTAGCTTATTTCCTACCCTTTTGGTACATTTGTCCCCTATTAGCCATTTTGAGCCTAATGAGGCATGCTTAAGGTGTGCCATGTTTATTTTTCTTGTTACACTCATTTATTTTACTATATAGCCTAAATAGCTTTTATCTTCCCTTCTATGAGTAGCCACTCTAGGATTGGATGGATTAACATAAGTTAGATATCTTAAAGGGTGTAATTAGAATAGGGGTTTTGGTACTAATCTCAAGGGCTATAGATGAAGTCAAGTAAATAGTTAAGATTTACCTGGTAACTACCCATGTAATATTGCATTGCCAATAATGAAGCTAGTATAAAAAAAATAAACAAAGAAAAAAAAGAAATTTTTGAAATAAAAGTTAGCATTATATGGAAAAATTTTAAGTGTGGGGTTTTTACAAGGGAAAAAGAGTTGTGACTTCTTTAAAGTGGTTAAATTGAGAAAATAAGAGGAATTTTAGTAATGTTCTCTCGTAAAGTGCTTAATGTATATGGGATTGAGTAAGCAAGTATAATAAAGGGGTATGTTCTCAGTAGATTGAAATTTTGGAAATTTGGTCTATTCAAGGATAGAGTGGCTATTCTTTTTTATTATCCTTTATCCATTCTTTGATAACCAACACCCTATTCCCATTACAACCTATGAAGACCTAGTGATTCTATGTTTCAAATGTGAAACCACTTATAAATTTTGGTGTGTAGCAATTCTAGAGCTTGATTATGAAATGCATTGATGTCTTGATTTTGAAAATGTTTAAAATGTTTTGGTCTTGCACACATACATGGACACTAGTTTATATCTTCTTGGTTGAATCTAATTTGGCCGGAGTTTTGTTAAGTGCTCTTGTTAAATTGCTAAGCATGATTTTGAAATTCATAATTCTTTGTTACAGTTTGATTGTTTTGAGAAGTTGGTTTGTTCAAATTTGCACGAAGGCGAGCAAAGTCTAAGTGTGGGGTATTTGATAATTGTGAATTTTAACTATATTATTAGTATGTTTTATTGTGTTTAATGTGTTAATTTGATTAATTTCTTAATTTGTGTGTTTGTGCACTTAATCGCAATTATTGGTGTTTTTAGGTATTAAATTGAAGAAAAGAGGAAGTTTGAAGGAAAAAGGAGGAAAGTCATATTTTTGTGTTTTAAAGAGAGGAATTCACATGAAGAGCAGTAGCTTTCTCCTCTGGAGAGGGGAATTTCCCCTCCGCAGAGGAGAAAGTGAAAGGTTAGATTTCATAAAATCCCTCTCCTGAGGGAAAAGTCCTCTACTGAGGGAAGCAAGGCAAAGCAAAGGCATAATCATCTTCCTCTCCCGAGACAACTCTAAGGCATAAGATTTTTTATTCTCCTCTCCTAAGGCCAAGTGTTGGAATTATGATTAAACTCTATTTTTACTAAAACAGGAAGTAAAAGTGCAACCAGATTTCTTCCTTTTAGAGAGTTTTGACCAAACAAAAACACTAGGATATAAAAGGGCACAAATTTTGAAGTTTAGGGAGTCCCTTTTAGTTAGTTTTTAGTTTTAATTGTTACGTGAGTTTTTAACCTAGTTTCAAGAGGAAAAGACAAAAGGTTTAGACGCTGGAATTTGGTGTTTTGAGAAGAGATCAAGAGAGCTTCCTAGCTTTATGTGTTTGTATCTTTTTTAGTATTTCCTTTTGTTTTTAAGATAATGAGTGAGTAGTTTTCTTTACTTTTGCTGAGAGAACTTGAACCCTTGTACTTTTATTTGTAATGACTTTAATTTGAGTTTTAATTCAATACAAGTGTGTTATTTCTTAATTCCTGAGCAAATTCTTATCTTGAATTATGATTAAGTTGATTGTTAATGTATTGAATAAATTGTTAATGATCAATTTTAAGTATGACTTATGATATTTATGTTTTTAGTTTAATTCACTTGTATTGATTCATGATTATATTCTAAAAATTAAGATAACTCTATGTTGGTTAAAGGTGAAATTAGAACTAAAAAGTTGAATTAAGAAAAGATTGAAGTTAGATCTCTTAAGAAAGGGTTTAATGGATGTTTAAGAGTTAGGAGTTAATATGCTGGATTTTTATGCTAAGTATTATATTATTCATAATAAGAGGATTTAATGCTTAGAATAATATTTTAAATAAGATATCTGAATTTACATTGGTTTTCCACAATCACTTGTGTTATTTTTAATTGAGTCATTGCAATAGAAGTTGAGGTAGATAGTCTTTTAGCAAAAGTGTCTTTTATTATTGAATTTTACCATCTTTTATATCTCACTTTGTTTAAGTTTATGTTAATTTGCTTAATTTTATGATTAATTACTTTGGTTTCATTACTCTAGTTGTTTAAATTTCTGTCTTCATTTAATTAGTTCTTTATCACTCTAAACTTGGAAATTCTTTGCACAAATCACTCACTTTAAAATTTGAAATACACAACTTTTACACAATTCCTTGGGTTCGATATTTGGGGTCTTAATCTTATTTTTCTATATTACTAATCGATCCGGTACACTGGCTAGGCACTGGTCATTACATAAAGCATTGATAACCACCTTTGAATTGACATTATGAATGTCCATAACTACCATGTTGAAACTCTCTACAAAAGCATGAAAGGTGTAAGCATTGGGTCTTGAGGAGGCCTTTTGTCAGGGTTACTTGATGAGGAAAATTGTTCGTCTAAAGGTAACTAATCGAGGATGATAGACTCTTAGTGGCATTAAAATTATTTTCTTAAACCCTCTTAATTATTGTTAAGCCCAGCCTGTGTATTTAAGTGGCTCGAGGCAGGCAAATGATGAATGTACCCTTAACAGGGAACTAAAAACTCGTGCTAAAAGCATGTAAAGGCCTTGTACATTGCGCATTTATGGCCTGCGCACCCGTACAGTTAAAAAATATTCATCATTTGGCCTCAATAGAAGAATTTTGCATTTTTTAGAATGCACAACCATATACAAAGGAGTGTACAGTCGTGCACTCCAAAGAATCTTGCCTTTTCAAGCAAGTTGGCCAACTTTTGGAGTGTACAGCCATGCAAACCAAAGTCACGGCCGTACACTTAAAAAATGGTTGGCTTCCCTAGGAGGCAAGTGGGCAGATGGGTGGCACTACTAGAGTGTACAATTATGCATACCTATGGCATGGTCGTACACTCTGCCTTCATAAGCCTCCTCCGAGCCTTTTTTCAGGGTTGGCCTTTTTGATTGATTTATAAATTTCAGTTAGAAAGAAACTTCCCAAAAAAAATGTTTTATAAGCTAAAAAGTGAGCTTTTGGCACTTAGCCTTTCGAATCTTTGGTTATTTTTTAGGTATTTCAATACTATGAAGAGTCAACGAATCTGACATTCGATAGTCTAATCGAGTAAGTATACTGAAGGTAATATAAAAGGTCTTTCTTGGTATTTTCTTAACTATAATGAATTTTTTCACTCTTCTCATCTGTTAGTTTCTATTATACATTGATTTCTATTAGATCTAGGTTGTGAAACCCTTTAAAAGGGTATATTATTGTGTGGTAGAAATTATTAGGCTATTCTCTTTAAATTTTATCTTGTCCATTTTAAAATCATTTTTATCAAAATAAAACCTAGTTTATAAAATTGTCTTTGTATTTAGCTTTTCCTTTTTGCTCCCTTTAGGATCTGATGTTGGCAAAGACTTTGTTTTAAAAAGGAAAGAAAACTCATCGTCATTAGATTGAAAAGGCCGTGCATTGTTTGATGCGCACCCGCCCGTTAAACGATGCACAGCTTGAAATGTGTTTTCTTGCTTTTTAAGATATAAGAGCCAACTGTATGTAGTCAAATTCGCCCTCGTGCATTTCTCGACATGCGCGCCAGATCTATATCCTTTTATCTTTGTCATATCTCTTAGTTGAAATTAGTCTTATGTATGTTTCCTTATCATTTTTATTACCATTATTATTTTTGTTGCCATTGTTATTGCTATTATTATTGATTCAAAGGAATAAAGCTTTTTGCAAATATGATCAAGAAAGCACTCTAGGAAAGTCCACTATCCTTTTTCTTTACTGTAAAAATACTTTTTTGACCATAAATGAAAAATGTCATGAAAAGTATTTATAGTAAAAAATTGGAATATTCCATTAATAAAATCAAACCAATATCTACCTTTTAGCCTAGGAATGTCACATGTAAAAAATCAGCTTTTAATAATATAAATAATTTTTTATATATAATTAAATAACACAGGAAGTTTCTTAAAAAAAACTTAGACTGACGGGTCCTTGTCTTTAAGATCTCGCAATGGAATGCTTCTTCAACAATCTTCATACGAGGACCAAAGTCCTTAACTAAAGGGATCATGATGAACAACCCGATTTATGAATGCCTTTATAACTTTATTCAATGCCCTGATTTATCGCTTTCTTACGTGATTGGGTGCACCTTTAATTTCTATATTTGCTCTATTCTTGCATGAAAGAAAAGGGGTAACACGATTAATTTGAAAGCCATTATGTCACATTTTTCAAGAGTAAAAATGTAATGACCTCAATGTCAGGTCAACCATGAATAGTACCTTCCGATAGTGAATAGTGCTTTTCGGGCTTGAAAGGACACCCGAAATTCAAAAATCTTTTATTGAACCATCGAAAAGTATTGGTCATAGTGAGTCCATGGTTGAAATTTGAAGTGAAATTGAGGTCAAATAGGTCTCCAAAAGTCAAAAATATGAAAAAGATAAATAGTCAATTTCCCTAGTAGGAAAGGAGACTTGATTTTGCATAAATTTTTAAAAATAGTAAATCAACTCTGAAAATTGCCAGATTTTGTATATCTACATGAATTTTTATGTAAAATATTTTGGTGATGAGAATTGAATTTTTCGGTGATACCAACAGTTGTCGAATCGGACCGATAAATTTAAATTGGATCAATAACAGACTCCGATTGAGCCAAAAATTTGCGTACTATCTATTTTTGATGTGATAAAAATGATGGAATCATTTTTAGAGTTATTTGAAGTGAGGAAGTAAGAGAAATTAAATTGAACTTTAAATGGACCTAAATGGGCCCTTTAATTAAAATGGGTTAAGTACATTCTTTAGGCCCAACCCTTGGCCCATTTAGAGAGCTATAAAAGGATGGAATATCTGAGATTATCCCAGAATTTTTTAGCTTTCTCTTTCCCTCTCTATGGTGGCCGAACCACCACCTCTAATGCCTCCCTCTCATTTCTTCAATTTTTCACTTAAAATCTCATGTAATCCTAACATGAGAAGTGAAATTCTATCTCTATAGTTCGAATATATGGCCTCTAATATTTGATTGAAGCAAAGGAAGCAAGGAAAATCAAGGGTAAAAAGTGAAGAGGAAAGATTTGACATGGCTAAAAGAAAGAAAAAAGAAGTTTAGGCACTCATAAGCAAGAAAAAAATATAAGTAGCTACAAAATCCTTTGATTTTTTATTTATTTGAATTAATTTCCTTTATATAATTAAGGAAAATTTTTTTAATTGCTTAATTAATGAAATTATTGTGAGGAAAATGAAATTGAACCATACAAAATGTAAATTGAATGCTTAGAATGAAGTAGAAAAATTGTTAGGATTAATTATGAGAGAGTGACGAATTTTTTTTATTAAAGGAATTAAATTTATTTTTGTAAGAAATTAATATATATTAGCCCAAAATAACCATAAAAGTTATAAGTTATGTTTATAAATTTTTAAAGAATTTATGGAATTAATTTAGAAATTTTAAAGTTTATTAATTGTGTATGTAAGGAAGAAAATTGTTTAATTATTGTGAAATAATTCATAAAAAAAGTGAAAAATGGTAGTAAATGTGAAATAATATATCCATAAATCTTTATGGAATTTTTAGAAATTATTTAAATATTTTTGAAATATTTATTGAATGATATAATTGATAAAAATAAAGAATTCTTGTTAATTACGTCATAAAATGATAAAAAGCATAAAATAAAATGTCCATGAATTCTTAGAAAATTTATAAAAATTATTAGAGAATTCTTAAGTTGAATATTAGTATATGTATAAAGTGTATATGATTAATTAATGTGAATTAATTCATGTAATAAGTGAAAAATGATAATAGTAGTAAAATAAAGTATATATAAATTTTTGTGAAATTTATATGAATTATGAGAATATTTTTAGACTAATTATTGAATTATGAAACTAATAAAAATAATAAATTATTATGAAATAATTCATAAAAAGAGTAAAAATGAGAAAATTGCAAAATAATGTGTATATAAATTATTTGAAATATTAGAATATTTTTTGAGATTTAACATTCAATATGTCTAATTAACAATATTGAATTATTGTGAAATAATTCGATAAATAAGTACAAGATGGTAAATTTTATAAAGAAAATTATTTTCATATAAAAAAGGGAGTGAAAAAGCCAATTATTGCATTTGTGAAAAATAAAATAATAAATTTTATCAATATAACTTGTAATTGTTCAAAAAGTTATAAAATAAATGTTAGACTGATTTCTCAAAATAAATTAGTCAATAAAAAGTATTAGAAGAATGATTTATTATAAAATAATTCGTCAATTGAATAAAAGCTGGTATACCCGAATGACTAAAATTTCGAACAGAAAAGAAAAATCATCACAAAAGTTAATTACTGAATTGTTAAAACATAATTCGCGGAAGATTACACAAAAAGAATAAAAGAAATTGTGGATTATAAGGCTATAATTCATAAAGTGCATAAAAGACTAAAAAGTCTTAAGTGTCCGAGTGAATTATTGAAGAATAATTCACAAAAGCGATTTAAAAAGAAAAAGTGAAATAAAGAAAAAAAAAGACTACTAAATAGTCAAAAACACAAAAAAAAAATGTGATTGAAAAAAACGTATTGTATTAAGAAATAAAGGAAATAAACTAAAGATTTTTTTTATGTTTAAAAATTATTTCGAATATAATTTATTGTTTTGCCCTTAGTAATAGTCAGGTAAAGATATTCTTTTTTAGGATATAATTGGCTAGCCATAGAGACACCTTATACCGCGGTACAAGTCATTGCGACTTGCTTTGCTATGGGTAAGATCTCTGATCTCCATAGCTTCAGTGTTTTAAGTGAAAGTGAAAGTGAAATATTTTTCGAGAAATGGTCCCTTGGGGATCATTTCTCTCTTAACGGAACCTTTGGGTCCATGTCCCGCATATCCTTTTTGAGAGTCCTGTCATATTATACTAGGGGCGTATCATAATGAATGAATCAGTATGAGTTAATTGAATTGAAGGAAAAATAATTTCTTTGAAAGAAAATAATAAGTTGGGATAAAAAAAACTATAATGTTTCCCAAAAATTGTGATTAATAAATAAAAAAATGAAAAAGAAATATTATATAAGGATAAAATGATAAATGAGTATTAAATTATACTTTTGTAAAGAAAAAGGGGCTTAAAATGTGTTTTTATATGAACAAGATAAATAGTACTAATTTCCTATTTAAAGCCAAAAAGGTAATAACATTGCTTTTAAGTGAAAACTTATGCTTAAGTAATGTATTTCTGAAAGAAAAGTTAAATAAAAAGTAAAACGATAAAAGGCACCTAATTGTTCAATTTGGAAAAAGAAAGAGATACCAGGTCCTAAATAAGTACTTGAACATGTTCAAATGTAAAAAGAATGAAATAAAGATCTGTATGCAAAGTGTTACAAAATAACTATATTACATTGCATTTAAATCTTAAAAGGCTTGAAAAATATTAATGTGTTAATTAGTTAAAGAGTTAAAGTAAAATAAAGAATTAGTAGCAAAAAAAATTGTAATAATATTACACGTAGATAACTGAAAAATTAATTGAGAAATAAAAATAGTAAGGTACTACTAAAGATACAAATACCAATATAAATTGTTAAATGAAAAGATAATAAATTCGATGTAACTAAAATTACAAAGCCAAAGTTAAGTAAAAGTAAAAGTTAAGGTAAAGAAGAATCGTAAAAGTAAAAGTTAATTTGAAATCGATTCACATAAGGAAATAGTGTAAAGCAAAAAAAAAATTGAAAGATTAAAAATCAACACATAATGCTTATCAAAATAGAGGTAAATAATAAAATTAATGTTAACAAAGATAAAAGCAAAGGTTGAAGGAAATAAGAATAGTAATGGTATGATCTATGAAATTATGCTTAATTTGGGAAATTCTCGGATTAGTAGTCACCACTGAGCATGTCTAGTGCTCAGCACCTAGTGTTTGCTGCGTGCAGGTACTGAAGTATTGTGGGAGTTCAGTACATGGAGAAGTAGAATTCGAAAAGGAAGAAAAGTTGTAATTTTATTGTTTGAATTTGTGACATGTATATACTTAGATAGTGAAAGTAAAGAGCTGAACTGTATTCAAGTTAGTTTTTGTTAAATGATAAATATTGTTGTCTGTCGATGGATAAGTGTTAGTAAGTGATGTGAAATGACTATTATTGATATGTGATTGACTATGTAAAATGTATATTGCTATCTGATATAATTTGTTGTGCCACTAAGAGGTTATGTGAATTGTTTGAATTTATCAGGAGGCTAGTAAATTCTAGTCGTTGTGCTGTCGAAATTTTGTAAATTGAATAGTAATATTAAATTGTATCAAAGTTGTTTGGCAGTGATTGAAGCTTAAAAAAAATTTTGCCATTTTATCGGTTACTTGGAGCAGAAAGGAACCATTCCGTTAAGGGTGTTACAAAAAATAAGAGTGAAATTTCAAACCCTCTCTAGGATTTTGGCCTCACAAGGTCGAAACACCCTTCTTTCCCAATATTTCATTGGGTTGTGACTCCTCATTATTCAGCCTTGTGGTGCCCAACTAGAAACCTCCTGGTGATCGATCGTTAGCGATGAGATAGGGATGCTTTGATGTGCCACGACACACCTTTCGAGGTTTATGATTAGGGCAAGTTGAGTTGAGTCTCTTTCCTATCACGAAGTGACCGTCGGCTTGGACGGGAAACTTCAACCTGGTTTGACCTTAAAAGTGGGATCGAACCGCTAAAGGTCAGAGGTTTCATTACTCGAACCCGATGATCCCTTGGTTTCAAAGGTGAACCAGGTGTCGGTGACTCAAAAAAAAGAGAGAAAAGCCAAAGAGCTACTCAGAGGAATGGAGCACGTCACAGTGGCAACTCCACCGGGGAAGTTTGAAATTTCACTCTAAAACCATTCTTTACTTATGTGACATAAAAAGGCATTTGGTTAAGAAAGTTTATCTCTTTTTAGAACTGTATTAAAATCATGCTAGAGCTTTAGAATAAGTTAGGCATCCCAGTTTTCTAACCTCGGTGCATTCTCGAAGCACTCCCTTATCGTTCACTCAATCGAGGGTAGTGTTAGGGATAATCACCAGCCCAAATCTAGTACCTCATGGTATATTATGCTTGTGATGAGCTAGACCCATTAGCAGGGACCATGCTTGGGTAGCTTGTAATTGAGTACTTGGATCAAAAGCCCATCTAATGACATAGAAATCTCCCTTAGGAAGTCCGTAATAATTTTGTATTACTTGTGATATGGATCTTTATGTATTAGGCATGTCCAAACAAGTTCGGGTGTTCGTTTATCAAAGGCTGCCATGGCCCGGTAACCCCATTTTGATTTGTTTAGGTCGCCCGAATATGCGTTGATCAACAACCTTCTGTGTGCCTTCATGAGAAACATTGTGCTGTTAAATTTTTACCATGCACCGTACAAATTCATTAGGGTCCCCTGTTGACCTATAAATTAAGCCCACCTAAGAAAGAAGACTTTGACCACTTGTGTGGGAGAAATAAGGTGGAGAGGATCCCTATGTGTGGTTATCAATGCTGCATCTCACGATCATGCATTTGCATCTGCCCATGCATCATGATAATAACCTCCATTTTGGTAGCCATAATAGAGCCATCATTTCCCAAATGGTTTCGAGGTTCGGACGGCCGTCTAGTTAAGAAGTGGTTCACAGAACAGATAGAGGAGTTGGTATCAAGGCAAAGTTCAGAATTGGGGTCCGAGTTAGGGTTAGACAATGTCTCGAAAGGATATTTAAGCAGATTTTCAAAATAATTAGAAAGGGAAGTTATGGCCGAGCTCACTTCTCCAGTTGGTTCCTTCGGTTCCCAAGATGCTGAAAAGAGGATAGATGATCTTGAGAGAAAGATGATGTCAATGTTTGCCAGTCTCACAGCTAGTTTGGCCTCCCTCACAATTGCTCAGCCTGTAGCAGTAGTCGTTGCTTGAGTTAAACCGACCCCCATCGAGGAGACTCCAGCAGCTCCTATCATAATACCCCCACCTACAGCAGATGTTAGAAATGTTACTTTATGAGGAGCAAAGAAGGATGTTGGGCCCGAATGTGATTTCATAACTGATGAGGAGGATGAATTGCGGGCCCCTCAAATGCTGAAGAACCTCGCCCCTAAAGAGGAAAGTCCTGTTGTGAAAAAGATGGAAGAAAAGTTAGAGGTTTTGACTAGGATGTTGTCTGTAGGAAATGGAGTCAGTTTTGAGGACATCGACTTGGATGGCAAAGATGCTTTGCCTAGTCAATTTAAAGTGCCCATCTTAATGAAGTTTGATGGAACCTCTGATCCCCTAACACATATAAAGTAGTATGTCCTGCTTATGAAAATGACTGCCTTTACTAAAAGGCAAAAGGTAGATCTCTTTAGCCTTAGTCTAATGGGCCCCACCTTTGACTAGTATCATTTTTGGACAGGAAGAAAAAAAGGATTGGGAGAGATTGATAGAGAAATTCTTTAGGCAGTATGATTATAGTACACATATGGAAGTCACCCTAAAGGATTTGAAGTTGTTACAACAGAAACCTGAAAAGTCCTTCCACGAATACCTCACTCGATGGAGGAATAAAGTGATGGAGATGAAGAGAAAGCCTAACACACAAGATCAGATCTGTCAATTTATTCGAAATGTGATTCCTTATTTGAAGGAAGGTCTCAAGATGAAAGGATTAAAGGATTAGGAGTCTTTGAAGGATATAGCAATTGAAGCCGAAGGGGAATATTTGGCAAAGAAGGCCAATACTGTGAGTTCAAATAGTGGGCGATACAGTGGTAACAAGATGGGTTTTGGAAACTTAGGATTTGGTAAGAGTACTAATAATAGTAACGGTAGTGGAGGCAACAGTGGAAGAAATGCTGAGGTGTTGGCCACGGAAGTCAATCCACGTCGTTACTCTAAATTAGGCAAGTCACTATCCTGGTGTCTTGGTCATTTGATGAAGGAAGGTAAGTTACAACCGATGCCTCCTAAGCCTGCATGGAGTCAGGGCTAGCCTGGATATAGATTCGATTGGTATTGTGCCTTTCACCAATATACGGGGCATGAGATCGATTACTATCGCACTTTGAGGGATCATATCCAAGATTTGATTAATTCTCGGTATATTCCTGATCTAGAGAAGAGGGCTAAAAAGAAGGAAGCTTATAATGTTGTGCCACCATCAATCTTCATGGTCAGGTTTTGGTTGCCCGAATGGTATGTCCTAAGGGATCTATACGGGAATGAGTATTTGGCTATCATGTGCAAGGCTCAGGGAGGCAATAAGGGTCCAGACATAGGTGCAGAAAGGCCAGTAGAAATGGGGGAAACAATCTAGCTAGTAGATATCTGGGATACATACAGTAAGAAGGGTTTAGTTAAGGCTGAAGGGGAACCAGAAGACCTGTGGGAAACTGATAAAGATGAGAAGGAAGCGAGAAATGGTAAAATGATTCAAGCAATCACCAAAAGTGGGAGAGTCATGCCAGAAGTCGAGAGGCTGTAGGAACTCACAGTTCCCATAGAGGAAAGAACCACAGAGGATAACTTGGTCCTAAAGCAGCTCAAGAAAACTCTTGCTCAGATTTTGATCTGGGATTTACTTAGGCAGTCACCTTCCCACCGCCAGAGTTGGTTGAGGCTTAATGAGAATCCACTATTGCTACCACCATATCTCCTTTTGAGTTGTTATAAATGGTGAAACGAGATTCTAAAGAAAAGGTTATGTTCACTAATGGAAGGACGTGAGCACAATCACCCTTTATAAATTAGGGCTGAGGTAAATGGCAAATACACTGCATGTATAATGGTGGATGATGGTTCTTCTATCAAAATGTATCCCTTTTTGGCAATGGCAGCATATGGTATTGATAAGACCATGCTCACTCAATCTCGACATACCATAACGGCCTATGATAGATTCTGTAAGCTCACAAGCTATTAACATGATGAAGAAAATGAATTATTTGCTAGGTGCTAGATTGGGGAAGAATTCTCAAAGGATTCCTATGCCTCTTTCTCTTATTGGTTAGAAAGACAGAAAAGGCTTGGGTTATTATAAGAACGACGTCAAGAAGAAATGTAACGTACAACCAGAAAAGATTCTTCATATACTTGAAAGCTTTGTGCCTACATCTGAGGAATACAAGTATTGTAGTGAAGCTGAACCCATAATAGTTCAGGGGAAGATCGTTCCTGGGTTTGAAATCTTTGATGACATCTTTGACTGGTTGACTGGATCATTAAGCCTATATTGGGATTTTGGGATAAAGAGTTATGGCAAGCTCACCGATTTAGATTTGGGTTACCCCGAGGAGGTACTGACATCGGAGTCATTAGCCACCAAGGCTAAAGGTAAAGAAAAGATTAAATTTGAAGCTACAGTCCATGAAAAGGAGGCACCACTGGAGAAAGGAGAGGCATCTGCTGCTGCATCAACCGTCCCTGAATTAGAAGAAAATTCATTTACTGATGTAATTTATGTTCTTGAATTTTTTTGTAATGATGTACACTTTCCAGCTCAAGTTAATGAGATGAATAACTTTGCTTATTTATGTGATGTCTCATCTGATTACATCATGCATGATCATAATCACGACTCATTCATATTTGACATTAATTCAACAAACACTACTTCATTTAATCTCATAACACAAGATGACCCTAAAGAGATCTTGATTGCATCTAATGTAACTCCTGAAAAGAGAGAATAAAATTCAAGAGAATATTGAAAAAATATGAAAAGGTATTTGCTTAGACCTATAAAGATATGCTTAGGATTTACATAAATGTTGTAGAACATGCCATTCCAACGTATTCGGAGAGTAAGCCAGTAAAGCAGAGGCTTCGAAAACTTAGGCAAAAATGGGAAGAAAAGGTTAAAGAAGAAGTAAAAAGGCAGATTGAAGCAAAATTCCTAGTCAAAGTCCAGTACCCTAGCTAGCTAGCCAATGCTGTCCCTGTCACTAAGAAGGATGGAAAAGTGCGAATGTGCGTGGATTACCAGGATCTGAATAAAGCTTGGCCGAAGGACAATTTCTCGCTCCCCTATATAGATATATTGGTCAATAGTGCCATAAAATGCATGATGTACAATTTTGTTGACGGATACGCAGGGTACAATTAGATCTGAAATAAGACAGTGGATAGGGTAAAAATTGTTTTTACTACTGAATGGGGAACCTATGCATATAAGGTCATGCTAATTTGGTTAAAGAATGCGGGGGCTACCTACCAACGAATGGCTACCAAGATTCTTGGTGATTTGATACACAAGGAAGTCAAGGTATATGTCGATGATATGATGATCAAATCAGCTACAAGGAAAGGACATTTTGAGGCCTTGGAGAAGTTTTTCCAATAGATCAACAAGTACGACCTTCGTCTCAACCCGAAGAAATGTGTGTTTGGAGTGACCTTTGGCAAGCTACTAGGGCATGTCGTCAGTCAAAAGGGGATAGAGGTGGATCCAAACAAGGTGAAAGCATTCAAAAGATACCGATACCGAAGAAGGAAAAGGAGATTCGAGGGTTCTTAGGACGAATTCAATACATTAGTCGATTCATCACCAGACTCACTTTTATATGTGAGCCAATTTTTAAGCTTCTAAGAAAGGATCGGCTGGTCAAGTGGAACGATGACTATCAGAAGGCCTTTGATACCATCAAGTAGTATTTGTTGCACCCTCCAGTCCTCCATCAGCCTCCTAGGCCATCGAAGCCTTTAATCCTGTACATTGTAGTGGAGCAAAGTTCAGTAGGGGCTATGCTATCTCAAGAAGATGACGCCAAAGCCGAGTTCGCCGTGTACCACCTGAGCAAGAAATTCTTGTCATATGAAACCAAGTATACAGATATGGAAAAGATTTGTTTGGCAGTGATATAGGCCTTAAAGAAGCTAAGGTATTGTTTTCACTCCTACAAGATCCAAGCAGTGGCTAAGCACAACTCGCTCAAATACCTCCAATCAGCACCATTCTTACTCAAGAAAATGGGAAGATGGCTATTGCTCTTGCAGGAGTTCAAGGTAGAATATGTAACTAGGAAGACGATCAAAGGAAGGGTGATTGCAGAATTCCTAGCCGATCACCCATTAGAAGAAGACCAAGTTGAGTATGAATTTCCAGATGAAGGCATCAGTGCCATTACAGTTCAAGGTTGGCAAATGTATTTCAATGGGGATACCAATAACAAAAGAGCCAGAGTAGGAGTCATTCTCATCACACCTAATGGTAAGAAGCTTCCTTTAGCCAAGAAACTGGGATTCAAGGTAACTAATAATGAAGCAGAATACAAAGCTTGTCTACATAGAGTGGAAGCCTTGATAGCACTGGGGGTAAGGACAGTCGAGGTCTTTGGGGACTCATTTTTAGTAATTCATCAAGCGAAAAGCGAATGGTTTATTAGGGAGGAGAGACTGGTACCCTATGTAGAATACCTGAGAAGACTAAGTAGACAATTCGAGACCTGCATCTTCCAATATGTGCCCCAAGATGAGAACCAGCTAGCAGACACCCTGGCAACCTTAGTGTCTATATGGGACAATCCTGAAGGGGTGAGCATTAGACCTATGATAGTCACGAGCTCGACCAAGCCTTGCTTTGAAGTTGAAAACCTCATGAGTTTAGATGGATCCGATGGCAAGCCCTGATATTACAATGTTCAAAACTACTTAGAAACTTCCAAGTTCCCCGAGGAAGCGACAGAGAAAGACTAGAGGATAATCCAAAAGTTATCTAGTCAGTTCATAAGTATAGATGGGGTCCTGTATAAAAGACAAGTTAACGGTATTCAGCTAAGATGTCTAGACGAGAAGGAGGTAAAGAAAGTCATGGAAGAAATGCACACAGGGGTATATGGGACCCACATGAACGGATTGACATTGGCCAAGAAGATCATACAATAAGGATTCTTCTGGTTAACCATGGATGCTGATTGCTTCAAGTATGCGAGGATGTATCACCAATGCCAATAGTATGCTAATTTAAGTAACCTATATGTCTTAGAGTTATGTAATCTTTCCTCACCTTAGCCCTTCTTAGCTTGGGGCATAGACATTATTGGGAAAATTCATTCGATGGCTTCCAATGGTCATAGGTACATACTAGTCACCATAGACTATTTCATGAAATGGGTAGAAGCTGAATCCTTCAAAAGACTGGGAGCATAGGAAATGGTCTGGTTCATCAAAAGGAATCTGGTATGCAGATATAGGGTGCCTCATTACATAGTGTCTGACAATGGGGTCCAGTTCCAAGCAGGGCATATACTTCAAAAGTATAGAATTCGACACCACAAATCATCTCTCTACCGTCCATAAGCAAACAGGGCAGTTGAAACTGCAAACAAGAACTTGAAGAAGATTTTGTCCAAGACTATGCAAACATATAAAGATTGGGCTGAGTTACCATTTGCACTCTAGGGGTACAGAACCACTGTTATGACTTCCACGGGGGCTACTCCTTTCTCCCTCGTGTATGGCTCAAAGGCAGTGCTACCTGTGGAGATTGAACTGCAATCGCTAAGGGTCGTCTTAGAGGCTAAGATACTCGAGATGAAATGGGCCAAATATAGGATGATGTAGTTGAACTTGTTAGATGAGAACCAAATGAGAGCTTACTACCATAATCAACTGTATCAAAAAAGGTTAGCCCAATCATTTAGGAAGAAGATCAAAGGTCAACATTTAAGGAAGGAGACTTGGTGTTTAAACAAATGAGGCCTAGCTTACTTGATTAAAGAGGAAAGTTCAGACCAAATTGGGAAGGCCCCTTTGTTCTAAAGAAGCTTCTTTCTAAATGAGATATCATTCTTACAGACAGTTGATGGGGATTTATTTGAATCCTTAGTCTCACTAGACTGCGTATACGATGAGTAGGGTATCGTTCCAAAGGGAACAAGGTAAATTTTGTATTGAAACCACAAAGACTAAATGGATAGGTAATGTTTAAAATGGAAATTATGTATTTAAATATCTAAACTACTTTGCATAGATTAAATCAAATTGGATTAAAGATGACTTAATGATGGTATGAACATACATTAGAAATATGAAATAGTAATTCATCTAAGAACAAGTACAAGTAATTGTATAAATAAAGTGACTGGAGAATTTAGCCAATATTCTTTAAAGTAACTCTTGTTGTCAGTAAAGATATTTTCATTTATAGTCTATAATTACTCTTGTGTCATTATAAAGATAAACAAAAATTATGAAGCTCTATGCCAATTCTTTAACCCCTCAAAGTGAATCCCTTAAGTCAAATTAAAGGAATTCAATGCTTTAAGAACATTTATTTGTTTTGCCATCAAAGAATTCTAACTCTTGTTGCGAATAAATTAACTAACATGCCAAATATGGTGGCTAAGAATACATAGCTAATCAATGCACACAAATGGATGTAAATCATACTTCATTTATAATAATAATAAACATGTCTTAAATAAATACTACTTCATATTTGTAATGTACAAAGGAAACTAGCCAAAGTATATACTTGAATTAAAGATAAACAAGAGAAAGAAACTTATCTCTTGTTCCTTTGCCTTTTTCCCTTTGTCATCTTTTAGTAAAAACTAAGTAAAAATATTTATCCAAAACAAAAATTATATATCTCTACAAAAACTAAAAACTGATTCGATCCCCATTTTTAGCATTTTGGATCCCTATTTATAGAGAGAATAGCTCTATAATCGTGCCTCTTCTGATTAGGTGTGAAAATAAAAGGTTGTCATGAAAACACTTGATGGAAACACTTGTTAGTTGAGAAAAAAACATGTTGAAAAGTTATGTTGTTTAAAAGTAGGTGTCTGTACTGAGTCATGAACTTTTGTGAGTCGTTAACCTCTGTGTGACTCGTGAACTTCTGTGTGACTCGTGAAGTTTTTGTGTGATTCGTGAGCTTTTGTGTGACTCGTGAAGTTTTTGTGTGACCGTGAACCTTTTTAGGAGTCGTGCACTGTGTGAGTCGTGAGCCTATGTGTGATTCGTGAGCCTAGTTGTGAGTCACGCACAACATCACGACTTGTTTGATCCTTCTTCCTTTTTGCATCCAAATTACCCTACAATGCAAATAAACACATAAACTAAACAAAAACACATGAAATATAAATAATTTAACATACTTAGCTAACTAAATGAAAGAGAATATGCATTAAATAATATACCATTTTATATGGTATCAAATTCCCCCACACTTAAACTTTGGTTGCCCTCAAGCAAGAGAAAAAAATGAGAAAATTTAATGCCAAATTAAATTTAGTAAGTTTTTCTATAGAGCATTGTTCATTATGCATATGTGATAGGTTTGAAAAGAAATCAAAGACCTTAAAGACTCAAAATACCAGTGAATCAATTCTTAAAGCATGTATTCTAAATTTAACAAGTAACCTAAGCTTACTAATTCCAACATCAAGAGTATAAAGTTTCAAAACTAAACATGCTCAAGGAAAAGAACATTGATCATAAATTTTAAGGTTCTAAGATTGTCAGTTGCCTTTTTAGGATAATTGTAAGCGCATATACCCTTAATCCAATCTCATGGCATTTTTAGACTTTTCTCTTATTTTTTTTCTGAACATGGGTATACTTTTAGACTTTATCCCATGAATTTAAAATAGTAAGAGAATGTAGTATTGGGTGCGTTTTATGCTCCATCCCATACTTTATTGAACTTTTAGATATACATCTTCTTTGTTTCCTTTCTATTTTTCTCTTTCTTTTGTTTTTTTTTCATTTTCATTAGTAATCATCCATTATTGAAAGGCTTAAAGGTAAATATTATGGATATAGTTTCCATGAGGCAACTAGAATCCTAAAATCTTAAACTAAATGAGCAATTCCAAACATTAAAGCATAGTTAGTAAAGAGAATAAATAACCCAAAATGTTGAAAGAAGTAGAAAGAGATAACTTCAAAAACATAAAACACATACAAAAAGCTTTGAAAGACTAATAAAATGAGCATAAAAGGCAAATGACTTAACATAGCAACCTATATTATATACAAAGTTAACAATGCTTTATAATAAAGCTAACTAAAAAGTCTAGTTGAAAACAAATACACACATACACATGTAACTATCATATAAAACATAAACAAACATGCAAACACACAAATAGACTCCCCCACACTTAGAACAAACAGTGTCCTCAATGTGATGAAATGAAACAAAAATAAAAAGATAAACTAAAGAACATAAAAAAGAAACTCCCCTGATAATTATGGTGTAGGTGGAGGAGAGAATACCACATAACAAAGAAAGAAAAATCTTTCATATTTTTAATATTTTGATCTTCCTCCAATTTGGCCCTTTGTACTTCTTCTAATATCAACCTAAGTTCTTCTTCTTGTTTTCTCCTAAGTTCCCTGCCCAAAATCAATAGTAATTTTCATTAGCCTAGGATCATAATATCAAAGTTATCAAACCAGAAATTTTTATTTTTTTTTCAAATAATAAAATGAAAAATAAAAATTCATATGCAAAAACAAATAACTAATAACTTATACTCCTAAAACATCTAGTACTTTGTTTTAATCAATAAAAATTCATTTAAACCATTCCTCGACAACGACGCCAAAATTTGATGTGGATTTATTTGAACCCTTAGTCTCACTAAACTGTGTATAGGATGAGTAGGGTATCGTTTCAAAGGGAACGAGGTAAATTGTGTATTGAAACCACAAAGGGTAGATGGATAGGTAATGCTTAAAATGGAAATTATGTATTTAAATATCTAAACTACTTTGCATAGATTAAATCAAATTGGATTAATGATGACTTAAATGATGGTATGAACATACATTAGAAATATGAAATAGTAATTCATCTAAGAACAAGTACAAGTAATTGTATAAATAAAGTGACTAGAGAATTTAGCCAAGATTCTTTAAAGCAACTCTTGTTCTCAGTAAAGATGTTTTCATTTAGAGTTTATAAGCACTCTCGTGTCCTTATAAAGATAAACAAAAATTATGAAGCTCTATGCCAATTCTTTAACCACTCAAAGTGAATCCCTTAAGTCAAATTAAAGGAATTCAATGCTTTAAGTACATTCATTTGTTTTTCCATCAAAGAATTCCAACTCTCGTTGCGAATAAATTGACTAACATGCCAAATATGGTGGCCAAGAATACATAGCTAATCAATGCACACAAATGGATATAAATCATACTTCATTTATAATAATAATAAATATGTCTTAAATAAATACTACTGTATATTTGTAATGTACAAAGTAAACTAGCCAAAGTATATACTTGAATTAAAGATAAACAAGAGAAAGAAACTTATCTCTTGTTCCTTTGGATTTGTCCCTTTGTCATCTTTTAGTAAAAACTACGTAAAAATATTTATCCAAAACAAAAATTGTGTATCTCTACAAAAACTAAAAACTGATTCGATCCCCATTTTTAGCATTTTGGATCCCTATTTATAGAGAGAATAGCTCTATAATCGTGCCTCTTCTGATTAGGTGTGAAAATGAAAGGTTGTCATGAAAACGCTTGATGAAAACACTTGTTGGTTGAGAAAAATCATGTTGAAAAGTTATATCGTTTAAAAGTAGGTGTTTGTATCGAGTCATGAAAGCCTTTACAATTCATGAACTTTGTTATGAGTCGTGAACCTCTGCGTGACTGGTGAACTTCTGCGTGACTCGTGAAGTTTTTGTGTGACTCGTGAGCTTTTGTGTGACTCGTGAAGTTTTATGTGACTCGTGAAGTTTTTGTGTGACTCATGAACCTGTTCAGGAGTCGTGCACTGTGTGAGTCTTGACCATGTGCATGACTCGTGAGCCTGGTTATGAGTCACGCACTACATTACTACTTGTTTGATCCTTCTTCCTTTTTGCATCCAAATTACCCTACAGTGCAAATAAACACATAAACTAGACACAAACATATGAAATATAAATAATTTAACATACTTAGCTACTTAAATGAAAGAGAATATGCATTAAATAATATACCATTTTATATGGTATCAACAGCAAAGGTAATGAGTTTAAAGAGTCAGTTAACATTGACAAGCTAAAGAGGTTCCATGGCTAAAAAAATCAAAATTAGCCCGCGGTTCGAAAATCGAAAAAAAGTGACTCACTAAAATAAGGCACCCTACTAAAGTAAAAATAAAATAGGCACTTTAGGAAAAAATTTAGGGTTAAGAAAAAATAGCCAATTAAAAAAACCTGTGAGGGCTAATTGGCAATAGAAGTGGCATGTATTCAAGATACAACTACCCGAGGTTTAATGAAATGTGTATTTTGTGTTAATTGTCGTGTCGTGATTGTCATCATTGTAATAATGTGATCGTGTGAGCATGCATTAATAATCTAAGTTATACATTGCAATTGACATGAACAAAAGTGTTTTTATTTATTCACATATGCAACGAGCAGCAGCAGTAACATAAAACATACAACAAAGTAAGCTCCCTCACTGAAACAAACACAACTCTCACACCAGGTGCTACAAAAGCATGCAAGCAAGAAAAAGTAAGCAAAAGTATTGTTCAAGCAAACAATGCTGCAATATATTACAGGCCAAAATAAAAAAGGTGAGACAACAACAACCAACACAGGGGCTCTCCAACCACTGTAACCCCCACTAGGGTCTTGCTCACCCGGGATGTCTCAATAAGAAGGCTCTAGTGTCCAGTGCCTCCATAACCCATGAACGGTATTCCATACTGGTCTCGAAGTCACAGGTATTCATTAGTGGGATATTGGTCCTCATAGGTAAACACATCCAAAGATAATAATATCCAGTTACAAAGGCGTTAGTTAAGTCTCCTTCCCTAAAGTTTAGTCGTGCTCACACCAAGAAAAGTTAAGTTTCCTCCCCCAAAGTTTAGCTGTGCCCGTTCCACTTCTTGTCGAATGCCAAACTAGCAAGTACAATGAGCTATGATACAAAAGGTCGCCCGATGGAGACCGCAGAGAGGCGCACATCCGGAACTCCCGTCACGAGTCATATATTCCACCCAAATCCACTGGCACATAAAGCTTACTCTCTATTCAACCATAAAGCTCAGCAACATAATACCTTCTTCCATGAAAGCAATCTAGTACCAATGCATGCGTGGTCCAAAAAACCTCAAGGATTATGCATCAATGGCACGAGGAGAAGGTTTAGCCAGCATCCTGAGTTTTTCTTGCAGCCAAATCTAAAAAAAATGAAAATAAAAAGATGATGAAATGAAAAAATAATGATAAAAAAAGAGGAAGAAAAAAAAGATAAGCATAAAAGTTGTTGGAACAGTTTGGTGTCCGTTTAAGGCAAAAAAAATACTAGGCACAAGGTCATGTGAAAGTTTGTAAAAAAGATGCGTGTCTCGCCAAGAAAAGCTAGTGTGAAAACCCACAAAAGGGGCACACTACCTTCAAATAATTACTACAAATACCTGAAGAAGCAAGGGACCGTCAGTGAGTAGTGTTGTAGGATCAATGTGAAAAGCATCCAATCCGAGTAATGTCTCTGCTAAGATCAAAGGGAATGGAGTAATTCCCTTACTAATGTCAATTACAACATTGAATAGTCATTAATCTCTAAAAGTACCTCCTCTACTGGTAATGTAGAGGTAATAAGCCAGGCACATAAAAAGGGTAACGCCCACAGAGTAAGTCTCATTCCCATTGAAATAGTACAAATAGTCAAACAGAAAGTCAAGGAACACGGGTCTCGAAGGTTCTATGAAGGCCCTGACATTGAAAGAATAGATGCCTAAGGCTCGGATAGCCTCACGAGGGTAATTAGGCATATAATTTGGCACACATGGGAAAGTCCTCAATGTAAAAGGGACGCCTTGGATGGCAGGAAACTCTTCATGTAATGAGCATATCTCCACATTGTTGAAGTGGAAGACATGAAACTGAGGATCCCAGTAGCGAGTTGAAGCCACTAACAAATATTCATCAAACTTCACCCTGTACAGAAACTTCAAGTTACAATAAGGTGACAAAATGGTATTATCCCAAGTCGAATAGTCATCAAGCAACAAGGCAAGATGTTCAGTAAAAGGAGTCATTTTTTGCCAAAACAAAAGATACAAAGTGACATGAGATAAAAGCAAAAGTTCACAAGTGCAAAGGAGTAAGTAGGAATAGGGAACACTCAAAGTGGGGAACAAGGACAACTAAAAATCCATAATTAAATGATTGATAAGTAATCCTAATTTTTGATGCAATAGAAAAGAAAGCAAGCAATGTCACAATCTCTCTAAAGAATTTCGTCTAAGCCAAGAGAAAAAATCTCAAAAGTTTATAATTTGATTCAATAATGAAGTTTACAATCTAGGTTAGCCTATTTATAAGGTGGCTAACCTTAATTCACTCTTTAAAACCCTAATTTAAATGCTTATATGGCCTTACAAAAATTTTCTTGGGCTTTTACAAGCCAATTAAACCCAAATAAGTCTTAAACAAACTTAAAAAGAAAATAATTAATAAACCTTATAGGTCTAAAATGAAAGCCCAAAAGAAAGACTAAAATAAATAACCAACTAACTAAACTAAGCCTAAAAGAAACCCACACGCATAGCCTATTAATAATAAAACATAAGTGAGTCATGTGACTTTTAAATGAGGCACATGACTTCTACAATTAAAGCCTAAAGTTGTATAAGCCCAAAATAACTTAGACCCAATTCCTTCACTTGCTTCCAAAAGCTAAGTACTTTGAACTTGTGATTTTGATTGATTAAATCATTATGACTGGCCCTCTCTATGGTTGTATCAATAGAAGAGGGTATATACTTAGACAGGGAGACCACATATGACATTCGCCTGGTTTATAAGGATGATGCTGCTATAGATGGGATAAGGCTGATGACCCTTGAGGAGATGGATGTTGCTCACTAGCTAGACAAGGTGAGACATGGTTGCAGACCACTAATGCCTCTACCTCAGTAGGAGCTGGATAATGGTCAGCAGATGGAGAACATCTTGGGACCAGGGTTTAGGAAGGAAGAAGAGATCCCTTTCACAGATTACTTGGTAGAGGAGGCTTGACAGGAGACAATTGTACCTCCACCTCCACAGGATTTCCCTACCTTCCACCAAGATCTACCTCCTAGGGCTTATGGTCACCCTGATGCATCTTCATCCTCAGCACTGCCTCCACCTCAGCAGGCTACCCCATGGGATGCTATTTTACAGGATATATAGGCTTTGTCTGTGGCTTAGACTACCATGGCTACGGACATATAGGTGATACTCCCACTACAAGAAAATTGCAATTTAGCAACAAAAATTAGCAACGAAAAATGTCAATTTTCTGTTGCTAATCAAAAATAACAACGGAAATTAGCAATCAAAATTTCGGTTTCTAATTCGGTAGTTGTTATTTTTAGCAACGGAAATTGAATTCTGTTGCTAAATTCAACAATGCAAGTTTAGGTTGATTGGTTAATTTTAGCAACGGAATATAAATTTTCGTTGCTAGATATAGCAACGGAAACCATTTTCCATTGCTAAATTTAGCAACGAAAACAATTTTTCGTTGCTAAACTCAGCCATAAGTAAAAAAAATTAATGACGGTCCTATCCATCTCCAATCCGTCACTAAAAATTGTTACAATTTTTTAATATCAGAAACTCATGAATGACAGGAAAGATAGTTTATGAGATTGCATATTTTTTAATATCAGAAACCTATGAATGACAGGAAAGAAAGTTTGTAAGATTGCATGCCTGAAAGAGCCATTAACTGCCAAAAACATATGATTACAAGGCAATGTAATGTAAACCAAAAATTAATGGTAAGACAAAATGCAATAACATGACATGCAAGCATATTTCAAGATAAATAATCAAAAAGAAATTAGAATAAAAATATTAAATAAAAACATCAAAAATATTTTTTAAAACTTTAATTGTAACACTTGTACTGACCTATTAAATTAGCCAACCCTTCATCATCAATTCTACATATATCCAAGTTCAAGCTCTCCAAGTTTGTCAAATCTACGCAAAAGCAGAAATCATATTATGCGATTTCTAATTTTTCGTCAACAATTTTACAACACAAACCAATTCATGTTTCCAAATTTCAGGCATGAAATTGTAATCATTTTAGAAAATTCAAACATTATTATTGAGTCTAATGATTCTCCTATGAAATGAGAAAATTATTAATAGCCATAATTTTTCTTCTCCTATGAAATGAAAAATGAGGATCATTAAACTCTCATCCATTGACTTAGAAGGGCAAAGAACAATAATAATAATAATAATAATACATTTCTTTTTTAAAAGCATTGAAATAAAAAGATTGACTTTGAATGGCTAAGAAGAGCAAGATGAATTAAGCACTCATTGTTACATCATCCAGTCAATACCCAATCATCCAAGTGCAGGTTCAGCAGATATATCTGATGTCCTCGAGTTTACCTGCCAAATTTATTGTCAAAATCAGAACAGAAGGAACTAGAGATAAGCAGGAGGTATATGGTTACGATAATGAGAAGGCCAATTCATACTATAAATAAAAAGAAAAAGAAAAGAAAAGATAATAACAACTTTGAAATAAAACCTATACATTTTATATAGAGATGAAAATCTTAACATAGTAACAAAACTATACATTTTATATAAAGACAACAACAACTTTGAAATAAAAAGAAAAAGAAAAGAGCATAGAGAACTAAAAGAATTAGCATCTGGAAATTAAAACACATTTTTACAGATAGCTTATGAATTTGAGGAGCCCTTATCTCATCATTTTAGGAATATTTCGAATTAACAGAAGACCCATTTCCCATATTATAATTTAAGTCCCAAGTCTCAATGATTTTTCATTATAATCTCACCAATAAATTATGAAGTTTCACACATGTTGCAGTAAATTTAATTTTGAATCTCAATGAATTTTTAAGATGTGATTATTAATAAAGAGTTTAAGAACAAAAAATAATTAGAAATGAAAAAGAAGACCCACTATTGTTCTTCTTAATAGATTAAAAACAAGAAGACAAGCAAAAAGTTCTGCCACTAGAAAAATCTAGACAACAGCTTAAAATCAAGAAGACAAAAATATGTAATTTCATAGCTCAAGTCATCATATATACACCATATATTAGGTTATAGACACCATAAATAATACAAACCTTATTGATTAGGCCATCACCAACAAACAGCAAGTCCAGTCAGTAAGGCTGCAGTGAAGAATAGCAAAATAGCCAGTAACAAAAAGAAGAAAAAATAGAACAGTAAATTGATATGAGAAGCCAACAACATAACCAAGATGTCAGCCTTCATTGAGCCAAACATGCACCACATCTAACAATGGGACAAAAAACCTCCCAGAGCAAACATATGTTTGTAAGTCAAGCATAATAATCAGAAAATTAAGTTAGATATGGTTGTGTAACAAGCTCGCACATCAACTTCCCCAGCATCATACATCCTATGATTGAAAAGATGGTCAAAATTGAGGTTCAGATCTATTTATAATTTCAAAATCACACCGAGTTAATAAAGATTTTAAGTGAAAGACGTTGCACATATATGCTTTAATTAAATCAAGAATTTAGCAGGTAGCCAAATACCAATAGACTCTTGTCAGGAAAGCTCTCCTCAATTGCCTTTCCACAAATATATACCTTGTAAACAGGTTCGAATCCTCCTGCTCTAATTTTGTTTACAAAATCAAAGTTTCCAGCAGCAGCTCTAATTTGCTGTAAGTTGAAAGAAGCAACTCGAGTTTCAAGTCCTTCAAGGTCTGTCCAAAGCAACAAAATTAAATATACATTTATAACAGCTAACTAAAATTTCCACTTGTTCCAAGAAATTAGAACGGTCAGAAAAAAAAGTTGTGATTTATATTATAGGAATGGCTTATACCTTTGTTCCTCTTTTTCTCCACTTTCTAGTGGCCTCTCCACCAAAGGAAACACAATACTAAGAGAATGCCCATTTGGTAAGCATGCATTCGGGCCATGCAATTCATCAAAAACGGGATGGGGTTCGAATTTAGTGTGTGGGGTTTGAATTTAGTTTTAGTAATCTAACAAACTTCAATATAATTAATAATTCAACAAGAAGCCGTTGAAATATGGCTTCTAATAACCTACCAATAAATTAAGGCTTTATGTCCCTATGGCAGACACCATTTATGTTGTGAATGTAAACAAGAGCTCTACAAATCTGTAAGTTTGTAAGAAAATAGAAAGTTCAGTTTGACACCGAAAATTAAAAGCATTATGGCATCAAGAAATTAAATGAACAAAAGATGTGGAAAAAAACACATGGTACCAACAATGGCCAATAAACCAGCTAGCCAATATTGTAACACCCTTATCACTCCTAACACTTCATCGATGTACTAAAGGGAGGAAATTTTTTTAAATGCATAGTAAACGGGATAGTTATTGGTCATCTGCAAAGTGTTTTCAAAATGATTAAGTTAATGTTAATAAGATTTTGAAATGTAGAGATTAAGTTGGAAGAAAAAAAAAATTTCAGCCTTTAGTACATTGGTGCAGTGTTAGGAGTGATAAGGGTGTTATATTTTGTGGTATCAGAGCAAGGTTTAGACGGTTCTAAGATTGGAGTGGGTGCAAAGTTTGATTTAAACTAATTATATACATGCCAATTGTTATTTTGAGATGTTGTTTTGGAATTAATGTATTCTTGCTCCTTTTTGTTTTATAGTGAAAAGATGTCTGCAGAGCCGAGCCGTGAGGTTGGAGATAATAGGAGTGAGGCCTCAAGTAATATGGGGCAACAGGAGGTCCCACAACACTAGGCACCTCCACCAGTAGTGCCTCCTCCACCTCCTCCTTAGTTAGATTTTCTCAACTTGATGTCAGATTATATTCAGCAGCGACTCCAGGCTACTCAGGCTCATGCACCACCACCAGTGATTCAGGTTCAGCCGCCTGCTCCACCTAGAAGGAAGCCTATTCTGAAGTAGTTGAAAAGATTAGGAGCTGAGGATTTTTCAGGTCAGGACCTTTTGATGTCAGTAGCTGCAAAGGCATGGTTATTCAAGATCAAGAGATTATTTGAGATTACCCACAGTCCATTGGAGGAGAAATTTGAGGGTATCATTGATTTATTACAGGGTCCTGCTTTTATTTGGTGGGACTCGATTAGGAGGCACACACCTGCAGACCAGTTAAATTGGGAATTCTTTATTGACCAGTTTGAAAAGAAGTATATTGGGTTAGAGTACAAGATTGCCATGCAGGATGCCTTCTGGAGATTGAGACAGGGGAATCATTATGTGACAGAATATGATATAGAATTTGAGCGCCTGAGTGCTTATCTAGATGAGGGTTTGGCTATAAAAGAAAGACTATGTCAGCGGTTTGAGAGAGGGTTGCACACAGAGTTGAGATAGATTATTGGGGCCCAGCATTATCCTAACCTGGGGTCCATGATTGATGCAGCTCTTAAATTAGAAACTACTCAGGCTGAGTAAGCAAAGAGGTTGTCCTAATTTCAGCAGAAAAGAAAATAGGGATAGAGGATTGGAAAGCCAGGGCAAGGTAAAAAGTAGAAAGGACAGCAGACATCTCAGGGCCACCCACTGACAGGTAGAGGACAGGGTAGCACCTCCCGTGGTAAGTCTATTGCCACTTCAGCATCTAGTGCACCTCGAGGCAGAGATAGTGGGTCGACAATGCAGTGTGAGCATTATGGCAGGACACACATTGGGGAGTGCAGATTTCTGACTAGAGCCTATTTTAAATGTGGGTCCAGCAACCATCAGATCAAAGATTGCCCTATGATACAGATTGCTTCTGTAGCTTTACCAGCTTCAGGTATTGGATCTTCTGCACCACGTAGGCATGGTAAGGGAGTTTCTGCTAGACCTTCAGCCTCTAGACTAGTTGGCCAGTTATGTCAGGGACAGAGGCGGTCAGGGGGATAGACTTATGCTGTCATAGCCCGAGAAGAGGAGGATTCTCCTGATGTGATAGTGGGTAAGTTTATTTTGTTATCTAATTCTGTGCATGCATTGATAGATCCTAGCTCCACACACTCTTATATTAGCATAGAACTGGCATGGGGTAAAGGGATGAAAGAGGCCTACTTGGACCAGAACATCTTGGTGAGTAATCCTCTGGGGCATAGTGTGGTAGTAAGCAAGATTTATAGACAGTGTCCTATCGATGTCCAGGGACATATATTCCTGGCAAATCTCATTGAATTGCCTTTCCACGAGTTTGATTTAATTTTGGGCATGGATTGGTTGTCCGTCCACCAAGCGATCGTTGATTGCAGAAGGAAGAGAGTCACTTTACAGCTTCAAAATGGTGGCGACATTACTGTTGTGGATATGAGATCTGACTTTCTATCTGATGTGATATCAGCTACTGCAGCAAAAAGATTGATCAGAAAAAGATGTGAATCGTATGTGTGTTATGCAGTGGAAGCAAAGAAAAACAGCTTAAAGGTGTCAGATGTACCTACTGTTAAGGAGTTCCAGGATGTATTTCCAGATGAGCTTCTAGGCTTATCACCTGACAGAGAGTTGAAATTCTCCATTGAGGCCACTCTTGGTACTGCTCCTATTTCTATTTCTTCGTATAGAATGGCAGCTGCAGAATTGAAAGAATTGAAGATTCAGCTTCAGGAGTTGCTCGATAAAGGGTTTATCAGACCTAGCACTTCTCCTTAGGGAGCACCTATCCTATTTGTAAAGAAAAAGGATGGGACTCTTTGACTGTGCATAGACTACCGATAATTGAATAAAGTGACGATAAAGAACAAGTATCCCCTCCCTCGCATCGAAGACTTATTTGATCAGCTTAAGGGAGCAGGTGTCTTCTCCAAGATAGATCTGAGATTGAGCTACTATCAAATGGGGGTAAAGAAAGTTGATGTGCCCAAGATTGCTTTTCGTACTAGTATGGCCACTATGAGTTTTTGGTCATGCCATTTGGACTTATAAATGCACCAGCAGCTGTTATGGATTTGATGAACAGAGTCTTCCACCTTTACCTAGATCAGTTTGTGGTGGTTTTCATCGACGACATCCTGGTGTATTCCAAGACACTAGAAGATCATGACAGACACTTAAGGATTGTATTGTAGACCTTGAGAGAAAAGCAGTTATATGCCAAATTCAGCAAATGTGACTTTTGGCTGAATAAAGTATCCTTTTTAGGCCATGTCATTTCTGCGGAAGGCATTAAAGTAGATCCTTCAAAGATTGAAGCAATCCTTCAGTCGAAGCCACCCAAGAATGTGACTGAAGTGCAGAGTTTTTTAGGTTTGGCTGGGTATTATAGGAGATTCATTAAAGGTTTCTCCATCATTGCAACTCCTATGACTCGACTACTATAGAAAAATGTTAAGTTTGTTTGGACTGACAAGTGTCAGGAATGCTTTGAGAAGCTAAAGACTATGCTAACAGAAGCTCCTATCCTTACTCAACCTGAGTCGGGCAAGGATTTTGTGATCTACAGTGATGCTTCCAGGAATGGTTTAGGTTGCATTTTAATACAGGAAGGCAAGGTGATTGCCTATGCCTCTCGGCAACTCAAAACTTATGAAAAGAACTATCCTACTCATGATTTAGAGTTAGTAGCCATTGTTTTTGCATTAAAGATTTGGAGGCACTACTTGTATGGAGAGAAATGCTACATTTATTCTGATCATAAGAGTTTAGAGTATTTGCTGACCCAGAAAGAACTCAATCTTAGACAAAGATGCTGGTTGGAGTTGATTAAAGACTATGATTGCTATATTGACTACCATACATGGAAAGAAAATGTAGTGGCTGATGCGCTCAGCAGAAAATTTATGTCAGGTAATGTTAGTGCTTTTGAATGAACTTGTATAAGACATTGATAAGTGTAAATGATTAATAGTGATCTTTGCAACTCTTCGGGCAATGAACACCAGCTTAAGTTTGGCAACAGATGGAGCTATAGTAGCTGAACTTCGAGTTAAACTAGACTTTGTGCACAAAATGAAAGCGACTCAGAAAGAAGATGATAGACTAGTGGCTATTGTAAACAAGTTTCAGCATAGCAGTGAAAGTGATTATTCATTGTCAAATGATGGAAGTCTCTATTTCAAAGAAAGACTTTGTGTGCCAGCTCAGGAAGATTTGAAGAAAGAGATTCTGACAAAAGCACACCATAGTAGCTATGCCATGCACCCTCGGAGTAACAAGATGTACTCGGATTTGAAAGCTTATTATTGGTGGTCGGGCATGAAATATGATGTGACTGAATTTGTAGGTAAATGTCTAACATGTCAGCAGGTAAAAGTATAGCATCAGGTTCCTTCTGGACTACTTCAACCGCTTGTTATTCCGGAGTGGAAATGGGATCAGGTGACCATGGATTTTGTGACTGGTTTGCCTATGACTCAGTGGAAGCATGATGCCATCTGGGTAATTGTTGACCGCCTCACCAAATCAGCTCATTCTTGCCAGTTGGAATGGATTTCTCTTTGACTAGACTAGCAGAACTCTACATAAAGGAGGTGGTTAGATTGCATGGAGTGCCCATATCCATTATTTCAGACAGGGATCCTAGATTTACTTCCCATTTTTGGAAGAGTTTTTAAGATGCTTTGGGTACTAGATTGCATCTTAGCACAACATTCCATCCTCAAACTGATGGTCAATCAGAATGGGTAATTAAGACTTTGGAAGATATGCTTAGATGTTGTGTCCTTGAGTTTAGCACTAATTGGGAAAAACATTTGCCATTAGCTGAGTTTGCTTACAATAATAGTTATCAATCCAGTCTGAAAATGGCTCCATTTGCAGCATTGTATGGTAGGAAGTGTAGGACTCCTTTGTGCTGGACTGAACTGAGTGAGAGGAAACTTATGAGTTCAACTTGATTCGTGACTCTGAAGAAAAGGTCCAGATCATTAAGAGTAGATTGAAGGAAACAATGGATCGTCAGAAGTCACATGCAGATCTGAAAAGAAAAGATATTGAATTCCAAATTGGAGACAAGGTCTTTCTGAAGGTATTTCCATGGAAGAAAGTTCTGAGATTCGAAAAGAAGAGCAAGTTACGCCCTAGATTTATTGGTCCATATGAAGTACTTCAGTGAGTGGTTCCCGTAGACTAAAAGTTGAAATTGCATATGCTTTTGAGAAGATAGATGATGTCTTTCATGTGTCTATGCTTCGCAGATACAGGTCTGATCCGAGTCATATGATAGCGCCAGAAGAGATTCAAGTTCAGACTAACATGAGCTATGAGGAAAGACCAGTAAAAATTTTGGCTAGGGAAGTCCGACAGCTTTGGAACAAACTGATTCCTTTAGTGAAAGTCTTGTGGTTTCACCATAATGTTGAAGCGACATGAGAACCCGAAATAACGATAAGACAGCAGTATCCGTTACTCTTTAGTTCAGGTAAATTTTGAAGACAAAATTTCTTTTAGTAGGGGAGAAATGTAATGGCCTCAACACCGGGTCAGCCGTAAACAGTTCTTCCCGATGGTAAATAGTATTTTTCGAGTCCAAAAGGACACCCAAAAGTTAAAAAATATTTTATTCGACCATCGGAAAGTACAAGTCATGGTGAGTCTGGGGTTCAAATTTGAAGTGAAATTGAGGTCAAATGGGCCTCCAAAGGTCAAAAATACGAAAAAGGTAACGAGTCAATTTCCCTGGTAGGAAAGGTGACTTGATTTTGCATAAATTATTAAAAATAGTAAACGAACTCTGAAAATTGTCAGATTTTATATGCTTACATGAAATTTTATGTAGAATATTTTATTGATGAGAATGGAATTTTTTGGTGATACCGATAGTTATTGAATCGGACTGATAAAATTGAATCGGACCTATAATGGATTCCAATTGAGCCAAAAATTTATGTGCTAGCTATTTTTGATGTGATAAGAGTGATGAAATTATTTTTGGAGAGATTTGATGGCTGGAAGAGAGAAATATTTGATTGGGCTTTAAAAAGACCTAAATGGGCCTTAAGAAAACAAAGGGCTAAGCCCATTGGTTTAGCCCAATTTTGAGCCCAATGGAGGGATATATAAGAGCCATAAATCTAGAAAAATTTCTAGAAATTGGCTTATCTTATTCCTTCCTCTCTTTGGCCGAATACACCTCCCATCTCTTCTCTCTCTCGTTTGCTTCATAACCACTCAAATTTCCCCTTAGATCCCAACTTAGGAGTTTTAGTTCCATCTCTCTAGATCACTAAAATAGCTTCTCTTGATTGATTTGGGCAAAGTAAGTGGAGAAAACAAGTAAAGAAAGAAAAAGGGATAAGTTGGATCTTGAGAATTTTAGTGTTTTAATTTGATTCTTTAATATTTTTCCATAGATTTTGAGGTGTAAAAATTGATTATGAGCTTAGATTTTGCATTTGAGAACAAAAAAATAAGAGAAACTAAGGATTAGTGGCCGGCCTATATAGGTGGTAAAGAAAGAGGGAGTGTTCCAAATGACAAAGGCAAGGGAAAGGAAGCTTAGACTCCCTAATTCAAGAGAAAATTATAAGTGGCTAATTAATCTATATATTTTCTAATTTTATGAATTTATTTCCTTTATATAATTAGGGTAAAAATTATTAAAATTGTTAAATGATGAAATTAGTTTAGGGAAAATGAAATTCAATCATAGGAGAGATTAATTGAATGTTAAAATGAAAGAAAGAAATTTTGTTTGAAGGAATTCTATAGGTGGCCGAATTGGTTACTGAAGGAAAAATATGAAATTTTGCATGTAATTAACATATAATAGCCTAAATTAATTATGGAGATAATATTTAGTGTCTATGAATTTTTAAAGAATATTTGGAATTAATTTTAGAATTTTCAAGCTTATTTAATGTGTATGTATGTAGTGAAAATTATGAAATGTTGTAAAATAATTGATTATTTTTAGTGAAAAATGATAGTAAATAATAAATAATACATAAATAAATTTTATCGGGATTTATTGAAATTATTAGAAATTTATTGAAATTTTAATGTTAATATGTGTATGGAAAATAATTGAATTATTAGTGAATAATTGCATAAAAATGTTGAAAAAGGTGAATTATTATGAAATTAAATTATAGTCAACGAAAAAAATAATAAGTCAATTGATGAATTTTTCGAAAATTAAAAAGAAGAATAAAGTAATTGTAACTATGCGCTTAGAATTAGTCTGGCAGTAAAAATTAGTTCTGGATATAGTTGGCTAGCCATAGGAACACCTTTTACCGTGGTGCAAGTCATGGCGACTTACTTTGCTATAGACAGGATCTTTGATCTCCATAGCTTCAGTGTAAAGTGAAAGTGAAAAGTGCAGTGTTATGAGAATAGTTCCTTGGGAATCATTTCTCTTTTTAGTGGGGCCCATGGGGTCCATGTTCCGTGTATCCGGTCTGAGATTTTTTGTCGAGTCTGTACTAGGGCATAATGGTCATAAAATGATAAAGAAGTGAAAAGATAATGAAAAGTAAGAATAAAGAGTGAAAATAGACCAAAATGAAAGAAAAAGAAAGTTTAGGGGCAAAATAGTAATTTTCTCCAAAAGTGTAGAAAGTAAGTAAATTAAGTGAGAATTGCTTAAATAAAGATAATATAGTCAGATAGTAATTAAATTATCTAAAAAGTGAATTTTATAGTCAATAAGGACTAAAATATAATTTTGCATATAAGCGTCAAAACAAGTGTATAGAAATGTAAAATGCTTCAATTATTAGTCTAAATAACAAAAATAAGCTTTTATGAACAAAAGTTAGAATTACGCGATTAAAGTAGTAAAGTAAAAAGGAGTTTTAAAGTAATATGAATAATACTATAGAAATATTTAAATTGGTATTTTAATAAGTAATTAAATGATTTTATAAGTGTTTGTGTATAAGGTATTGTCTAAGAATGTTAATGACATTAATGTTAGGAAATGTATCGATTATTAGTCACCACTAAACATGTTGAGTGCTCAGCGTGTAGTTATTACTACTCGCAGGTAAGCAGGAGCAGGAGCAGGAATACACTTTACAAGACTTCTTTTAAGAGCTCTAGTCTATAAATTTTGGCATGTATATATGTATATAAACTTTACTTTGGATGTGTAATGTTAAATTGAAGTTACTTTAGTAAAGCTTTAATTTGGATGTGAATAAAATGGAATAAATGTTTATGTTGATATTATTGATTGTTGTGCCTCTGAGAGGCTGTGTGAAATTGTATGCTTTTCAGGGGGCTAGTACGATGTACAACCGTCATATTGCAAAAATTTTATTAAATGCATAGTAAACGGGACAGTTATGGGTCATCGGCAAAGTGCTTTCAAAATGATGAAGTAAATGTTAATAAGGTTTTGAAATGTAGAGATTAAGTTGGAAGAAAAAAAATTTCGGCCTTTAGTACATCGATGTAGTGTTAGGAGTGATAAGGGTGTTACAAATATGCAGTAAATGAATAGTGGACATGTGTCTCAAACACAGAAACTAGAATGCAAATCTTACCTGATAAAAATATAGTTTAACATATATCAGTGGAATCCTTTGGCCCATCTTATTGTAGTATTTGATCACTCGGTGAACAATCTCAGGTACATACTCAAGTACCAGGTTAAGATCCATGCCCAACAACACATTCAACCATATGGCTTATTGTCTACACAATTAAAGAATTCTCATCATAAACCCAAGGCAAAGAGCATACAATTCACAAAATTAGCATTGAATAAAACCTAAACTAATCAATTGCATTCACTTGGCTAATGAACAGCTTGAGTCCCCTAATCGACTGCTAGGTTCAGTTGTACAAAAAAGGAAAAATAAGAGCATAAAGCCTAATTTGTGTCCCTCATTCATAAAATTTCCTATTGATTATAGTTATATCCCATCACTAATGATTTTGTTAGAAAATTATCTTTTGATTTAGCATGAGTGAAGATGAGGAAATTGATTGCATAGATAGTAAAACAAAAATAGAGATCTTTTAGCAAATTCACCTGAAGCCTAATATAGTAAAACAAATTAATTAATCTCTTGAGAACCAGTGCTAATTATCTTTAGGGTTTTAAATTCATTTAGCAAAAAGATGCTATTAAAATTTGACTTAGAATCTGAGCATTTTGCTCAAGAAGCTCTCCAGTTGCACCACCAATGTCTGTAAGGAAAATCAGCTATTAGTGTGCAAGAAGCAATGATCACATCCAGGATGTTGGGTTCAGAAGTAGGAAATGTAATTCGACTCTGTCATTGAGCAGTCTAGGATAGTCTATTATTAAATTCATTTCAAGAGACAGTGAATGCATGCAAAAACTACTTTCAAGTACTAGAAAATTGAAAATGTACCTTGAGTATATCAAAAACCTTCTCTGCAGTGTATTTTTTTTCAAGAGTAGAACCTTGTCAGCATGGACACATAATGTTGCCTTCCTATAAACCTCTTACACTGATGTCGATGTAATCAAATCTGTCAGTGCAACTGGCTCCCAACCGCATTCAGACCAAAGCACCTGATCATAATTCCACATAAAGAGTAAACCTGTTGGTATTGTACTACAATATTTTCCATCTGATATTAAAATTATAATGTGATTCTAAAAGCGGCATGTGAGAATAAAAATTGGTGTTTTTGTAAATATAGAGATAGTAAAAAAGAGAAGATTTACTATTAGAAGTGTATGATAAAAGCACTGAAAGAGCTATTATATATATAAAGACTCAGAGTGTATTAATTGCTAATTACTTTTGAACTCTTATAGCTAGTCAGTTATTTCAGACCATAAAATTTTCAAACTTTATAATATATGTCTTGGTTCAGTTAACACTAATGTCTAAAATAATGGGTATTCAAATTAATAATGGTTTCTTTTATGAATCAAATCTGAAACCACAATTAAAAAAAATTAACGTCTCAATTCCATTTTTAGTAATATTTAAGGTCCTAATTATAATTAACCATTTTATCTTTATTTTTTTCTAAATATATATATTCAGCATTATGTTGTTCTCCCAAATTAAGCTCAGGTTGATGATTAATGTTCTAAGCAAATATATTATACCAATTGCACCCGAAAAAAGGAATCGGATTCCATATATGCACATAATCATGCACATTAACTTATTAAAAAACCAGCTTCTCTCATAACTCTACTAGCAGAAGGATTATCTAAAGCAACACAGCAAGTAACCTCAAAAAAGAAAAAGAGAGGAGGCAGCAGGTTTCTACCAAGCATGTGTTATACTGTGGAAGTGTTAGGTTAAAAACACAGCAACCACAAAAATAAAAACACCATGCACGCGTTTTACCTTTATGCGCCAGCACCAAAATAGAGGATTCACATAGCAAATCGTGTTCTGGCCTCTTTCCTAATTTATCAACTGAAATGAAAAGAGAGAGTAATTAAAATGGAAAAAACCTAGAAGTGAGAAAGAGGTAATTATACAAACCTTAAACAAATAGAGATTTTGCTTGAATCAATTGGAAACAGTGAAGCATCACCATAACTGAGTCAAGCTTTAACAATTATAGGATAAAAAAGAAAAAGGAATTTACATAAATATTATCAGTAATGAGATCTTGAAAAACCTGGTTAAATGCCTAATCGGAGTTTCTTATCGGAAGGAAGTGGCGTTGGCTATTGATGGATAGTGAGATGAAAGCTGCTTTGCTGCAAAAAGAAACAGAGAGGTGATTTTGTGGGAGAGGGCAAAGAAAAAAAGGAAAGACATTTTATACCCAGGGCAACATATATGCAAAATACTTAAATGCCCCTAAAATAGCAACCGAAAATGCTTTTCGTTGCTAATTTAGCAACCGAAAATATTTTTCGTTGCTATTTTTCATTTAAAAAGAAAATTAGCAATGAAAATCCAATTTTGTTGCTATTTTTAATTAAAAATGAAATTTAGCAATGGAATTCAATCCGGTTGCTAAAATAGCAACGGAAGAGAAATTTCGTTGCTAAATAGCAACGGAACATATATTCCATTGCTATTTTAGCAACTGAAATCTGTTTTCGTTGCTAAATACCAATGGATTGTATATTTCGTTGCTATTTTAGCAATGAAATATTTTTTCCGTTGCTAAATGTCGTTCCAAAATTTTTTTGCCATTTAATGGGACCATATTTAGCAACGGTTATATATTTCCATTGCTATTTTTTCTTGCTATATTTTAGTGCTAAAATTTCTCCCCTTTTTAACAACGGAATACCACCATTTTTTATTATGTTGCTAAATATAAAAAATTCAACCAAATTTAGCAACAAAATTAAATTTTTTTTACTAATTAGCAATGAAATTTGTGTTTCGTTGCTAAATTAGCAATGAAAATAATTTTGTTGCTATTTTGATATTTTCTAGTAGTGTCCAGGAGCAAAGTAAGCAGAATGAGGCCTAACTGAAGAGGTTTGATGATTTTGAGGCCTTGCAATGGTGGTTTATAGCCAATCTGAACAAGATAGAGATAGAGGTCTAAATTGTGGACAAGAGTGTGCAGAAGGCCACAGATCGCCTCACAGCTTTAGAGACTACCTTCTTAACTGGTAAGGATGTTATCAAGGGAGCCAGAGATGAGCTTGAGAAGAAAATTGATAAGCTAGACTCCGACCTCAGGGCTCATGTGACCGGTATAGATGGGATGGTTGCAGGCAGCATTACTACGCATATAGATGATTTGGCTAGCATCCGGAGAGATATAGACTGCCATACAGGATAGCTCAATGAGTTCCTGCATCCTCTTGCAATTCAACCACTGGGACCCATATAGCCAGGACCTTCATCAAATCAGGCACCGAGTCCATCATTCTATAGGTGCCATTTCTGATCTCGTTCTCCATCAGAAGGCCGCACAAATAATGGCTGGCACTGAGTTTTCAAGGGTTCAGGGAGTTTATGATCTTCTATCTATATACATTTTATATACATGCCACATTTCTCGCACACATTTTCAGATTGTGATGATTATTACGAATGTTTATATTGTTCTCTTTTTGCTGTTATTGCATTATGGACATTTGTTTTTTCTTACAGTTGGATGTTTCTTTAAAATTTGCCAGTATTGTTATCTAGAACTTGTTTAAAACTTTCATTTATTTTTCATTAGCATATGAGATGCCTTGTACCATAAACCATTGTTATTTGATATTAACAGGTCAAGCATGTCTTGTACTAAAATTCACATTACGAGATAAATTGAATAATCATCAATGAAATGCATGGTGTCATGCTATACTTTGTCTATCATGCTGCCAAAAGAGAATGCATATAGAAATAATAATACTACAGAGGGAAAGTAGGCATAAAGAAAATGTACGTAAAAAATAACATAAGTAAACGTCTTAATGAATGAGACCATAGGCAACAACACCAGGATTATCTAAAGCCACACAACAAGTAACCTCGAAAAAGAAAAAGAGAGGAGGCAGCAGGTTTCTACCAAGTATGTGTTCTAATGTGGACATGTTAGGTTAAAAACACAATAACCACAAAAATAAAAACACTATGCATGCGTTTTACCTTTATGCGCCAGCACCAAAATAGAGGATTCACATAGAAAATTGTGTTCTGCCCTCTTTCCTAATTTATCAACTGAAATGAAAAGAGAGAGTAATTAAAATGGAAAAAACCTAGAAGTGAGAAAGAGGTAATTATACAAACCTTAAACAAATGGAGATTTTGCTTTAATCAATTGGAAACAGTGAAGCATCACCATAACTGAGTCAAGCTTTAACAATTATAGGATAAAAAAAGAAAAAGGAATTTACATAAATATTATCAGTAATGAGATCTTGAAAAACCTGGTTGAATACCAGAGTGGAGTTGCTTATCGAAAGGAAGTGGCATTGGCTATTGATGGAGAGTGAGAATAAAGCTGCTCTACGGCAAAAAAAAATGGAGAGGTGATTTTGTGGGAGAGGGCAAAGAAAAAAAAGGCAAGACATTTTATACCTAGGGCAACATTTATGCAAAATACTTAAATGCCCCTAAAATAGCAACCGAAAATGCTTTTCGTTGCTAATTTAGCAACCAAAAATATTTTTTGTTGCTATTTTTCATTTAAAAAGAAAATTAGTAACGAAAATCCAATTTCATTGCTATTTTTAATTAAAAATGAAATTTAGCAACGAAATCCAATTCGTTTGCTAAAATAGCAACAGAAGAGAAATTTCGTTGCTAAATAGCAACAGAACATATATTCCATTGCTATTTTAGCAACAGAAATCTATTTTCGTTGCTAAATAGCAACGGACTGTATATTCCGTTGCTATTTTAGCAACAAAATTTTTTGCCATTTAATGGCACCGTATTTAGCAACGGTTATATATTTCCATTGCTATTTTTTCTAGCTATATTTTGGTGTTAAAATTTCCCCCTTTTTTAGCAATGGAATACCACCATTTTTTATTCCGTTGCTAAATATAAAAAATTCAACCAAATTTAGCAACATAATTAAATTTTTGTTGCTAATTAGCAACGGAATTTGTGTTCCGTTGCTAAATTAGCAACGAAAATAATTCTGTTGCTATTTTGATATTTTCTAGTAGTGTCTAGGAGCAAAGTAAGCAGAATGAGGCCTAACTGAAGAGGTTTGATGATTTTGAGGCCTTACAATGGTGGTTTATAGCCGATCTGAACAAGACAGAGATAGAGGTCCAAAATGTGGACAAGAGTGTGCAGAAGGCCACAAATCACCTCACAGCTTTAGAGACTACCTTCTTAACTGGTAAATATGTTATCATGGGAGCCAGAGATGAGCTTGAGAAGAAAATTGATAAGCTAGACTCCAACCTCAAGGCTCATGTGATCAGTATAGATGGGACGGTTGCATATAGCATTACTACGCATACAGATGATTTGGCTAGCATTCGGGGAGATATAGACCGCCTTACAGGATAGCTCAACGAGTTCCTGCATCCTATTGCAGTTCAGCCACTAGGACCCGTATAGCTAGGACCTTTATCAACTCAGGAACCGAGTCTATCATTCTATAGGCGCCATTCCTGATCCCGTTCTCCATCAGAAGGCCCCACAGATAATGGCCGACACTGAGTTCCCGAGGGTTTAGGGAGTTTATGATCTTCTATCTATATACATTTTATATACATACCACAGTTCTCACACACATTTTCAGATTGGGATGATTATTATGGATGTTTATATTGTTCTCTTTTTGTTGTTATTGCATTGTGGACATTTGTTTTCTCTTACAGTTGGATGTTTCTTTAAAATTTTCCAGGATTGTTATCATAAACTTGTTTAAAACTTTCATTTATTTGTCATTAGCATATGAGATGCCTTGTACCATAAATCGTTGTTATTTGATATTAATAGGACAAGCATGTCTTGTACTAAAATTCACATTACAAGATAAATTGATTAATCATCAATGATGCATGCTGTCATACTATACTTTGTCTATCATGCTGCCAAAAGAGAATGCATATAGAAATAATAATACTACAGAGGGAAAGTAGGCACAAGGAAAATGTACATAAAAAAAATAACATAACATCTTAATGAATGAGACTAGGGGCAACAAATGCCAATCTAACCTTTTCAACACTAAAAATGCAGGATAAGCTCGATTTAGTTAGCTACACAGCATGAACCAATACAACCTCATAAGTATTGCCTGCGATGACACTCCTTTTGCTGTAAGGGGCAAGTGGTTATGTGAGTTAACTTCAGATGTAAGCCACCCCAATGTGCCCGCATGTACCTGTAAAATTTTTCCAAATCAAAGTATAGCCACATAGTAGGATCGCCTTAAGGTATAGCCATATAGTGGAATTGTCTTCAAATAAAGGTATAGCCACAAAGTGGAATCGCCTCAAGGTATAGCCACAGAGTGGGATCGTCTCAAGGTATAGCCACAGAGTGGGATCGCCTTTAGGTTAAAGGTTTAGCTGCAGAAGTGGAATCGCCTCTGAACCAAGGAACATGCCATAGGCTAATGTTGTTCACCAACTAAGCCTTCTTAAGAAGCAAGTAGGGAGACTACCTCCTCAGGTAAGTATCTCTCTCCTACTCTAAACTTTGGCTCATCTAGACTCTTGCGTGCACTAGTCTCTCCAAAGTTAGGGATAACTGTTAGCATTGGGTCCTGAAGAGGCCTTTTTCAGGGTTACCTAATGAGGAAAATTGCTCGTTTAAAGAAAATGAATCGAGGATGACGGACTCTTGGTGGCATTAAAGTTATTTTCTTAAAGCCTTTTAATTATTGTCGAGCCCAACTCATACAGTTGAGTGGCTCGAGGCAGGAAAATGATGAATGTACCCTTAACAAGGAACTTGAAACTCATGTTAGAAGCGTGTAAAGGCCCTACACGTTGTGCATTTATGGCCTGTGCACTTCTACTATCAAAAAATATTTATCATTTGGCCTCAATTGAAGAATTTTGCCATTTTTAGAATGCATGGCCATGCACAAAGGAGTATACAGCCATGCACTCCAAAGAATCTTGCTTTTTTAAGCAAGTTGGCAAACTTTTGGAGTGTACAGCCATGCAAACCAAAGGAATATCCATACACTCAAAAAGATGGTTGGCTTCCCTAGGAGCCAAGTGGGCAGATGAGTGGCACCATTAGAGTGTACAGCCGTGCATACCTATGGCACGGCCGTACACTTTGCCTTTGTAAGCCTCCTCCGAGCCTTTTCTCAGGGTTGGCCTTTTTGATTGGTTTATAAATTTCAATTAGAAAGAAACTTCAAAAAAAAGCTTTCTAAACTAAAAAGTGAGCTTTTGGTACTTAGCTTTTCGAATTTTGGTTATTTTTCTGTGTATTTCAATACTACGAAGAGTCCACGAATCTAACATTCGACAGTATAATCGAGTAAGTATACTGAAGGTAATATAAAAGGCCTTTCTCAATATTTTCTTAACTATAATGAATTTTATCACTCTTCTAATTTCTGTTAGATCTAGTTTGTGAAACCCTTTAAAAGGGTATATTGCTATATGGTAGAAATTAGTAGGCTATTCCCTTTAAATTTTATCTTGTCCATTTTAAAATCATTTCTATCAAAATAAAACCTAGTTTATAAACTTGTCTTTGTATTTAGCTTTTCATTTTTTCTCCCTTTAGGATCTGCTGTTGGCAAAGACTCTATTTTAAAATGGAAAGAAAACTCATCGTCATTAGATTGAAAAGGTAGTGCATTGTTTGATGCATACTCGCACGTTAAACGATGCACGGCCTGAAATATGTTTTCTTGCTTTTTAAGATATAAAAGACGATCACATGTAGTCAAATGCACCCTCATGCATTTTTTGACATGCGCGCCATATTTGAATCCTTTTATCTTTTTCATATCTCTTAGTTAAAATTAGTCTTATGTATGTTTCCTTATCATTTTCATTACCATTATTATTTTTGTTGCCATTGTTATTGCTATTATTATTGCTTCAGAGGAATAAAGCTTTTTGTAAATATGATTAGGAAAGTGCTCCAGGTAAGTCCACTATCCTTTCTCTTTACTATAAAAATACCTTTTCAACCACAAATGAAAAATGTCATGAAAAGTAATTATAGTAAATAATTAGGGCATTTCATTAATAAATTCAGACCAATGTTCACCTTTTAGCCTAGGAAATTCACATGTAAAAAATCAAATTTTAATAATGTAAATGATTTTTATATGTAATTAAATAACACGGGATGTTTATTGAATAAAACTTGGACTGGAAGGTCCCTATCTTTAAGATCTCATAATGAAATGCTTCTTCAATAATCTGCATGCGAGGTCCAAAGTCCTTACCTAAAGGGATCGTGATGAATAACCCAATTTATGAATGCCTTTATAGCTTTATTCAATGCCCTGATTTACTATTTTCTTACGTGATTGGGTGCACCTTTAATTTCTATATTTTCTCTATTCTTGCATGAAAGAAAAAGGGGTAACACAATTAATTTGAAAGCCGTTATGTCATATTTGTCAAAGGTAAAAATAAGAGTGAAATTTTGAACCCTCTCTGGATTTTTAGCCTCACAAAGTCGGAACACACTTCATTCCCAATATTTTATTGGGGGATGACTCCTTATTATTCAGCCTTGTGGTACTTAATTAGATGCCTCCTGGTCATCAATTATTAGCGATGAGATAAAGATGCCTTTACGTGCCACGTCACACCTTTCAAGGTTTATGATTAGGGCAAGTTAAGTTAAGTCTCTTTCCTATCATGAAGCGACCATTGGCCTCGATGGGAAACTTCAACCTGGTTTTAACCCTAAAAGTGGGATTGAATCGCTAATGGTCAAAGGTTTCCTCACTCGAATCCGATGATCCCTTGGTTCTAAGGGTGAAACCGAGTGTCGATGACTCAAAAAAAAGAGAGAAAAGCCAAAGAGCTATTCAAGCGAAGGGCGCACATCACAAAAGGGCTTAGTTTTTTCTTATTGTAATTGTTGTACATTGGCAAAGACCTTGGCATGGTGGATTATAACAAAAATGTGGCTATAAAAATGTCACTAAATTGCTCAAATCGCTCTACAGAATGTTTGGACAAATTTTAAAACCAAATCTAAGCAGGTTCGATAAGTGTCTAGGCAAAAATTTTGCAAAGTGTGGCATCCTATGTAGTATAAACAAGCATAGTATGGTGAAATTGATCTAAATGGGCATGGGGATTGGTAATACCACCATACTTTAACGAAGTTGGAAGTTTGATTTTAGGAAAAAGAGCAATTAAAATTTCTTTAAAAAAAGGAGATTGAAAAATCCTTGGTATTACAGAGTGTTCTAATTCTAGTATTTTGACATTCACTCCTCAAATAGCCGCTCAAACTCTTCAATAGTTAGGGTCATTATTGAACTAGCTACAAGTGATGTAATGAAGGGTTTTGTGGTGGTTGTTGTCCAAGAAGGATACACAGTTGAAGAGTTTGGTTCACAATCACAAGACCGTTGTCAATCTAATTGGGATGTACCTAGGCAAGTATTGGTAGATGAGCTTGAGCTACCATAGCCACTAGATTTGCTAAGGATTAAAATAGTTATAGGTACAAAAGGCATGGCAAGTACAACTAGGATTAGTGTTATGCCCAAAGGGAAAATCACTAAATAGGTAATGGCAAGGAAACATTTTGATCATCAAGTTGCCCTATTGGTGAACTAGGTGGGATGTTCAAGTCAGGAAAGAGATCCATAATGGAAGATCAATTCCACACTCACTGCACCAAATGATAATTGTTCAAATTTTTGGCCTATTAATTAGGATTAACCTTGTAGTCAAAAATCCACAACTTGACTTCCAGAAAAAGAGATAAATTGCCTAAAAGAAAGAATTCGACAAGGGTTCTAGTGAGGAATGATTCAACGATCAATCTAGTATTTTTGAAGAAGAATCGATGGAATGTTAAAAATAGAGAAAATCATATATGACTTGTAAATTGTTGATCTATTTATAAAGTTATACTTGAATGTTTATCATTAAAGTTGGTCTTAATCACCATTGATTACATAACATAACCATTGTAGAAAATGTAAGGGTTGAAATGTTGCAATAATAAATTCGAGCTATTCATTTTTTAAATAATCTGTGACATTATATCCCAATTGACCTATTTCCAGGTTTGATACCAAACTGTCAAAAGTCCAGTTATCAAATAGTATGCTAGAGCCGAATATGTAGTTGGCAACAAAAGCATAAATGATAGAGATATTAAAAAGGGGTTGTGAATAAATAAAGTAACGATATAAAAAAAAGTTATACAACAAGAAAATTTTGAATTAAAATGGCATTTAAACAAACTATAAGAAAATAGCAATATATATATATATAAAAGAAAAGAAATAAAACCAAAACAAGGGATTACTCAATGTTTATATTAAATTATTAATTATTTTTTTCTTTCCTATATAATTCTCTAAGGTAGTGTTTGTTAAATCAATCCAGATAAAAGTTTAAACATGAAACATGGATGTTTTTCGAATCAAGATATGGAATGGTCAAAATAAGACTAGAAAGCATTCCAAAATTTTTTCCAATTGTTTGTTAAGTTTTTAGAATGAACTAAAAATATATATATTTTTTTTCAATTTTCTAATTATTTCTTATCTAGCAAAATACCGAAATGTATATCATGACTCTACATCAAGATATGTATATCTTGATTTTTCAAGATATAGGTAGTTAAGAAATCACGTGACTTTTTTTCAAACGGATCCCCTTTTTTTAACAAATGCTTGAAAAGGTCGGAAAGATTAGAATAGCTTTATTTTCTTTCCATCCCAATCTTTCCAAGTTTAACAAACACTACCTAAAACAACAAAAATCATCTATATCAAATTTTTCGACTAATGACCTTTTTCATAGAAAAATAATAGTTACCACGGTAATTATTTAATATTATCTACATCTTTTGAAAGATAAATTCTATTTAATATTATCTATATTTCTCAAAAGATAATTATATAAATATAGTCATTTTATGATTATAAACTTCATAAAAAATGGTCATATAAATATATATAAAGGTAATTTAAGATCATTTTTTCCTTGTATAATTCATTTAATTAACTTTTGATTTATTCAATTTAATTTTTTGAATTTCTAGATATATCATATATGATTACATTTATATAACCTTTTTTCTTTCTCAACTTAATAATATATCTACTTATGTAGGCTTTGACTAAAAATTGTATTTTATGTGATAATTTTTTTTAGTGACGCATAAAATTTTGTCATTAATTATTGCTTATAACGATAAATTTTTTAAAACGTCAACATACTATTTATTACTTTTATAAAATTATCATGTGCCATTGTATGTTTTAACTTTTGTCTCTAATAACTTAAATTTGTGATGAAAAATATATTTTATCATAATTTATTATGGAATAAAAATTTTCTACCTTTCATTCAGAAAGAAAAAAATTAAAGATAAAAAAATAATTATTGGAAATATAAATCTATCACCAAATATTTATTTTTTGTGACATGGATTATTTTTTTCACAAAATTATTTTGTCACAAATAGGGTATCGAGATCCAATTTTTTTAGGAAAAAATTTTAGTCACAAAAACAATTTTATTTATGACAAATAAAAGTATCACAAAAAAATAGATGTATTGTGATGAGATACAATTTTGTCACCAGTTCAATCAATTTGTGATAGTATTAATATTTTATCACAATTGATTGTAATATTAGTATATGACAAATAAATTATGTCATAAGAATTATTTTAATGTGACAACATATAATTCAATCACCGATAAAATTACTTAATAATGAAAAAGTATTTTGTCACCTATTTTTTAACAAAAATAATTTAAAAATGTTATGCTTTAATGTCATAAATACTAATCATTAAGGTAAATTCAATTCCACCACCTATATAATTTTTATTTACGACAAATAAATGTATCACAAAAAAAAAATAAATGTATTTTGATAGGATATAATTTTGTTGCCAATACAATCAACTTGTGATGACAATGATATTTTGTCACAATTGACTATAATAATAATGTGTGACAACTATATTATGTTATAAATAAATTATTTTATGTAATATTTAATTTCATCACCAATGAATTTTTATGACAAAAAATGTTTTGTCATCTACTTTTTGATAAAGATAACTGATAATTCTAAGAATTTCACAAAATGAGAGGCTTTTAGTTTGAATGAGGATGAGTTGATGGTGAGCAAGATAAGTAGTGTCCGATTATATGATTTGCTTACAAACTTACAAGAAAGAGCCTAGTCTAGTCGGACCTGGCATTAGTACTCCAATGCCTAAGTTAGTGAGCAAAAAGAAAGTTGCCAAATGCGAGAGAAGTGGCATGAGATGTGTGTGTGGCATCGTGAGTGAACCTAGTATTTATAGAGAGCATGAGGGCCTACGCAGGAGGCCTATCTTGATGTCAATGTAGGCTAGTGGTGAAGTGATGGTCAGCAGGTAGCAATCTGATGGAAGCATGTGTCAGACAGCTTCCGTGTGGCAGGGACATGTCTTGCCCGACCGGATGACATCGGTCTGCACATCCCAGCTGCTTATCCGAGAAGGCTCAAATGCCTTCTTGGGCCTACACGAGGCTGGATCTCCCAAGATCCCTCCATTGGGTTAGGCCTGGCCAAAAAGTAATATTGAGCATTATCAATAACTAAATTATATACGAAAGTTAATTAATTAATAATATAATAATAATTTAAAATAAATTAAATTATTCTAAAATAAGTATTTATTAAAATAAATTATCTTAATCTAAATTAAAATATTGTAAAAATTAATTATTCAATAAAAATAAATATTTTTAAAATAAATATTGTGATCACCATAAACACCTAACATGCTAGCTACCACTAGTTTGGGAAAAAATTATATTATTAGCTATTGTAATTTTTCCTTTTACACGTGATATGCTAACAGTCAATTAATATGTATTATTTTTTTATGATCACAAGTTTGATGTGGACTTGCATTTTGTTTTCCATTTTTGAATTGAAAATTGATTTTCTATAGCGATTAGGTCGTTTGAGAACATAGAATATTTAAGATGCATTTTTATAATTGAGAATGGAAGTATGTACAGCAAAGTGTAAAAACCAATCCACTCATCATTTATTTTTAACAAAATTTGATTTTGTTTTTGTTTTTGTTTTTGTTTTTATTTTTATTTTTATTTCACCTGCCAATTATTAGATATTTTTGTCAATTTTGTTCATTTCTTATATGTTTATGCACTGATTCACTTGAGATATAAACATCAATTTTAAAACTAGACAACTAAGAAAGAACGTATTAAATAGGTTGATAATTGCTACCACTAGTTTTATAATATTATTATTGACATTCTAGCTACCACTAGTTCTAATATACAATAAATAGTAGAATATAATTTATAATATATTAATGGTTTTTTGATAAATAATAAAGTATAGTGCTTCATTGTTTTATTTTCTTTGTTCTTGTCTTTTCCTTCAAGTGTCATGAGAAAGCAAAGGAAAGATTTTTCAAGAGAAAAAAATCTCAAAATCATAAAAAATGGTGGAAATGGTTTGTTGTTTGGTAGAAATTTTTTATTTCCATCTCTCATAAAATCTCTCAATCCCTTATCCTATCCCTTTTTCTCACAAGAATTCTGTAGCATAAAGAAATTGAGAAAATTTAGGATTTTTCATAAAACAATTTAGGTTTTCAATTCTTTTGGAAAGCATTTGCTGAAATTTCAAATTACCCATTTTTCAGTTAAGGTAATTTTTTAGTTGTTGTAAATTCTTTACTATTAATTATTTCAGTTAGATTGTTAATCACTCAATTTTTAGTTCTAAATCTTGCTTTGAATTTCTTTTGATAGAAACTAAAAGAAAAATAATAAGTGTCTTTTGTTTCTCTTGCTTTTACTTATTCAACTATTGCAAACACTGCATCAATTTTTTTTTTTCAAATCTCATGTTTCTGTCATATTAATTGATAGTTGCATTTCGGTATTACTTTGATGAATTTGGATATTGCTGACACATAATGGTGGGCTTGTGCTGATAAAAGTATATGATCTTAGTGTAAGAATTGATTTAATTTGTTGGTTTAAATTGAATATGAGTTGTTAATAAATTTAAAGATAAATTACCTTTTATGCTGGTATTGGAGAAATTAGAAAATAAAATTTCAATCTTAAATAGTCTTTGATTGATGCAATTTACTTATTTTATTCTTATTGCCTTTATTTGGATTAGTTTCTGAAGCAAAATAAGTGTGCCTAGAAACTTTTTAAAAAATAAATAGTTTAGTTTTTCAAGAAAATAGATCATTGAAAATAAAATATTATTTTTTATAAATAAAAGCACCCTAAGATTTCTAAACTAATAAAATTTGAGTATTAAGTGATAGAAATAATTGATCAGAAAATGATTTTCCAATACAATATCTGAAGTATGTACATGGATTAAATACAAATTTAGCCAGCTAACATTTCCTACTCTAGTGGATAGTTACAACTGAAATGAATTCAAAATACAAAAACATTTGAAAAATACAAAACCATTTGAATGAAATTTGTTCCTGATGACCCGGAGAGATATCCTCTAACATGCCCCCTCAAGATGGACGTGGGGACAGTCCAATCTTTTCTTTGATTTCAAGGAACCTGGACTTCGGTAGAGCCTTTGTTAGAGTATCAGCAAGTTGATCTTTGGAGGAGACATGTGCAACACGTAAGGCTCCACTTTGAACTTTTTCACGAATAAAATGGAAATTGATAGCAACATGTTTCATCCTAGAGTGAAAAATGGGATTGGAACAAAGCTGAGTAGCACCAACATTGTCACAATAAATTACTGGACATGTAAGCACACTTATATTTAATTCTGAGAGAAGAGAAAAGATCCAACTAAGTTCTGCAGCTTTGTTTGCAACCGACCGATATTCTGCCTCAGTGGATGATCTTGCACATGTCCAATGCTTTTTGGAACTCCAAGATATTGGATTCTTACCAAGGTACACTATATAGCCACTCGTTGAGGAAAAATCATCTTTGTTGCCACCCCAGTTTGCATCAGCAAAGGCATGAAGTGAAGTAGATGATTGACGATATATTTGTAAACCGTCATTAATGGTGCCCAAAAGATATCTCAGAACACGTTTAACATAGGACCAGTGCTCGGATGTTGGTTTATGTATAAATTGAGATAATCGATTAACAACAAAGGCTATATCTGGTCGGTTGAGAAGGAGATATTGCAAGCTGCCGACTACCATCCTATATTCAGTAGGATCTGCAAGAGGTGTTCCTGCTTGTAATGACAAATGTGTATTCGAAGGTAGTGGTGTTTGCACAGGTTTAGCATCTGCCATTTTGGTCTTGGTTAGGAGATCAAAAATATATCTGTGTTGAGAGAGGACAAGTCCTTTGTCATTATGTAAGGCCTCTATGCCGAGGAAGTAAGAGAGGGATCCTAGATCCTTTAAGGAGAATTTCTTGGCAAGAACTCTAATAAACTCAGTGATCAAGTAAGGTGTGTTGCCAGTGACAATAAGATCATCAACATAGACAATAAGATATAGCACATAATGTCCAGCAGCATAAATGAATAATGATGTATCAGCTATGGAGTTTTTGAACCCAAAGTGAAGGAGAAAGTTACGTAATTCTTGGTACTATGCACGTGGAGCTTGTTTTAGGCCATAGATTGCCTTCTTGAGTTTACACACATATGAAGGTTTGTCTTTGTCAATGAAGCCTTGAGGTTGCTTCATATACACATCTTCATAGAGAATCCCTCCCCCCCTTGGAGAAATGCATTATTGACATCAAGTTGGTGACGTGGCCAACCTTTACTCATGGCAAGACTGAGGAGTATTCGAATGGTGGTCAGTTTCACTACTGGACTGAATGTTTCATGGAAATCAATTTTCGGATTGTTGATGAAATCCCTTGGCAACCAACCAGGCTTTATACCTATCAATGGAACCATCATATTTTCTTTTAACTCTAAAAATCCATTTACAACCAATAACATTATATGTAGAGGAGGGGGGATGAGTTCCCAAGTGCCATTTTGAGCCAAGGCATCAAACTCAGTAGACATTGCCTTTCTCCAATTAGGGTCATGTAACGCTTGGTTAACAGTGGTTGTTTCAATATCTTTCAACTCAGATAATTGGGTAAGAAGATTCATTTTACGGATTGGCTTATGAATATTATTTCGAGCTCGTGTTACCATGGTATGGGTGGAAACATTTGAAGATTGGTTGTGTGTTTGTGTAGTTGTGTTTGTTGTGGTAGTAGGAATACAAGGATATTGCTGATAAGCTTCATCTGTAGATAGAGTGTTGAGTGGCAGTGTTTGTGGGGTTAACATGATTTGAAGAGGAGAAGGAAACCATGTGTTAATGGCATGTGAGGTTGTGCAGGAATCTGCAGTTGTTGAATGTTGGAATGGGTAGACAGATTCAACAAATCGAACATGTCTGGAGACATACAACTTATGGGTTTCAGAATCGAGACAGAGATATGCACTTTGTGTTGTATAGTATCCAAGAAAAACACATGGTTTTGAGTTGGATTCCAGTTTGTGGGACGTGTATGGCTTCAGCCATGGATAACAAAGGCACCCGAAGATTTTGAGTTTGGAGTAGTTGGGATTTGAATCAAAAATCATTTCATATGGTGAACGGCCATGTAATGATGGAGTGGGCAATCGATTTATTAAGTACACTGCTGTAGAAAAGGCATAAGACCAATACTTGAGAGGAATGAAGGCATGAGTTAAAAGTGTTAAGCCTGTTTCTACAATGTGTAAGTGTTTTTGTTCAGCTAAGCCATTGTGTTCTGGTGTATGTGGTGGAGTAGTAAGATGAGTAATACCATTGACAGAAAGAAAGTCTTTGAGAGCAAGAAATTCCCCACTGTTATCAGAGTATAATGTTTTGATTGGGTTGGCAAAGTATTTTTCAACAATAACTTTGAACCTTTTGAAAACTTCTTTGACATCCGATTTGTGTTTCAATGGATAAAACCATGTGTATTTAGTGTAATGATCGACAAAAATGACATAATATTTAAAGCCATCGATGGAATAAATAGGAGACGTCCAGATATCAGAGTAAATGACTTCTAAAGGATGATTTGAAGTTATGGTAGACTGAGCAAAAGAAAGTTTATGGCTTTTGTTTGAAAGACAAGCATTACAGTGATCATTCAACATTGAAGAGTTATTCAAGTTATTAGTAGACATAATTTGCTTAAGAACTGAAGAGGAAGGATGACCAAGTCGAAGATGCCAATTTGAAGAGGTAGTTTTGACACTTGAGAAGGCAAGAACCGGGTTGGTGTTTGGCCACTCATAAACTCCATCTTTAGATAAGCCTTTCAGTAGAATTGTCCCTGTTTTGAGATCCTTCACAAAAAAACCATCAGGTAAGAATTCAATGGAAGTATTATTTGTAGTGCAAAACTGATAAATGGAGATTAAATTTCGTTTCATGGAAGGGACACAAAGAACATTTTCTAAATGAAATAACTTCTGAGTTGAGTTGAGAGAAGTTGAACCAGTATGAGTTATGTTTAATTCAGTCCCATCGCCAATCATCATATCATCATTTCCAGTGTATGGTGAGTGCAGAGACAATTTGCAAGATCTGCTGTCACATGGTGTGAAGCACCACTGTCTAAGAGCCAACTTTGATTGGATGAGGTTGCTGCAAGATTTGCTTTAGGCTGCCATGGTGAAGTTGAGCTACTGGTTTGAATTGGTTGAATTTTGTAAGATGAGCACCTTTTGGCAGTGTGCCCTTGGATTCTACAGAGTTGGCAATAGCCCAGGTATGGACGTTGAGTTCGGTTATTGCGGTTGGAGGTTTGAGGTGTTGTGATATTGTGGTTTTCAGGTAAGTGAGTGTTGTTTTGTGAATTGTGGGGTCGCCAATTGGGAGTGAAGTTGGATCGAGTGGAAAGATGAGCAGAGATTGGAAAAACAATGTCGGGTTTTGAAGTATTTAAAGAGGCTTCATAATTAAGTAGTTTTTCATGCAATTCCTCAAATGATATTGAGGTATCCCTAGCTTGAACAGCTCTCGCCAACTCTTTGTAATCATCACCCAGTGCCTCCAGGATTTTGTCAGTTAGATCATCTTCATCAAAGTTTGCTCCAAGTAGTGCAAGTTCATCTGCTTTGGATTTTACCTTTTGAAGAAATTCAGAAACTGAATCATGACCTTTGGTCATCTGCTTTAGTTGGTTTTTGACTTGTTTGATTCTGCCCCTAGATGGTTTTGCATAAGTGTTTGTAAGAGTAGTCCAGGCTTCTTTGGAGGTTTTGGCAATGGCAACGAATGGGATAATGGGTGCAGATAGAGAACCAATGATTGCATTCAAGATTAACTGATCTTGGTGAATCCATAAACTATGTGCTGGATTAAGTGTGATGCAATCATCAGTTTGAATGGTTGCTGGAGGACATGGCTTAGTACTGTCAACATATCCTAGTAGGTCGTAGCCTATAAAGAGTGTCTGAAATTGAAGTTTCCATGACATATAATTTGTAGAAGTGAGTTTGAGAGGGGTTTGAGTAGCTACATTGATGGTGATCAGTGTATTATTTGGGTCATTTGTGTTATGGAGAGTGATGTTTGCCATTGGGAGAGTTAAGTAAAGGAATAGAAAGGAAGAAGATGATGATGGAGAGCTCAGAGCTCTGATACCATGATAGAAATAATTGATCAGAAAATGATTTTCTAATACAATATTTGAAGTATGTACAAGGATTAAATACAAATGTAGCCAGCTAACATTTCCTACTTTAGTGGATAGTTACAACTGAAATGAATTCAAAATACAAAACCATTTGAATGAAATTTGTTCCTGATGACCCGAAGATATATCCTCTAACATTGAGTTTTGTAATAGGCCCACAGGTAGTCTAAGAAGACCATGCAAAAATAATATATATTTTTTTTTTGCAGTAAGTGTACTAGCTAAGAAAAATAAAGAGAAAAATAACGAGCTGCTATTAACATATAATAAAGTGAAAATAGTGTTTCAAAGAGTAGCCATAGAATACCACTCTTAGCGGGCTATTAGTTTGATAATGAGATTTTTTTTCCTTTCTAAATCATTATGTGAATTAAAGCAAAGTGTGTGTGTAATAAAACTCATCTAAAAGGAGCAATTACAGAGGCATATATTACCAAAAAGTGTATAAACTTTTGTTCCATATATTTAGAGGGTATTAAACTCATTTTAATTGTGATCAATAAAATTATTACATTGGTTGTAATATCCCACATCGGTTAGAGAGGAGAACGAAGTACTCCTTATAAGGCTATGGACACCTCTTCCTTGTAGACGCGTTTTAAAATCGTGAGGACCTCGGCCCAAAGCGGACAATTTCTGCAAGCAACCATCTGGGGATGTTACAGTTGGTATCAGAGCCGGAGGTTGGATCATGTGCTAGCATAATACTAGGCCTCCGAGCCAGCGAGGACGCTGGGCCTATTTAGGTGGGGTGGATTGTAATATCCCACATTGGTTGGAGAGGAGAACGAAGTAGTCCTTATAAGGCTATGGACACCTATTCCTTGCAGATGCATTTTAAAACCGTGAGGGCCTCAGGTCAAAGTGGACAATTTCTGCAAGCGACCATCTGGGGACGTTACACAAACCATTCACACTTGAAAAGTATGACATGTTTGTCATTCACATAGTCTAGTTGAATAATCTTGTTTTAATACCCAATAAAAATCTATAATTTCATCACCATGATTTCCCTTAACACCAATCCTACTATTTTAACTTCTATACTTTTTATCCCATTCTTTAGTGATAAACCTGGCTCTATTCACCATGCATCCACTGTACTTCTTAGCACACCTATGGGTACATAGGCAAGTGCACATAAATTTTTAAATATATTTTTTATCATTCGTCATTACCCAATTATGATATATAAACAAAGTAAATAAAATAATTTAAAGAGCATGTTTGATTATTAATAAATTATAAACCTATATCAAGCTAAATAAAAAGCTTATATGTCGATGAAACCATATTAGAAATCGCTTTTTGTGGGTTTGTTTAATGTTTTCACAACCTTCTAATCGTAACTTTTCTTTATCTTTGTGCTTTTTGATAAAGAAAAAGAAATTGTAAGTTTTGCATTCACCTTAATATCATACAAAAAAGTTTATTTACGTGCTTACTCAAAATATGGCACATAATTTTGGAAAACAAACTACTATGCCATATTGAATGTTTCACTTGATAATTTGAAATATTTTGTCGCACCATAAGGGCGATACTTTTGTGAGAAAATTGATAAACTACCAATGTAACGGCCTCAACACCGGTTTAGCCGTGAACAATATTTTTTGACAGTGAATAGTATTTTTCAGGCCTGAAAGGACACCCGAAAGTCAAAAATATTTTATTGGACAATCGGAAAGTATTGGTCATGGTGAGTCTAGAGTTGAAATTTGAAGTGAAATCGATGTCAAATGAGTCTCAAAAAATAAAAAATACGAAAAAGGTAGCGAGTCAATTTTCCTGGTAGGAAAGGTGAATTGATTTTGTAATTTTTTTTACAAAAATAGTAAATGAACTCCGAATATCGCTAAAGTTTGCAAGTCTACCTTAAATTTTGTGTAGAATATTTTAGTGATAAGAATTGAAATTTTTGGTGACATCGACAGTTGTCGAATCGGACTGATAAATTTAAATTGGACCGATAATAGACTTCAATTGAGCCGAAAATTTGTGTCCTACCTATTTTTAATGTGATAAGAATTATGAAGCTTTCAAAAAAATTATGAGGGCAAGTGAAAATTATTTTTGATAATTTTATTGTCCAAAAGTTATATATATATATATATATATATATATATATATATATATATATATATATATATATATATATATATATATATATATATATATATATATATATATATATATATATATATATATATATATATATATATGTATGTGTGTGTGTGTGTGTGTGTGTGTGTAAACAAAAAAAAAAGGGAATGTTCCTAGATATTTTCGGGTAACTATATGTGGCCAACAATTTTGTAATGAGAAAATTAAAAAGGGGATAAAATGAGTAAAGGAAGAAAAAAAAAAGCAAAAAGCAAACAAGGAGGAGAAGGGAATGGCGGGTCCAGGAAGAATTGAAATCGCCAGCGCTGGTGACCATCCAGCGTCGCCTCTGCCGTCGGTGGTCTCGTGGCTTTCGGTCTCTATTGTAACCACCACTCATCACGAATCGGTTGCAGCTTCAGGTAGATCGTGAGTTTCTCTCTCCGATCCATTTCTTCTTCTTCTTCAATGCATTTTTCGGTCAACTCAGATGATGAAAGGTTAGGTGGGGGGTACCGCTGGACTGTTGAGGGCGAGACGCTTCCTTCGATGGCTGCTGTTCCTCCCCACTCGCCGGCAGTGAAGAGATCGGCCTTAGTGGGGGGTGTAACCTTTCAGTTCAGATCCCAACAAACGGTGATAGTTTGGGGCACGTGACCACCGCCGACAAGCTCGAGACGGTGTGAACTTCATTTTGGCTTTGAAAGTGTATCTCTGGCGACGCTCCGGTGACCGGTTTGGCAAGCAACTTAGTAAGCAAATCACAGAGAATTCGATCGTTAAGGTAAGTGACTACGAAATCTTTTAATTTCCCTTAAAATTGTTGAATTTTTCTTCATAGTATATTAAGAAAAATTAGAAAATGCTTGTATTTTAAAATTAATTTGAGAATTATGAAATTGGACCCTCTATATGTATGTTACCCTCTATATGTATGTTAAATAGCTTGTTAGAATTTAAATGAATTTTTAAAGATTAATCCGATGTTGGCGAAAATTTCTCCCTAAAGAAAATAATTTGTATGTTATGCAATTGAATAGAATTAAGCTTTAATGTAATGAGATATATGAAGTAAAACATTAATAAACTTTTATGGAATTATTAGAAGATATTTGAATATTTTTAGACTATTTATTGAATGACATAATTGATAAAAATAGTGAATTTTTGTTAATTATGTCTTAAAAGGATAATAGGTATAAAATAAATTATCCATTAATTGTTAGATGAACTATAGAACCTATTAAAGAATTTTTTTTAAGATTGAATATTGGTGTATGTATAAAAAGTATATGAATAGTTAATGTAAATTAATTCATGGAATAAGTGAAAAATGATAATGATAGTGAAAATAATGCACATATAAATTTTTGCAAAAATTTATGTGAATTGTAAGAACATGTAGAATAATTATTAAAATATAGAACGAATGAGAATGATGAATTATTGTGAAATAATTTACAAAATGAATGAAATTGATAAAAATGATTAAGTAACATGTATATAAATTTTTGGAAGAATTTATATGAATTATTGAATATTTTTGAGATTATATATTTGAATATGTTTAATTGAAAATATTGAATTATTTTAGTAAACAATAAAAAGATAATAAATTAAAGAAAACTAAATTACTCCCATATAAAAGAAATGAAAAAGTTAATGGATGAATTTTCGAAAAATACAATAATGAATTATATTAATATAATTCTGTAAAATAAGTGGTTGGCTAATTTATCAAAATAAATTAGTCCATAAAAAGTATTAAAAGAGTAAATTATTATAGAATAATTCATCAACCAAATAAAAGTTGGTATATGTGAATAATTAAATTTGCTGGACTAAAAAATAGCAAGAAAGATTGTTAAAAAAGTCGATTATTGAACTATTAAGAAAGAATTTATAAAGTTTTAAAGGAAAATAAGAAATAGTAAATTATAACCATATAAAGTACCACATATATAAAAATATGAAAAGAAAAAAAAAGTTGATTAAAAAGAAAGTAATTGTAAAAGTTAAAAGTTTGGAAAATATAAAATGTTTAAAGTGGATTATTGTAGAATAATTCACAAAATGTGACCAAAAAGATAAAGTAATTGAAAAGAGGAAGTGAATTAAAAGAAAAAGTTATTGAATAGTCAAAAGTACTAAAAATGGTGCGAATGACAAAATTTATTGTTTTAAGAAAAATAAAAGAAATTAAAATTATTGAAAGTTTGAAAAATCATTCCAAATATTTTTCATTGTTGGTTGCCCTTAGCAATGGTCAGGTATTGATATTCTTATTTAGAATATAATTAGCTAGCCATAGGGACACCCTATACCGTGGTGCAAGTCATGGTGACTTTCTTTGCTATGGGTAGGATCTTTGATCTACATAGCTTCAGTGTTTAAGTGAAAATTAAAGTGTTATTAATTTGCTTTTCGGAGAGATGGTCTCGTGGGGGTCATTTCTCTATTAGTGGGACCTTTGGGTCCATATCTCACATATCCTTTTTAAGAATCCTGTCATATTGCATTAGGGGCACATTGAAAAGAATAAATCAAAAGTATGAAAGTAAATGATTGTAAATGTTGTAAATGAAAATGACTGGATTGAAAGGAAGTGAAAACTTTGGGATAAAAATAAAATTGTTCCTAAAGGTCTATAATTAAAGAAGCAAAAATGAAAAGAAAATATTTTGTAAAAAAAATAATAATATAGTAATTCGTGTGTATCTAATGTAAAAGTTCGAAAAATAATGCTAATTATGCATTTAAAGTCAATAATGACAATCCTGTAATTAAGTGTAAAAATATGATTAAGCAATGCAATTTTGAAAGGATAGATTAAAAAAATAGTAATAATTTTGAACTAAGTGTATGAAACGATCCAGTTATAAAAAGAGAAGTAAATAAAGATCTATACACAAAGTATTCCAAACAATTATATCACTTTACATTAAAAGTTTAAAGCCTTGGTAATTGTAATGTGTTAACTAGTCAAAAAGCCAAAATGAAATAAGAGAATAAATATCGAGAACTGGAACAGTAAGTAGATAAAGTACCATTAAAGAAACGAGTACCAAGGTAACTCGTTAAATGAAAAGGCGACTGTATCAAATGATTTGAAAAGTATAAAATAAAAGTTAAGTACAAGTGCAAGTAAGAAGGTAAGAGTAAAAGTCAGTCTGAAATCGAATCACAACGAAAATAGTGTAACGTAAATTGAAAGGTAAGAATTAAAATAAAAAGATTAACCAAAATGTTGGTAAATAATGAACATAGTGTTGTAGAAATTAAAAGCAAAATCTTAATAAATAAGAATATAAGTTGCATAATGTATGTAATTATGTTTTAATTGAGAAATTTTAGGATTAGTAGTCACCGCTGAGCATAATTAGTGCTCAGCACGTAGTGTTTACTGTGTGCAGGTTCTAAAGTATTGCGGGAGTTGGCACACAAAGAAGCAGTGATTGAAGAAGAAGATGAATCAGTTAAAATAATTTTGTATATTTGGTATGTATATACTTAAATAGCAATGGTAAAGAATTGTTATGGTTTGGGTTAACATTCGTAAAATTGTAAATATTGTTATTTCTGTATATTGAAGTCCGATATGATTGTTGTGCCTCTAAAAGGCTGTGGGGATTGTTTGCTTTTTCAGGAGGCTAATGAGGTCTAACTGTTATGTTGCCAAAATTTCGTAAATTGAGTAATAATATTAAATTGTATCAAAGTTGTTTGACAATGATTGATGTTTGAAAAAAAAAATTTACCGTTTACCGTTAAACTTCGCATCGAAAAAGACTATTCTGATAAGGGTGTTATAGTTTGACCTTAGTAGAAAAAAATAAGGATTTGGAAGGAAGGGAATATAACAAATGTTAAACTAACTAGGAGGTAATATGTAAATGATTGCTATATTTTTAGCAGACTAAGCAAAATAAATTTTTTATATTAATGATTCTAAGTTAGGGAGTGAATGGCAAGTACTACAACCATTTCAACATAGAGATATATATATTGTTGATGAGATTCAAGATGAAGCTTTAGACGTAGATGAAATGGAAGTTAATGAAGATAAAGTATACTAGGAAAATATACATTGATGAAGAAATTAAAGTTAATATCACTAAAATATCTGTGTTAAATATATTAGATATAAACCCTGAAGACCTTGATTCATTGATGATCCCAAGTCTTCCTAAAGTGAAAATGAATGAAAATATCATTAATGACAATGAAAATGATGATGAGGCTGTATTAGATGATACTTTGGTTGATTATTGGGGTCAGTTTCACTCATAGTCACTAAACTTATGACAAAATTTACACAATAATCATAAAAGAAATTTTTTTTCATAAAAATCATTGAACTTTTTAAATTTATACAATAAAATCATTTTGACCGAATTCCGATAAAAAAATCACCGAAAAGTCCAGGTGTCATCATTTGGACTTGCCACATCAGCATGCTACGTGTCATACTGTGCTGACACGTGGACTTTCTGGTGACTTTTTTGCCAGAATTCGGTCAAAATGACTTTATTGTATAAATTTGCAAAGTTTAGTGATTTTTATGAAAAAAAATTTTCTTTTATGATTATTGCATAATTTGGTCAAAGTTCAATGACCATGGATGAAACTAACCCTTGATTATTGTAATAGCGATGAAGATATTGGCTAGTTGAATGATGATGATGAAGATGATGACTATGCTGAAAATAATTAGGTGTTTCATGGCCATATGTTTTGTTAGAAGAGTTCCATGATTCAAGAGGTGATTGTTTTACTTTACATTAAGTTTTATAACACAAATTGTTCATTTATGTACTGGTTAATTTTATTTGCTTAGTTTAATATTAGCCATATGATAATCATAAATTTTTTAGATTTAATCTGCCATTGCAAAATTGCTTGCATATTTTTATTCTAAGTTCAAAAATCTCACTTGGAAAATCGTTACATTAATTTATTTTTATTGATGAAATCCATACAAGTTAAACAATGGCCCATGCTACCATCAAAAGACCACATGAAAAAATAAAATTTAAATAATTTCAGCAAATAAAGATGTCACACATTCACCTTTTGACTCATCCAATTATTCAAGCATTAAAGGACTCTTAAAGAAGATGAATCATGCAATTACTTGGAAAATATTTGATCCAGCAAATGAAAAATCCTTAAAAAGCACAATAAAGACACCCAATCAAGCCTCAATAAAAGATATACCACTAGATTTCTCAACTAACAAAGGAAATTCAAATACCCCAATTCCAACAAAAGAATCACCACTTGATTGTTCACTTTGACATAGGTTTTGAATTCTAAATTTTAAGTTAGTTATATGTGTTATGTTATTTGCATTATTTTAAAGTACCCTATGTGTTTGACTTTGATTATTTTATTTTATAAGAACTACCTCTAAAAAGAGATGTCAAAGACAAACTATATAAAAAAAATATCTAATTAGCCACCGCTACTAAGGGAAGCAAAAAGAATATTTAAATATAGATATAGGTAGGCCAGTTACAGCAAATACATCTCCAAAACTTATAAGTTAGACTGGAGTTATAACTCAAGATGTCATTACAATACTTGTTAAATGGTCGAAATTGAAGGAAGATGATTTGGAGCTAGTCTTTCACCTAGTCTTTTGCCACTTAAATGTAAATTAAGATATTAATTTCTATTAGACTTTATTATTTTTATCTTATTTTCCTTGCATTATGATACATAATTTGATTAAATGCAGATGTACATGGATGTGAATATAAATGAGCTAGGTGTCAAAGATTGCTTGAAAGAAAGGTTAAAAAACAGTACTAGATAAGTGCATTATGGGTTGCATAAGCATGTTAAGAATTTTAATTCTAGAAAGGAGGCTAAGATGAATAAGTTTGAGAAGTACCTTGATGCTAAAAAATGGAACACCTTTGTGACCATTTTGCATTAGAGAAATTCAAGGTGTATATTCTTAAGTTTGTTTTATTGTTTTGAACTATAAAAATATGATAGAGATAATATACATGTAGTTGAATGAAGATGCAAATATATGTTTCAACGAATTTTTTTTTATTTCTCCTGAGTTAACTTAAGTTTCCACATTTTATTAATTTTTGTGTGGAAAAAAAGTGTGAAAAATTCTTCAAACCAAAATAATGTCAAAGCTCTTCATATATATCTGGTAGAAAGCTTTTTTACTATTTGCTGACATGAAATTGTAAGTATTTTGTTAACTTATCTTTGCAAATTTCACTACGTCAAGATAATTAATTGAATTAATTATTATTCTAATATTATGGTTTTTTTTTCCTTTTATAATAGTCTCAAAAGGAATTGAATAAAGAACTATATGGTAGGTAGGATTGACCTTTAAAAGTAAATCCATTATTCAATTCAAAAAGGTTGTTCATCTCAACAAGCAAAAGAATATTGGGTAAGTAGTTAGTCTATAATTTGTGTAATGTCATTAGTGTACTTTTTTAGACTTGCATCAACTCTATTTTCTTTTAGTTATTTCTTGTAATAAAATTTAATAATAAAAAAGCGAAACCATTATAATGAGCAAGAAATTCAAAAAATAAAGATGAAATTGTTAAAAAAAAGTCCTTGGTCATGGCTCTAGTTATATAAAAGGCCTTGGATATGATCCAAAACCTCATTTAAGGTGCTTATTTTGAATTAATTTTTTTATACAAAATTTTCAAAAAGAACTTTGTGATACCCAAGAAAAATTGAGTATTTTCGAAGTGAACATATACTTAAAAGTCAGGTGACTGATTGTGAGACAAAATTAACCAAATTGAATGATCAAATATTACAACAAAAGTCAAAAAAAAGTAACCAAATTGAAGGATAAAATATTACAACAAGAGTCCACTATCCATAAGCTACTTGTTGTTTTAAAAGAAAATGGGATGAATATCGATTGAATTCTCCAAATTAAGTCATATATGACTATACATTTATTTTCACTATATTCAATGATATGAATTTGTTTGATAAATGATTATGTTGTGTGGTTGCACTGTTGATGTACATTAGATTGCAATACTATTAGAGTAAGGATTGTATATGAATTTATATGTGTTCCTATTTGTTTATAGAGATTATCAAATTTTTAATATTGTTGCTTAAAAACTTATATATCTTGTTTTCATGTATAAGATAATCACGTATTTTTCTTGTTTAATTCAATATCTTAATGAGAATTGTTTTTCTTATTTTATATATAAGATTTATTTGATTTACCTAAAAGAAACTTTTTAGTAATTTAAAGTTAATATTTATATATTTTATTAATTTGATTTTAATGAATTTTTTTTATTTTATTCATGAGTTTTGCAATTTAAAATGACTTCTCTAGTGTATGTTATTTATTTTATTCATTCACATGAAATTAATTTTTTACCGAATATATGAATTATTTTTTTGTAGGAACACACATTATTGAAATTTCAATAAAATTTACTTCTTATATCTACAAGAAATTGTTAAAATAGCAACAAACATATTTTGGTTGCTAATTAGCAATTGAACAATAATTATGTTGCTAAAATTTGTTTAAATTTTTCTATTTAGTAACGAAAATAAAAATGGTTATTTTCCGTTGCTAAATATGGAAGGAAGTTTTAGTGCCAAAATATAGCAACGAAATTTTACAAAAAAATGCTTATTCCGTTACTAAACAAGGCGATAACAGATGGCGCAAAATTTTGGAACAAAAACCAGCAGCTGAAAAATTATTTTGTTGCTAAAATAGCAACGAAAATAAATTATGTTGCTATTTTAGCAACGGAATAGCTTTCCGTTGCTAATTTGGAACTGAAAATTTTTAAGGTTCCCTAAATAGCAACCGAATATATTTTAGTAATGAAAATTATATTCAATTGCTATTTTAGGAACCTTTAAAATTTTCAATTGTGAAAATAGCAACCGAAATCTTTTAGCAACGGAAAATAAATTCCATTGCTATTTTAGCAACAGAATAGTTTTTCATTGCTAATTCGGAACTGAAAATTTTTAAGGTTCCCTAAATAACAACTGAATATATTTTTCGTTGCTAAAATAGCAACATAAATTATATTCGGTTGCTATTTTAGGAACCTTTAAAATTTTCAGTAGCGAAAATAGCAACCGAAATCTCTTCCGTTGCTAAAATCGCAATGAAAAATAAATTTCGTTGCTATTTTAGCAACAAAATAGTTTTTTATTGCTAATTCAGAATTGAAAATTTTTAAGGTTTCCTAAATAGCAACCGAATATATTTTTCGTTGCTAAAATAGCAATGGAAATTATATTCAGATGCTATTTTAGGAACCTTTAAAATTTTTAGTTGCAAAAATAACAACCGAAATCTCTTCCGTTGCTAAAATAGCAAAAAAAATAATATTTTGTTGCTATTTCATTGAAATGGGTAAACTGGACAAAATCCAATTCTATTGAGTTTTGGTTTAAGGGAGCTGATGATATTAATTTTTGAGAATGGGAAAAATCCAAATTTCTAATCTAATTATAGTACAAAGTCATCCCATCGGACGGTTGATGCTAAATTATAGACTCAAATATCGAATGATCGGAAGTTTTTTTCTTATTTTGCCTTTATAACCCATTTGTCTCTTTCTATTTTTGATATTCTGCCTTGTTTTTTTATACTTTATTAAAGATTCATCTAATTTCTTTAAAACCCTAGCTTCTATGGCCCTAAAACGCTCAAATCCCTTAGAAGATCCATCGGCTGCTTCTTCTGAGGAAGAGGAAATAACTTCTAATGGCAAGAAAGAAGAAGATAGGGAAGCTGAAGAGGCGACTTCATCTGAAGACGAACCAAAAAAGTATTGTAACACCCCAAAATTTGAGTCACATAAGAATACTTTTTAATATATGAACGGTACTTTTGATACTGGTTAGCGAGGCTCAATTTATGGAGGACTTGATTTGAGTGAGTATAATTTTAAGGTCCGTAAGTTAATAATTTTTAAATAAAGTATAATTTAGTAATAAATAAAGGATTAGAATAAATAAATATTATTAAGATAATAATGATAACAAATTAAAATAAATAGATGTATATATATAATAATAATGCTAATAATAAAATAAAATAATAAAAATAAATATCTAAGGAAACCAACAAAAAAGCTAGAGTCCTTAGAATTTTCTACACAAGATGAATTGGCCAAAAATTCAAAAAAAGAAATGAGGATTAAAAAAAAGTAAGGGAAGAAGAAGGAATGTGGGGAAAATCAAATAGAGAGAGGAAAGGCTGATCAATGGCACCATTCACCGACGGTCCCTTCACCATTGCCCTTTCCATCGCTAGCCTCAACCCCCTTTTTTAGATCGTCGTTCATGACGTCTCCCCCAACCCTAATTTTCCTCCTTTACTGTAGTCTCTTCCTCCTCCTCTAGTGAGCTGCGACGGTAGCCGATGACACACGTAGCACCGGTGAGTCTTCAAGGGTGATGCGATCATTTCAGTGGCCGTCATTCCTTCCTACTCACCGCCAGTAGGTAGATCGAAAGAAATGGGAGCTGGCAGTTCTAAGGTGATTTTTGGCCAAGCCAACCTACTTCAGGGTGTGTGACTACCATCATTAGATTCCTCGCGGTAGCTGCCACCTCTAGGTGCCCTTAGGTCATAGTGGCAAGGCTCCGATTAGACTCCGGCGATGCTCCAGTGAGTGCAATAAAGGACCAAAATGGAGCAAAAATCACGGGAAATAGACTACAACTGGTATGTGACTACCAAATTCATCTCTCACATTATTTTAATTAGATTGAATTACTTATAGAATTTAAATTGAGAGAAGGAAATAATAATGTTAGATGAATGGTTACTAATATTGTTTAAATTACCTATTTTACATTTGAATACATACATAACTGAATTGTTAAAGAGTGTGATTGAGGTTGAATGTGGCTTTGGGGATGATGGTGGAGATGTTGTCAATTCTGTATGGTTGAACAAATTGAGAGGTTATTTCTTTAATTTTTTATATAGTTTTATTTCTCCTTACCAAGTAATATTATTATTTTACTAAAGTTGTAACGTCCCAAAAGTTTTGAGTCATCTAAAAATATTTTAATAGGTAAATATTATTTTAATACCGATTCATGAGGACTCGATACGAGTAATTATAATTGAAAAAAAATCAATTAATTAAAATAAATAAATTTATAACAATAATTAAAATAATAGTTAGTAGTAGTAGTAGTAGTAGTAGTAGTAGTAGTAGTAGTAGTAGTAGTAGTAGTAGTAGTAGTAGTAGGAAGAAGCCATAGAATCATCTAGATAAGTTATTTTAGGCCTCAAATTTATTAAAAATATATGACAAAAAAAAGAGAATAGAAAAGGGACCGAGAGAGGGAGACAGAAGAGAAGGGTGAAGGGGTGCCGGTCAGCCACCACACCGGCCTTTCTCAATGGTGATGATTCGTGCGGTACAGTAGCCTTCCCCTCGCCGGCATCCAGCTCCATCATGGAGTGTCCAATCGCCGTTGGTAGCCCGATTTCGTCTCTCTCCATCAAGCGGTTCCTCTTCTTTCTGGTGACTGGCAGCGACAATGGTAAGACAACCACTGCTAGAGGACTCCTAATGGCAAGACGAATCATCCAACGCCCTCCATAGCCCCTCCCTCGTCGGCAGCATGGAGATCGGCGAGGAGAAGCCCCTATTTATTTTACTGGATTTTCGATCAAACGGCGGGATGGATGGGCACGTGGTCACCGATAGAAGACTCTTAAGGATTTGGTCTCCACTGCGGCAGCAGCGATGTGTCTCCGGCGAAGCTCCAGCAAGTCTCCGATCAGACTCCGACGAGTGCACCAGTGAACAAAAATAAAGAAAAACATAGAAATTACCATCTTATTCGGTATGTGACCACCAAATTCACTTTCAAAGTCTTATTTAATTAATTATGAAATTTTGATATTTTATTTTGAATTGTTCATTTTATAAACAGCGCATGTTATTGTTGGGTGAAATATTGTGCAGCCTATATTGTTAATTGAGCTTGGGCTATTTAATAATTAAATTAGAATTTTAATATTGTGATGATTTAAAATTTGAATGAAAAAGGGGTAAAATGTTGTACACATTGTTGGTATTTGGGGTTGAGTGAGAAATAACTTGAACTGGTAATTAGACTTCATTTTAGTCAAATTGTTGGATAAATTAGTTTAGTTATAAGTTAGATGGGAAGGAAATATTTCATTTTGTTGTCGTTATGTTGTTTGAAACAAATATTATAAGGGGACAATTATAAGAATTAAGAAGATTAAGTAAATATCGTCGGATAACTTTGAGAGGTTTATACTTGAGTTGGATCAAAATGTTGTTATGGCATCGCAATATTTTAATTCTTTTAGTTTAATTTACTCACGTTAAAGAGTTTTGGGCCATACTTAATTTTTCTTAGCATAAGTTACTCTTTTCTAGCCTTTTAGATAAAAGAGTGTTCTAATTGGCTAGAACATAGTGAAAATATAATAGTAAATGTTTAATAAGTCACAACTTCAAAGCCTTAAGGAATTTAATCAAAATAGTAAAATACTCAAAGAAACTTAGTACCTTAACGGAATTGGATTTAGAAAGAAACAAAAAGAGAAGTGTATAAATTTAAGAAACCGAAACTGTTAATTTTTATAGATTGCAGGAAAACTAAATTTCATACTGAACAATGGATGAATAAAGACTTAGCTATACACATTTGAATAATGACACTAAAATTTAAAAATTCAGCAGATGCCTTTAAAGAGATAAAGTTGCTTAAATTTTAGCATGTTAATAAACTATCGAATTTCAACTTGGTAGTTAATCATGTATTACTCAATAGGTTTAGTTACGAAATTTACTAATCGCAATAGTTTAAAGATCAGACCTCTCATATGCTTGATTGAATTAGTCGATTGGAATTATCGATTGGCCTTTGGAAAAGGTAAGAAATTAAATAAATTTTATAGTTATAAATATATATACATATAGATATATGTACAGAGAGAGAGAGAGAGAGCTGGAAGGCATCAAATTATAACTAATTAAGAAATATGGAAAATCTATTATAGGTGCTTAGCGATTGGTTAAGCTTAAATCTAAACTTTAGGGAACAAATTCGTTCAATTTCATTTCGATGAACCATAAGACTAACTAGCTAGCTCATATTACTCACCTAGTTTGGGTGGAAAAGTTTAGCATACTGAAAATGATTTAATTATATAAATGTATTTCTTGCTGGTTTGTTATCTCATGTTATCTCTTATGGAATGATAATCATAATAAGATAATTTATTCTATATATTATTTATAGAAATGAATATGCACACTTTCTTGGTAATAATTGCATGAACTAGATTGGATTACGTACTCAAAGGCCATAATGAGTGCATAAGTGTGACTATGAATCTCTATGCATAAATTAGTCAAGATGACTAGTGTGCAATTCATAGACCAGTATATTGCCTATGAGAGTAAATGGCATTATTGTGAAATAGAGGGGTCATAACTAGGAGTGATATTGTTAAATATTCATGAGACAAACTGCATATGTATGGATTGAACAGTGCTATACATATACGTATAAAGGTTTAGTTTAACTATTTAACTATTAAGATGATATGATTATACATGTTTTTATAAGACTTAGAAAATAAGCAAGACTCTTTTTCCCTTAGTAAACTAGTGAATAATCCAGAATTTGGGGTATAATGGCTAGTCATAGGAATTTACACTGTGGTGATGTTATGAGTTTAGATTGATATTGTATTCGAATTGCCGGCATATACTAACAGTAGAGTAGCCGGATCACTTAATTGATTCCTCCATTAGCACATCGGATGCAGGGCCACATCAAGTGGTCTGGTCCTATTAGCACATTAGATGCAGGGCCACGTCAAGTTGTCTTGTCCCATTAGCATATCAGATGCAGGGCCACGTCAAGTGGTCTTGTCCCATTAGCACATCGGACGCAGGACCACATCAAGTGGTTTGTCCCACTATCTTATCAGTAGTATTAAAATTTCCTTCCCACATATACAGTTCTATGATGTACACTAGTAGTTACTGAGGATGATATTAATTGAAATACCAATTTTAGATAAATGGCAGATGTACATGAATGGAACCTAAATATCAAATGTTAAGTTAATTCATTAAGAGCACTATAAGTTACAAATTGAGTAATAACACTGAGTATAAGTATGATGATTACAATTAGATTAGGTAATTACTAAAGCATACTATATATATATATATATATATATATATATATTGCGATGCCAATTATAGTAGGATACATGACAGAATAATCTATGGACTGGGATGAAAATATTTAAAATATTATTATGAAATTATATCTTATTGATTATAAACTAGATAAGGGTAGAAGTAATTAATAAACTATCTATTAAGTATGAAAGGTGGGATTAAGATGAGATAAATTCTGCGATAATATGCATATATACAGGTGTGGGAAATTATACGTGAAATTATATCCTTCTAATTTTTTGATGTTAGGATGCACTATAACCTAGAACTTATAATCTTTATATGTCTAATGAACTGGTATGTATGTATGAAACTTTATAAATACATATTTTCATATCAATTGAGAAGTAAATTTGGTAGTCATCACTAAGCATATAACTTAGTGCATGTTTTCTCCGCGCGTAGGTTAATCCGACATTCAGTATCTCCGACACAGATGAAAAAACCTTTATAGGTTGCTGCAATTGGAATTATGGGTGATCATGGACACGAAGAAAGCCACATATGTTGTTTATGTACTTTAAAATTTTGGCATGTACACAACTATTAATAGTGATATGCTTTAAGTGTAATCTTATAAATTTCTAGCTAAAGTTCAATATTATGTTATCAGTGCAGATGTAATGATATTTGTATAAACATTATTGAAAACGGAATATTTGAGTATGAAGATAGTGATATGACGATAGGTAGATCAGCTTAAGTATTAATTAAGGAGGAAGGGAATACATATGTTGGAGATTGCTTGGTGTTGTGGTGAAATTGTTTGGATGATATTAGAAGTGTTTTTATCCCTTTTTGCTACAGGAGGTTGTCAATATTGTAAGGGGAAACTATGCCAAAATTGTCAGAAAAAAATTAAGAGTTAAGAATTTAAATTTTTGATGAATTAAGCATAGCTTATGTTGATTAGTGGTATATAGGTCATAAATCGGTTGGTGTCATCCGTATCCGGTTTGTCTACCAAACCAGGTATAGGATGTTACAATTAATGGTATTAGAGCAAGGTTTAGGCATTTCTGGAAATAGAGTAATAGAATTTAGCTAAGAAGGGAGTTGTAGTATTTTGTTTACCTGTCAGTAATTTTTGATAATTGGGGTAGTGCTTTAAAATTTCAGCATGGGATTGGGTAACTTGCACTGTCATTTCATGAAAAGTACACCTGTATAACAATACATTCATACATCATTTTACATACATTGCACTAGCATTATCTCATTTTCCATGATTGCATACATTTAGTATATACGCCCAAATTGAAGAAAATTTGATAGGTTGCCAAGTACATTGAAGTGAGGAAGGATATGATGTATATTGAGGAATGATGTGGATTAGAATTAGACATGATGAGTAGATAAAAGGAAAGTATGTGAAGAATAGTAAGTGTACATGCCAAAATAAATACTAAGAGGAAGTGTGATTCAAGAATGAATCCATTTTCTATTAAGCGTGATATAAGGGTAAAATTTCACTTACTTGAATAGATCTGAACAAGGAAGTATTGTTTATCATTAATGCTTCAGTTAACTTTGTGACTAGAGCTTATCTATCACATTGGCAGGATTAATGTCGGGATAATAGTATGATAACAATTACGACTAATAGTTGATCAAGATCTATATGAGATTTTATTTAGGAAATAAATATGAGATAATAATCATGAAGTGCTATTAGTACTTAATATAGTTGTCTCCACTTGTCAAAGGACTACCCTAAATACCGACAAAGGAGTTTCAGAAACATGGTATATCAGAAAGAAGCAGTTGATTAGAAATGATGAAATGCAACTCTTCTACATTCATTGATTGGATTTAAAGTTCAAACTAATTTATGGGTCGTAACAATGTAGCACTCTCATAAGGGGTTGGACTATTACATCTCAATCCTCATATGATGTGAAGTTAAAATTTGGTGATTTTAAATATTTTATATTACAATAAGGAAAAAGGGGTTGTGTATACATAATCTTTCCATTTAGAGCAAGTTTCCATTTTCCTGCTGTCCTCACAAACTATACATGAAGCATTGCCATTGACAAGTGATGGTGATCTTCATGGGATACGAGGGCACAGTTACACTAACTGCAATCTCGTACTAAGAATGTTAAATTGATTGAGAAGATTTGAAAGACTATCGAGAATGGTAAAGAAGAATCATCTCTTAATGTCCATAAGTTTATATTTGATGAATGGTATTAATGATATCTAGTATGGGTTGGTTAAACTAAAATTATGCCAATTAAATTGGCTAAAATACTTTTGAGTTTCTTAGGAACAACACAATGGAAGATGAACCAAGAGAAACTGATAGGATTAGCTTTGAAAGATTTATTTTCCTAGAGATATTAGTTTTTCTCTCACTTCCTATGGAATTGGTAGTTTGGAAACTGCTTCACACATGTTTGGAAACCATTTGAAGAATGGAGAGTCAATTGAGATTTAAAGGTCAGTAGAGATATTTTAAGATACTGGTGGGAGTGAACCAACTAGATAAGGAATTTGATTGACATTGTGGATGAATAACAGCTAAATGCTGACATATTAGAGCAGGTAATGAACTCTTGATGAATTTGATCTAGTTGTTAGTGTAAGCTTGTGTAATACTAAGTCGGTAGCAATCTGACATAATGGTTTAAGGGATGTGAAATACTCATGCCTATGTTTTCAAATAGATAAATTTTGAGGACAAAATTTTCTTTGAAGGGGAGAACTGTAACGTCCCAAAAGTTTTAAGTCGTCTGAAAATATTTTAATAGGTAAATAGTATTTTAATACCGATTCATGAGGACTCGATACGAGTAATTATAATTGAAAAAAAAATCAATTAATTAAAATAAATAAATTTATAACAATAATAAAAATAATAGTAAATAGTATTAGTAGTAGTAGTAGTAGTAGTAATAATAATAATAATAATAATAATAGCAAGAGACCAAAGAATCATCTAGATAAGTTATTTTAGGCCTCAAATTTATTAAAAAAGACATGACAAAAAAAGAGAACAGAGAAGGGATGGAGAGAGGGAGGCGGAAGAGAAGGGTGAAGGGGTGCCGGTCAGCCACCATGTCGGCCTTTCTCAACGGCAATGATTCATGCGGTACCGTAGCCTTCCCCTCGTCGGCATCCAGCTCGCCGTGGAGTGTCCAATTGCCATTGGCAGCCCGATTTCCTCTCTCTCTATCAAGTAGTTCCTCTTCTTTTCGGTGATTGGCAGCGGCAAACAGTGAGATGACCACCACCAAAGGACTCCCAATGGCAAGATGAATCATCTAACACCCTCCATAGCCCCTCCCTCACCGACAGCATGGAGATCGGTGAGGAGAAGCTGCTGATTATTTTGCTGGATTTTCGATCAAATGGCGGGACGGATGGGCATGTGGTTACCGGTAGAAGACTCTTGAGGCTTTGGTCTCCACAATGGCAACAGCGATGTGTCTCTGGCGAGTCTCCAATTAGACTCCGGCGAGTGCACCAGTGAACAAAAATAAAGAAAAACACAGAAATTACCATCTTATTTGGTATGTGACCACCAAATTCACTTTTAGAGGCTTATTTAATTAATTATGAAATTTTGATATTTTATTTTGAATTGTTCATTTTATATAACAGGTCATGTTATTGCTGGGTGAAATATTATGCAGTTTGTGTTGTTAATTGAGCTTGGGCTATTTAATAATTAAATTAGAATTTTAATATTGTGATGATTTAAATTTGAATGAAAAAAGGGTAAGATGTTGTACACATTGTTGGTATTTGTGGTTGAGTGAGAAATAACTTGAACTGGTAATTAGATTTCATTTTATTCAAATTGTTGGATAAATTAGGTTAGTTATAAGTTAGATGGGAAGGAAATATTTCATTTTGTTGTCACTATGTTGTTTGAAACAAATATTATGAAGGGGCAATTATAAGAATTAAGAAGATTAAGTAAATATCGTCGGATAACTTTGAGAGTTTTATACTTGAGTTGGATCAAAATGTTGTTATGGCATCGAAGTATTTTAATTCTTTTAGTTTAATTTACTCACGTTAAAGAGTTTTCGGCCATACTTAATTTTTCTTAGCATAAGTTACTCTTTTCTAGCCTTTTAGATAAAAGAGTGTTCTAGTTGGCTAGAACATAGTGAAAATATAATAGTAAATGTTTAATAAGTCACAACTTCAAAGCCTTAAGGAATTTAATCAAAATAGTAAAATACTCAAAGAAACTTAGTACCTTAACGAAAATGGATTTAGAAAGAAACAAAAAGAGAAGTGTATAAAATTTAAGAAATCGAAACTGTTAATTTTTATCGATTGCAAGAAAACTAAATTTCATACTGAACAATGGATGAATAAAGACTTAGCTATACACATTTGAATAATGACACTAAAATTTAAAAATTCAGCAGATGCCTTTAAAAGGATAAAGTTGCTTAAATGGCAGACGTACATGAACAGAACCTAAATATCAAATGTTAAGTTAATTCATTAAGAGCACTATAAGTTACAAATTGAGTAATAACGCTGAGTATAAGTATGATGATTACAATTAGATTAGGTAATTACTAAAGCATACTATATATATATATATATATATATATATATATATTTCGATGCCAATTATAGTAGGATATATGACAGAATAATCTATGGACTGGGATGAGAATATTTAAAATTAATTATGAAATTATGTCTTATTGATTATAAACTAGATAAGGGTAGAATTAATTAATAAATTATCTATTAAGTATGAAAGGTGGGATTAAGATGAGATAAATTCTGCGATAATATGCATATATACAGGTGTAGGAAATTGTACGTGAAATCATATCCTTCTAATTGTTTGATGTTAGTATGCACCGTAACCTAGAACTTATAATCTTTATATGTCTTATGAACTGGAATGTATGTATGAAACTTTATAAATACATTTTTTCATATCAATTGAGAAGTAAATTTGGTACTCATCACTATGCATATAGCTTAGCGCGTGGTTTTCTCCGTACGTTGGTTAATCCGACATTCAGTATCTCCAACACAGATGAAAGAAACTTTATAGGTTGCTACAGTTGGAATTGTGGGTGATCATGGACACGAAAAAAGTCACATATGTTGTTTATGTACTTTAAAATTTTGGCATGTACACAGGTATTAATAGTGATATGCTTTAAGTGTAATCTTATAAATTTCTAGCTAAAGTTCAATATTATGTTATTAGTGCATATGTAATGATATTTGTATAAACATTATTGAAAACAGAATATTTGAGTATGAAGATAGTGATATGACGATAGGTAGATCGGCTTAAGTATTGATTAAGAAGGAAGGGAATACATATGTTGGAGATTGCTTGGTGTTGTGGTGAAATTGTTTGGATGATATTAGAAGTGTTTTTATCCCTTTTTGCTACAGGAGGTTGTCAATATGTAAGGGGAAACTATGTCGAAATTATCAGAAAAAAATTAAGAGTTAAGAATTTAAATTTTTGATGAATTAAGCATAGCTTATGTTGATTTAGTGGTATATAGGTCATTAATCAGTTTGTGACATTCGTATTCGGTTTGTCTACCAAACTAGGTATAGGAAGTTACATAAGTACTTATTGAATTAAGGTATACCTATAGTTAGTACCTTGTCTAAAAAGGAAGGGAATAGGTATGAGAATGTTAAATGAACCCAGGAATTAAGTAAATCAACTGAAATTGAGATTATAAAACCTAGTAGCAATTAAGTGATAATAAAGCCTATTTGGGTTGAGTTTGAGAATGTAAGTGATATTTTTTTTAAATCATAGGAATTATAATAAAAATTGGAATTATATGGAAATTTTAGTTGAATTATTGCGAGCTTTAAGTAAGTAGATAAGATTAACTATGAATATATTGGAAATTAAAAAGTGATATATTAGTTAATTCTTTATATGTTTAATTTAAATAGTTAAATAACCACTGCTGGGATGTACTTGTTAAAATTGAGGGTTAACAAATTTGTAGTAGTGTAAAATATATACATACATACATACATACATACATACATACATACATATATATATATATATATATATATATATATGGAATTAGAAGGTATAATGTATATAAATAGAAAACACAAGAAAATTTGGGTTTAGGTGTGTAATGACTAGTTAAAACTGAGGATTAACAGATTTCAATCTAATCCTTATATTTCATATTTCATATTTAAATAATTCAACCCAGTTAAGATTTATTGTGTTAGCAAAACACTTGAACTAAGTGGACTGTTAGTAGTTAGTTATAGTTAATTAATGAGTATGTAAAATAACTTTCTCATAGTGACAATTAGAATTGTTATTAGACAAAGAAAAGAGAACACAATGCCAGACTTTCTCATAGTGACAATTAAAATTCAATGGCTTTCTTGTTCTTTTTGACATGGTAATGTCATAACGCTATTTGCTCTTCATGACTTTTTGTCACTCAAATAAAATAGGGAAGAATGTTGGAAAACTGCTTTATTAATTCACTTCATTTTACAAGGCAAGTCTCCTTTAGGAGCTGACTATGTCTCTTAATACATTTGACTGGCTTGGGTAGAGAAATTTAAGGTATGGTTTACAACATACTAATAACAGCTTACTTGAGCTTTTACTTTTTATTTTCTTGCTGTTTTTTCCATGCTTAGCTCTAATTGTTATTGGATTGTGGCAAAAGAATTTTTCATTCTCTATTATTTGCTTTCCTCATGGTAATTGTTATCCTGTTTGCTATTTAGTTAGTTGGGGCATCCTTTATGATTATATTCTTTTCCTTGAAATATAAATGGACGAATTATTATGATGACTTTAATAAGATGGTATAGTTATCTGGGTCACATTTTTTTAATATATATGTAGACTACGTTATTGCAACAAGCTAGTATATAGCTGTGTTTGTTGTGAGATTAACATCATACCATGCTACTTCATTTGGTTTGCCTCTAGTCTTGCTACACTTGTCCTTTTAAGTTGTATAAGTTATTAATGGCTTGCTATTTATATATTCATTTACTCTGGATTGCATAACATAGGTATTAGCAATCAAGCCGTAAAAATGTAAGAAATGAAGTTGCTGGGGAAGTAATAAAAAATACAGGGAGGTGATCTCTTAGATGTAGCTTTTTGTATTCTAAAACTAATTCTTCAGTTTGTGATTGTTGCACAAAAGAACCACTATATATATATACACATAAATAATTTACTGTTTGTTGTGATAGATGATGTGTGGAATTTGTTTTGAAACCTATCCCTATGATAAGTTGCATGCTGCTATTGAAATGGTAGGAGAAAGCTATAAAATTAGCTCAAGAAGATTTTATCTTTCTGGTGCTCTTTGAATCGGTTGGTTGATTTAGATTTTTTGCATTTTATTTGACTCTTTTCTTGTTTTTCTTTTCGGAAGTTACAGGTTAATTCATATTTTTGATGCATCTATTTGATTAGTAGTTGTCTTTTAGTATCTTTAATGGATTAATAATTTTATATCGCTTAAAAATGAAATTTTTTCACAACTAGTTGTGTTCCAAGCAAATTACGTCTTAATTTCTTAAACTAAGTATAAAGAGAAATAAGTGCATATGGCTTAAAGAATTTGATTGTCGTTAAAGATGATTTAGTTTAATCACTTATAAATAAAAACACCTTATACAAAACTCATCTTATTTTCTATACTGTGACATAGTCTGTGACAAATCAAGGTGAGTCTCTCTGTCTCTAACACTATTTCAATTTGTTTAATTTCAGTCTTAATCTAATTTTTCCCCTTTTAAGCTTTAAATCCAAGGATGCTGAAGTCTTTAAGTCATTTTAATTATGGAATATTATATATATATATATATATAGAGAGAGAGAGAGAGAGAGAGACTTAAATTGGTTTCATATATGAATACCTATATTTTAACAATGACATAATAATATAAGTATATATTGAGAATTTCTTATTGGATAAAATTTCGATTAGTCAGCAATGCCAGGTGCTTCAAATTGGCAGCATTTGTAAGCTCATTTTGGTGTTTTGTTGAGTTTAGTCTGTTATTGAATCACCTCTTAATTTTTAAGTTTCCAAAGAGAAAACTGGATGAGTTTGTATTTCTAGGGAATCCATTGTATGTTTCAAATGCCCCTCAATTTGAAACTCTCTCTTATTCGAAAAGAAGGGAAGTAAGGGTGATTATATTGAAGTAAAGTTGATCGGAGTAAGTAAATTGGGGGTTGTCTCTTTACTATGAAATAAGCAATGTAATGCTGTTTTTTTTTTTACTTATTTATCACTAGGTTATTGTACAAATACTTTATCAACTTGTTTCCTTCTGTTAAAAATAAGAGGTATTTTTTATCTTTTAACTGTGATCTCTTGATGACTATTTCCATTTTATTCTTGTGGTTTGTTTTGAACATATAAAAGATGAAGCAATTTATGAGTTGTTTATTTGGTTTTGTTGATTGATTGGGAGCTCTACTTAATCTATTGCATTAAGCAACACTTATATTTGATTGGGAGTTGATAATGGTGGCCAGCCTTTGGAGTTCAGTTTTGGAAAAGGGCAGATATAGGCTTCTACATAAATATTGATTTTCTAACTTCAAAAGTAAAAATAATTTTGTAAAAAAAATCAACAATAATTTAGTGATGGAATAGCGACGAAAATTTTGTCACAATATTTTTTTATAATGTTGGCTGAATTTAGCAACGAAAACTTCAATTCAGTTGCTAGAAATAGCAAAGAAAATTGATTTCAGTTGCTATAAATAGCAATGAAATTTCTATTCGATTGCTAAATATAGCAATAAAAATTAATTTTGGTTGCTAAAAATAGCAATAGAATTTCTATTTGATTATAAATATAGTAACATAAATTCTAATTCTGTTGCTAAAATTAGCAACAGAAAAAGCAATTACGTTGGTAATGTTCACTAATTCACCAAAACATACATTGGTTGGATTTAGCAACGAAAATTGAATTCCGTTGCTAAGAAAACAATTCTGTTGCTAAAAAATACCAACCGTCATATTTGCAACCGAATATTCTGTTACTATTTTTCGTTGCTAATTTTTATTAGCAACAAAAATTCAACAAATTCAGTTGCTAATTTCCGTTACTATTTGCTAATTTTCTTATAGTTTGTATTAGGATATTTTAATTTTTGCATTAAGTATTAGTCTTTTATTTAATTGACCTTTTGTTTAAACAATTACTTTATATTAGTTGATAGACAATTTGCTTTATTAAACGTTTCAAAGTTATTAGATTTGAGATTATATAATTAATACCATTATTGATTGTATAACCTATAATTTAAAATGTGTTATCTTTAGTGCAATGCATATATGACAATTATATTTGTCACAATTTGTCAACTTTTTAGTTCATAAATGACAATAGAATGCACACAAGTATAACATTTATATTGTCATAAAAAAGTATTATTAAATGACAATAAAAATTGTTACTAAAACCATCTTTTTTGTGATAATTATTTTTATCAATATTTATGTCAAAATATGTAATTTGTCATTTATGGAGATTTATATTCATTATTAATATATATTAATTTAATGACAATCATTTATCATTATTTAAAATATTAAATTTAGTGACAATATAAATTATTATATTAAAAAAATTACCATTATTTGTAAGAACAATTGCATAGTCAATATTTAATAGTTTTGATTACAAGCAGATTTTCGTTACTAAAAATACGAACGAATTTTAAATTTTTCATATTAAATGTCAATTGTTTGTGAAGATAAACAATGTTATGTGACCAGGTATAATTTTATTTATGACATTATTTTTCTCATGAAAAATAAGAAACTAAGGTAACAGTAATTATTTCGTCACAAATAATGAAACTTACGATGATAAATAAATAAATTGTTATATAAAATTTTTGTTACATGGATGTCATGACAATCTATGCAATGATAAAAATTACCCTTTTATCTTTTTAGCAGCGAAAGTGAAACTTTTCATGATAATTTTTCGTATTGCAAAAAAGTGTAATTTTTTGTCGTCTTTATATGTTCATTTCTTTTAATTTTTAATTTTTAATTTTTAATTTTTAATTTTTAATTTTTAATTTTTAATTTTTAATTTTTAATTTTTTTATATTTTTTAAAGTATTTATGCTTCCTTTGTTGAGGCAATATGTAATAATTGATTTTGTTAGTTTTGTATCCAAATGGAAAATTAATGAAGATAAAAAAATTATTAATGCACATTTAAATGTGAAATAATTGCTAATTGTGAACTAAATCTAAACAATATATTTTTACAAATTATAACTTACATAAACAATAAAAAAATATTGCATAAATTGATATTTAAATGAATATTTTTTTATTTAGACTATAATATTTATAGTACATTGTTAATATATTTATTTACAACCGTGTGAAATGCGGCTCTTCCATTAGTTTATAGTTAATTTTATGGATATATTTTTTTATGAAGCATAGGGTAATTATGTGTGTTCAATTTTTCAATATGATTAATCAATGATTAACGATTAACTGACCACATTTAACAGCTAACCGATTAGCACTTAATTAATGGTTAATGGATTGTACTTGAACTTTAATTTTGAAAAATCAATACTAATGTAATGAATTTGAAAAAAAAAATAGACCATGGACTGGCTAATCAATCTATTCGTACTCTTTATATATATATTAAGAATATTAATGAGTTATTCTTAAAACCCTCAACTATAAAATCACATATCTGGCTTTACAACTCACTAAGATGATCAATGTTAGAGACTTCCATATCAAAAAGTTCAAAATTTAATTGTGTTAAAGTGAAATCACATAGCTTGCTAATTCATAACTTCAAAGGTAGGTTAGTTTAATAAACAAAAAAAGGCTTGGTAGATGAATATTAGAGCAAAGATTTTAGATAAAAAAATAAAATTGAATTATATTAAAGGGAGAAGGTACTAATTTGCCCTTATAGTTTTCCATTTGTAGCCTATTTGTCTCTTAATAATTTATTTTTTAAAATTTTACCTAAATGGTTTCAAAAATTAGTATTTTTTTCTTTGTAGCAACGTTATAGGGGGATAACATTGTTCATGTGGTGCACATGTGGATGAAGTGTCAATTCACGTCAACATCCATATTATCAATGTATTTATCTTTCTATTAATTTTAATGCACTACTTTGTCATTTCTTTTTATAAGCCAATAGATCTCATTAAATCAAAGAATATTACAGGAGTGGCTAAAGCGTGCCCAGAGTACAAAATACTATCCCAATAGAGCAAAGTCCCATAATGACAAACCTAAACAAACATATCCCTACCTATCTATCACTACAAAACAACAAATCGAGCAAGAAACAAAAGACATATTTATGTAGAACAATAGTAAACCAACCAAACAATAATATTAATACCCCTGTTATCACTTTGTTTTGAAAAAGGAAGCATAAAGAAATATCAAGAGTTACTTTACAGCATTAACCTTGGTAGGATTGAAGGTATTGATACCATAGTAGTAATTGAAAAGCATAAAAATCACCCCTAAAAATACTTAAAATGCCACAAAATTTATAGTAACTCTGCAGAAAAAAAAAACCAGTTTATCAGTTTTAACCAAACCATATTGCAATGTAAACCCTCTAACATAAAAAATGACTAAGAAAAAGCTCCAAAGTCTAGGAGAAAGAAGTAGCACAGAGAGATGCCTAATGATGTATATCAACAGGCATTGAGCATACACAACCAGATGATAGAGATCTATGAACAACCTATTTTGCAAAACAATCTACAATAACATCACTCTCTCTAGGCTGTGAATAAAAGGTACCTTACTTAGTAACCTTATAAAACAATGAATACAATTGAAAATCCAAACAAACTTCCAAGGCCACTGCGTGAAATTTGGCTGCAGCCAAAAGACTACATTCATAGAGTCCAATTTGAAAATAAATTTAAAGTTCTAAAATTTTAAAAACTCATGAGAGAAAAATAAGGCTCTTTTAACTACATAAAGTTATGCTTGGTTAGCCTCAATAACTCCAATGTTAAAAGAGAACAAACACAAGAATTCACCCTTATAATTGCGTAACACTTCGCCAAAGCCTAAGGGTCCTAGTTTGCCTAAGGAAGAACCATCAGTATTCCATTTAAGGACAGTAGAAGAAAAGGGAATCCATGAGAGAAAAGGTTTGAATTTTTTAAAAAGGTGAAGCTTTTTTAAACCATTCATACAACAAAAAACTATGTCCTAGCAGGAAGTTAAGATCTTTATATACCTTTATCCAGAAAGAAGCTATTGCTAGAATTAGATGGAATAAAGTATCCAGATTACAAAGCTGTTGGTCAAAGTAGTGAGAGTTCCTTTCCAACCAAAGTTACCATAATGTTGCCATTTAAATAATCAACCACACCTTTTTTTGAACTGCCTTTCGAGAGTTCATACCATTGTTAAGAAGATCTTTGATAGAATAAGGTAAACAAAAGGAGAAATGCCATCAGCAAGCTAGTTTATACCAAATGAAGGAAGAAAATGAGCATTAAGTGATGATATGATTTACTGATTTCGAAAAATCATCACAAAATTAATAGACAAGACATGTCAGAATGAAGGATGATTCCAAGCTTTGAAATGTTCAAGCCCTAATCTTCCATTAAAGCTTAACTATCAAGAAACGAAAATGTAGATGGAATGAAAATACTTTTGTATATTATATCTTGAAGGAATAACAGAGCATCTATTTATATACAAGCTGTCCAGCTAATAAAGACAAGAAAAACAACTTTAATAAACTAACTAATAAATAAATGATGAGTGGAACCGTAAGTTTAGGTGAGTGTAAAGTGAATACACAAAGAAAAGAAGGAAGAGTGCTTGGGAGAGCACAAAGCTACATGGGCAAGCGATGAAAGACTGGCTGGATAGATGCAAAGTGCTCGAGAGAGCACTTTGCTTGCATAGGAGAGCACTCTGCCTGCATGGGTGAGCATAAAAGTGCTCGAAAGAGCACTTTGCCTGCATGGGAGAGCACTATTATTTCTTCAGCCCCCCCTCAAGTTGGAGCATGGTGGAAATCAACCAAGCCCAACTTATGGCATAACTTCTGGAACAAAAGAGCATTCAAAGCCTTAGTGAAGATATCTGTAACTTGTAAAGACGAAGCTAAATAAGAGGTTTCAATAAATCCTTCTTTCAATTTGTCACGAACAACATGGCAATCTATATCAATGTGCTTGATTCTTTCATGGAATACGGGGTTAGCAACTATGTGAAGGGCAGCTTTATTATCACACCGTAAAGAAATAGGAAGCAGTAATGGAAGAGCAAGGTCACGAAAAAGAGAACCAAGCCATTGAAACTCACAAACTATCATTGCCATACTTCTATACTCTACTTTAGCAAAAGATTGCAAAACTGTTGGTTGCTTCTTACTTTTCCAAGAAATCAAGGGTGAACCAAGATATACACAAAAACCAGTGACCAATCTTCTAATGTTAGAGCAAGCTCCCCAATTAAAGGAAAGACTATGCTTCACATATTTTAGCAAATGCATAGCACATTGCCAATGCAAAGTTCTTGGAGCATGAATAAAATGACTTAGCTGATGTACAACAAATGTACTATCTGGCCTAGTAAAGCCAAGATATAATAATTTCTCCACCAATCGTCGATACGACTAAGCATCATCCAAAAGAGAACCAAAAGCATAATCAGAGGTTAGTTTCATACCTTTTTGAAGAGGAGTGGATGCAGGTTTAGCTCCTAAAAGACCTGCAGGTTTAGCTCCTAAAAGACCTGCCTCATAAACCAAATTTAAAACATACTTCCTTTGATTCACATACAATCCCGCCTCAGATCTTACAATCTCCAACCCCAAAAAATATTTTGCAATTCCAAGATCTTTAATGGTAAAGTTAGCATCCAAAAACTGTTTTACCCTCAGAATTTCTGCTACCGAATTACTAATGAGAAACATATCGTCAACATAAACTAAGATGGCCATAAAAGAATCCATTAGTTGTAAAGTAAACAAACAATGATCATTAGAAGACTGCTTGAAACTATAAGATAATAGTTGATTTGTCAGTTCAACATGCCACTATCTCGAGGCTTGTTTCAAGCCATAAAGAGATCATTTCAATTGACAGACTTGACCAGGTTGAGCCCGATAATAACCATTAGGTGGAGCATGTATACTTCCTCATCAATAGTACCATGCAAAAATGCATTGTTAATGTCCAGCTGATGCAGTGCCCAATTTTTAGCTGCTGCCATAGCTAAAAAAACTCTGACAGTGACCACCTTAACAACAGGGGAGAAGCTATCAGTGTAATCAAGCCCCTTAACTTGATTGTAGCCCTTTGCCACCAACTGAGCTTTATACCTATCAACAGAACCATAAGGTTTAAGCTTAATTTTATACACCCATTTTGAACCAATTGCCTTTTTTCCTAGTGGTAAAGCAGTAATAACCCAAGTCTGATTTTTTTCCAAGGCTGCTATTTTATCAACCATAACACGTTCCCATTGTACATGCCCTTTAGCATCTGCATAAGATTTTGGTTCAGTGAGTTTTGATAGATTTGTTAAAAAAACATGTATAGTCTGTTGAAAAATGACTAGAGCAGACAAAATGAAAAGTAGAAGGAGTGTATGACGTGGGCTTCACAACTTCAGCAATATCACCAGCCTGCTCATGGACAAAGTTGGTTTAGAAATCAGTAAGCCAAGCTGGAGGTTTAGTTTGCCTTAGACTTCTCCTAGGCAATATAGGAACGAGACCGGTAGCTGGACCATGAGAATTTAAAGAAGTAGCTGGAGCATTAGAATAGAAGCGGACTGTTTACCAAAATGAGAAGTAGTAAGCTTAGTGTCAGTAACAGTGGGAATAGAGTAATCATCTAAAGCAATAGGTACAATAGAAACCGGCTGTCGTGAAGATGTATTATCTATATACTGCTATTGAAAAGGAAAAATCTCTTCATAAAAAAACTAAATCTCTAGTAACAAAGCACTTTTTATTCTTTAAGTCATACACCTTACAAGCCTTTTGACCAGGAGAAACTTCAATATACACACCTTTAATGGCTCAAGCTTCAAACTTATCCTTTTTGGGCCTATTATCAGTACAATAGCATAAGCATCCAAACGTTTTAAGGTGGTCGAGAAAGGGTTCCTTTTGAAACAGCATCTGATAAGGACTTTTCCAACCAAGAATAGAAGATGGCAACAAATTGATCAAAGTTGTGGCATGTAAAATGGCATGACCCTAAAAACATTTTGGTAAAGTAGCTTGATGAAGTAAAGGTCTTGCCACCAGTAATAGATGTCTGTGCTTACGCTCAACTACCCCATTTTGCTGGGGAGTATATGGGCAACTCTTCTGATGAATAACTCCATTCTCCTATAATAATACTTGGCAAAAAGAACTAATAAATTCTCCTCCATTATCTGATCGAAAGATCTTAAGAGTTGCTACAAACTGGTTCTTTATCATCTTTAGAAACAATGAGAAAATTGTAGTTGTTTGAGACTTCTGTGCCATTAGATATGTCCAAGTACACCTACTGAAATAATCAATAAGAGTTAGGAAGTAAGATTTATTTTCCCAAATATGGGTGGAGGCACTTGAGTCAATAATCCAGAATCTCAACTTGTTTGATGTAACATTTGCAAATGACATACCTGCATACTCCACTTGAGCATAAATCCTTGGAGCTTGTGGTACAAATCATCAATTATCTTCTCTTGTATTTGTAGACTCAACATCATTTCCAGTATTTTCCATTTAAGAAACTTCAGATTTGAAATCTTCCATTCAAGAAACCTAGAAAACTTTCGATCAAGAAACACAAATTGGAATTACAGTAAAGTCCAACGGTATGAATAAAAGAAATACAAGCTTTTATGATATAAATAACCAAGTTGGCTCTGATACCATGTTTAATCCCTAATCTTTCATTAAAGCTTAACTATCAAAAAACAAAAATGTAGATGGAATAAAAATACTTTTGTATATTATATCTTGAAGGAATAACAGAGCATCTATTTATATACAAGTTGTCCAGCTAATAAAGACAAGAAAAATAACTTTAACAAACTAACTAATAAATAAATGATGAGTGAAACGGTGAGTTTAGGTGAGTGTAAAGTGAATACACAAAGATAAGAAGGAAGAATGCTCGAGAGAGCACAAAGCTACATGGATAAGCGATGAAAGACTGGCTGAACAGATGCAAAGTGCTAGGGAAAGCACTTTGCCTACATGGAAAAGCACTTTTCCTGCATGGGTGAGTATAAAAGTGCTCAGGAGAGCACTTTGCTTGCATGGGAGAGCATTATTATTTCTTCATAAAAGATACTCTTATATGCCCAACCTCTCTAGTAATGCCAACCGAAGGGTGATTTCCACCTTTGGCAGCATAAAATTCTTCCATATCAATTCAAAAGGAAGATTAGTAAAAAGAAATGAAGTTAGAGAAGCTTAGATACTAGCATTTGCATATTTGAGTGAAAATCTCCTTCTTGTTTTATTTTTCCATATTTTATTATCATTTCTTGAAGGCTAAATACAAAAGCATTACAGTACCTCATAAATTTTATTAAGAAAATTAGATTCCTAAACTCGTAAATTGTTCTTCCATTGAAAATACCAAATCTAGATACTGTCAAGCTAGCTGCTACAATTGATAATTCAAGCATTAGAATAGAAAGATAAAAAAAAAGACGCGTATACCTTAATTTAAGAGGCTTATCTCAAATCCACAGGTCATGCCAAAACAAATATTTGTTACCTCTTCCAACATCAAAACATATACCATTTGTCAGAGGTTAGACATTTTGTGTTTTTACAATATCTCTCTAAATAGGAGAAAAATTGCCACTAATTGAAAATTTTGGAGTAGCCAGCTATAACTAGGTAGCCACCATAGGATTTGATAAAAGGTTGGTTAGGGTTCTCCAGGCCAGCCAGCTATAACTAGGTAGCCACCATAGGATTTGATAAACCATCGATTGCAAGTTCTAAGGAAAGGCAACTTTCCATCTTGCTTGAGTGAGAAGACTCTAGCAAGGAAATTAATGGTGGTTCCGATAAGCTAGATGGGGCTGAGGATGAAAGAGGTTGTGATGGTGAACTAGTAGAGGGTTTAACTATTAGAGGTGAAGGAAAAATCAAACATGGCTCTTCAATAACTTTAATTAGGAAAATAATATCATTAGTTCTTACTTTCATGATGTAATCTATCATTTCTGGTATAGACATCGTGAGCAATATTTTGGCTAGATCAAACCTTAATTGATTTACTCTTATTACTTTCATCAAGACAATAAAACCTCCAAAGGTTACTACAATGGTGCTAAAAAGTCAATATTCCAAACATGTAATTAAACACCTTCACATTTGACCCAAACAAAGCATTTTGTGCAAATGGATTTTAGTTCTTATGGTTGAATGTATTCAAACCATTTAGCAAGCCAAGATGTTCCACCTTGAATCATTTTTTGCATTTCCTTTTCTAAGCAAAAGATTAAGAGTATGAGGTTGGCCCTTCATAGGCCGATAAATGCAATACAAGTATCCTGCTTTTATTGTTCTATCATGGATGGTTAAACAATTTTTGAGGTGATAGATTTAACCCACCAAAATCTTCTTTAACAAATTAAGGTCTGCTTTAGGCGAGTTAAACTGAAATTTTGGTACACCTAGGTTGTCATTTTTTATAGTGTCCACCCTTATACCTTTGTGGTTTGTCTTCTTAAAGCTCACAACATTTGCATATGATCTTTTGTAAACCACTGGTTCTATAGTTGTTTGTTTTCATTACTCTATTGCCATTAGCATAGGGTTTATCATTTTTAGTCCTATAATTCAACTGTCTTGTACTTAATCTAATAGAGACAGAGTTAACCTTTTCCCTTTCTTTAACATACTTTGCAAGTTTTAGTTAGATCTATCCATTTCCTAACCAAGATCCATTTAACTTTCTAATGATTTTTTCAATATTTTCCAAACCTAATATTCTGACAATGCCAAATATAGATCCTCTTTTGCTCAATTTTTTTTGAGACAAAGACACTTAAAACAATTCCATGCCGGGAGAAGATTTTCCTCAATCCAAAGTTAGGCCACCCTTTAGGTAGGTTGTCCACCAAAACATTGAAAAGATCATACCTTTTTTCAGAAGGATCAACACCATATGGTGGTTCCACTCCAGGTCAGCCATAATCCAACCTTTTGAGCTCACAAGAAAGAGCACGCGGAGGGATATAGAGGCAGGCCAATGAAGATACAAGGAGGTTGGGGGTGGGGGGAAAGGGAGGGAAGGTGGCTGCAGGTGACAAAAGTTGGGGAGAGAATCGAATGTGTGAGAGCACTATTCTCTAAGTAGTTAAGCACACTTAAATTTTTATATATCCTTAACATCTTCTAAAGTAGCCATTTTGTAAAAAAAAAGATATTTATTAAGTTATTAATAATAAGAAAAATTTATTACTCCCTCTGTCCCACCAAATTATCACTCTTTAATTGTACAAATCACCAATAATAAAGTAATAATTAGTTTTGTTAATTTTTAATGAAGAATTATATTGAATAGACTAAAATGTTCCATTTTAATTTATACTATCATAATAAATGTGTAAAAAAATAAAAATATTAATTAAGGGTGCGTTCGGTAAAGTTGCATGTTTTTAGTTTTTAGTTTTTTAAAATCTAAAAACTATTTTTTATTTTTGTAATTCGTTTTTTAAAAATTATTTAAAAACTGTTTTATTATTTATTTTTTAACCAACGGTGACCATACAGTCATCATTATCATATATTCTATATATAAATTGCAGGTTCATTTGCACAAATATAAGTACAAAAATTAGAAAATAGTTACATAATGTTGAAAATTTCCTAAACTATTCTTTTTTATTTTTTCTTTAGTACAACTTCTAATTAATATTTGAAATAGCAAGACAACAATTATTTTATACACAATAACCAATAGATCAAAGTTAGAGCACTCAGCTCTCGCCTTAAAGAACAAATGCTAATGTTCAGGGCCCAAAGAAACCTACTTAAAGTAAATGGAAATTTTGGGGATGTCAAAATCATTGTCTTCATCGTCTTCACAAGCAACCACCACATCAAATTGTCGACGATATGAAGGCAGTTTTGCTTTGGCCACTTCCCTAACCAGGTCAACCAACTTCTTGTCCATGCAAACATTGTTAGAGAGTATGCCCTAGAGCACATGTAATAGGGATCTTTTTCATATGTATGAAATTTATATTCTTAATAAAAGGCATCATTCATTTATTAATGTTGTGTTTAAATACATGAGTTTGTAAATCTTAAATTAATAAATGAAGTCCGAGATATTATAAACACAGTGCAAAGGCAATCATGAAAGTGTTCATGATGTGAGATGTCTATTGCATGCAAATGTGTTAATATTTAAATATCCCTAGTCATAGAATTAACAAGATAGGACATTGTTAATTCGAACAGACTAGCACATGTTGTGCTTCTTGAATGGTTCAAGCAGTGGTTCTCATAACTGTGATTATGAAAGATAATCAAAGCTAACATATGGATGCTTGTTAGAAGAACAAGTTCATTGGAGACCTGCATAGAGAATCCTCACATGGATATTAAATCTATGTCAGTGAGGAATCTCTTCATAGCGGTTGTGCAAGTATCCTTAGACTTGAGATCACCAAAGTTATCTTAAGTAGCAAGTGGTATACTTTGACTCCATAACTGATTACTTCCAACTGGGAGTGAACATAGTTAGGAGATTGGGTATATCATGACCTACTTGAAGATAGTTGAGATATTGACAAAGGATTCACCATCCCAAATTTAACAAGGGAAGTTATCTCGTATGATTCTATAATTGCCTTGTTCAGAGAATCTCTGGCCAGAGTAATATGCCGAGATGGATGGAGATCCATGAAGGGCATTTAGGAACAATGGTTAAATTAATAGAACATACATAATTAGATTTATATGAGTTGACAGAAATTCATACTTAGAATCTAATTGAGATAAGAGTGGTGAAAGGAGTAATTGCACGGTAACTGTTTCTATGGAAGGGTACATTCAAACCACATGACTTTCCCGACATTTGGGTAGTCATGATGCCTAGCTAGAGGCCAAACATGACTTGTATAATGATGTATCAAAATATCAATAGAGATTGATAAAATGATTTAAAGGAGTTTAAATCAAGTGAGTTTTGAATAGAACTCACAAGTACATATTATACTGCCAACATGGACAGGAACCCAATAGGTCACACACATATAGAGAAAATGGTAAAATGATAAAATGACAAGGATAATAATATTTCATATTATTATGAAGGTAGAGAAGAGAATATGATAATAATTAATTAAAAAGTTTAATTAATTATGATCAAATAAAATTGTCCGTAAAACTTTTGAGAAATGTTCTGCAAAATTGGACCTAATTGAAATAATGTATTTTATGATTAATTATTATTATCTTATAAGTGTTGTAGGACTACTATAAGTGTTATATGACTGGTATAATAATTAATAATTCCATTGGAGCAATTATTAAGGGCCAGAGGAATGAAGCAGTTGGCGAAAGCCCTTCTGTAAGGGCCACACGCCTACCTCAGAATAGAAGGCCTTAATGGCCTATTTAATGGACCAAATCAATTTATATATGTTACATAAGTGTTATGGAACTCACATATTTAATTTGGTTGGATTTGGAATCCATTTGGGTATTTAAATCCAATTAGTTGCACAAAGGGCCTAGTTTGTGGGTTTTGTGCATAGACTTTTATGAAAAGGTTTAAATTGGATTTAATTAAGCCCAGATGATTATAATTAATTCCAGAGGCCCAATTAATAATTCTCCAGCAATTTTAAAGAGCCCAATCTCATTAAGGAGTTGGAATTTTAACCTAACTATAAAAGGCCAACTAATGAGAATTAGGGTTAAGTGATTAAAACAAAAAGAAAGCTTTTTCTCTTAATCTCTCTCTCCCTTTTGCTCCAACTCCTAAGCTAGCTCTTGGAAATTTCGGCCAGCCCTAGTTAAACACCAATTTGTTGGTTCAATTTACCCCTCTCTAGTGTGGATTACTCATTGGAGGTGTTCGATTTTGGACACTGTGGTTTGCGACAACCTGGTGCGAAGTAAAATCAACTGTTCAACAAAAATCAAAGGTGATTTTTTTTATTCTCATATAGTTATATTGTGTATTCATGGCAAGATCAGATCTAATGGTTAAAAAATTTTAAAATTCCGCTCATGTATGTGATGCATGTAACCGTTAAAATCCAACAAACATGCTGTTAAAGAACAAACAACTGCCATAAGAAATGTTGTAAGCATTTAACCCCTTGTTTTGTAGCCACTCCAAAAGATCTCTTAATATGGGATTGTCCCTTAAAATCCATCTATCCCACACCATCCAGCTCATATCTTGATATTTGATCACCTTAGGTGGAACCAACTCTGCCATTGAGAACAAGGGAAGTGCTAGGTTAGCATAGTTGTTTCTTTAATCCTCCATTTTGTGCCCTTCATCTAGAACCTTGTATAGCTCCAAACAAACAAAACCAATTGCCATAGCAGTTGAGGTTGCAATTGCTGGGATGATTCTACCAGCAATGAATTTGGCCTTGAACTTGTCCACTTTAGAGATGCCATAATTCCTTGCCTTCATATTTGCAAGGCCAGTTATTAAGTCCATATGATAGTTTGTGTCATCATCCTGAAACAAGGCAATAACTGCTGCTGGCATTTTTCTAACTTCCTGATCAGCTCATCGATTGATGCAGCCTCATCTATGGTTGAATGGGTCGTGCCTGTGGCTTTCTCATCGGTCTGAATCTTCACATTCTCTTTGGGCTAAAAATCAAGGACTATCACTCTGTTAATAACATATTTTCATGTCAGAGTTTGAAATCAATCTATATTAACTGCAGAACACTGAGTATACCCATAAACAACCAAACGTCATAAATCCAATAATTTACAACAATTATTTTTCCTCTAAAAAAAGTAGAAAAAGTAAAGTCATCCAAATGCACATTAATTTCATAACAATCACTATAAGAATGAATCAATGTTTGGTGCAAGACACATTTTGATTGAATAGGCATAAATTTGCTAACCACACTCAAAGCCTAATATTTTGGGCAAACTTTGAGAATATAATAAAACATACTTTGTGGTTAAACAAAAATGGTATACATCAAGCTCAAGCAACTCTGTTTAATCTCTAATCAAAACAGCCTGTCTCAGAAACAATCTCAACTTATGCACAGTTCTACATTTTCAAATCAAAATATGAGACATAAGGAACTGTATAGGTATCAGCCTATCAGGAAGGAGACCTTTTCTTAACATTTCACGATAAACGCCAACAATATGCTTCAACCTATTCTTCCAATGAAGTGATAGAGATTGTATAATAGTATTAAAAATGTAAACTTGGGATTGGGTTTCATCGCAGAGCAATTCGAAAGAGCTGACCTAAGAGAGATTCTCGTTGCTGCAAACAAAATTGGAATTTTGAAAGAGGGAAGTGATTTTGGAGAAAAAAAAGTGGAGTGGAAGAGGATTTGTTTTGGATTTGATGAGAAAGGCATGAACTTGTTTTGGATTTTGGAGCAAACAAAGTGAAGTGATTATTGAATACTATCAATGCAAAAAAAAAATCAAGAAAAACACAGAGAAAGTAGGATAATAACCTTTCTTTCTTCTTTGCAATCGACTATGACAAATTAGAAGTGGACGACAGGCGTCAGCGAACGACGGCGGCACTCAAGAAGCGGGCGATAGCGGAGGGCGATAGAGGATGGTGATGGTCGACACTCCACAGAATAAAAAAATCTCACGTTAGTTTTAGCAAATGAAAAACTAAACCTAAAATCTATCTTTTGTTGATTCTTACTTTTTGTTTTAATTTAGAAAATCAATTCTTGCAGAATTTGATATAAACGAAAATCTAGAGATTGAGCCGAACATGTTTTTATTTTTTTTTTCAAAAAAAAAACGAAAACGTTGAAAACAAAACGTCCCCGAACATAGCCTAAGTTATTAAATGTTTTATTCATATTTGGTAAAAGATAATATTGGAAAGTATGCGTTCAATGTTATATGAATTTACCAAATTGACGATTTGGTGAATTCATTTTTTTTTAAAATGACCATTTAATAGGATAGAAAGAGTATTAACTTTTATCTATATTAAATATTAAAAAAAAAGTTAATTTTTTTAATATAAAATTTGTATTTTCATTAGTTTTAATAGAATTATTGATGAGAAGTCATAATTGAAATACTCTAAAATACTAGAAGTGCAATTATTAGGTTTTAAACGATAGATTTTTAATTATAAATTGATTCAAATTTAGAATTTTTTTGTAGTCATCTCTAATTTTTATTTTTCATGTTTATTTCGTTTCATTTTAATTTTAATTATCGATATTTATAAACGCTTATTGACATTAAAATAGATATGAGATTGAGTTGGCAAGTTTATCAAACTAATTAACCTTCAAATATTATCATCGAGTTCAAACGGTGATCATTTTTTCAATGGATAATTTGATTTACCTAAAAAATATGATTATTGAGAAAAATATATAAAATAGAATAAAACAGACGACACCTGAAGCACGCACTCTTATGAAACTGATGGTCGCCCAACGGCTCAAAACCTCCAATCAGATTGCACTACTTTGCCACGTCACAGGACAAAGTGGGCCCCACCAGATGAAGAAGGACAAAAACCTGCTGGCAGTGTGCTTACACTTAAACACTCTCTACGTGCACACCTAATGCCAAACAAAATCCCATTTGGGCATCAACTGATGTGCAACATCAGTCCATCACTACCTACACACAAACATAGATCTGCTCTTCTCTCATAATTATCATCTCTCTCTGTTTATGTATATCCACAGATTTCCCATATACATATAATTTTATTTTCATTTTATTTCTGCCTGATTTTATATTCATGTATGTTTGAGACTGAAAGGATTTAAAACTACGCTGTTTTTATACCTTTTAATTTGTCACTAGTTACGGGAATTTTTTAGGTAGAAAGAATGATCTGAGTTTCATTTCTAGAAGTGTTCCTTTCGATTATCTTTATTTTTACTGATTTTTGTTATATGTATATATTTTAAATTAATCAACATGATTAAATGAAAAACATATGTATTACAGATGAAAAATGTCCGAATCAAATGGGAGTGAATTCCAGAGGACAAGAAATGAAGATCCTGAAGAAATTAGTGGTAGTGGTGCACTCAGAGATAAAGAGGAGAAGTAATAAATTGAGTTCTCTTTTAGTCACACACACACTCTATATATTAAGAGATTTAACATGCATTGCTTAGTTTATTGTTTTTTCCTGTCGACTTGATGATCATAAACAAGTTTTTGTGCTTAGTTATATACTTGACCTTTTATCCTTTCAATTTTGCGATCAGTTTTGAGGAAGACATGACAGGCCAAGGTGAAGAAACGAGAAATAGCGGAGAATTAGGGCTAGAACCAGAAATGAATCCACAGGTAATTAATTAACTTAAACAAAAAGATTAATGGGTAAGATCTTATGTCCTATTAATAGGCTTTTTATTAGTACTATATCTGGTGTAAAATAATAATTAGTTCTAATAACAAACCCTAAAACCAGGAGTTTATCTACAGTTCTACCACTTATCTTATTAATTTGAATTTATCTTGATTGAGATAAAGAGGGTTTTTTTTTTTTTTTGTGCACATCTATATGTTGATTAAATGAATAAATTACTGCACTGATCTTGTTTAATTTTAGGGTGATTATGTGGTCGACAACACTCATTCTCAATCTCCTCAGGATTCACCTCAAAGTGTGGTTGATTCAGTTTGTTCTTCTTCAAACATTCCTCTAGAGTTAAACCGAGCAAGTGATCTATTAATGGCGGTCTCAATGGGTGCTGATGAGAACAAGAATAGAATAGTTGAGCTTGTGAACTCAGCAATGACAGAGTTAGAAAGAAAAGCCTTTGGAGGAGAACCTCTATGGCATCTCCAAGGAAATAGCACAATGGAAACCCTAAATGAAGCTGAATATATAAGGGAGTTCCGAGCATTTGATGCAACTCTTAAAGAGTTAATAAGAATGATTGAAATTGGAGATCCTTCAAGCTCCACTAACTTGGATTGGAACTCTGATTTCATCAATGGAAATCAACACAAAATTGCACTACCTCAACAACCTCATCAACCAGATGGTCTTCAAACTGAAGCTTCAAGAGAAATAGGGTTTGTTAGCATGAATGCTCCTATCATTGTTGAGTGGCTTATGGATTTGGTGGGTTATTTTCTTTGATTTATGATTTTTTTGTTTGCAATTTTGTTTACTTAATTAGCTTTTAATTTATTTTTGTTTTGAATCTTATGATTAATAGAAGCAATGGTCTTCAGCATTCTCTAAGATTGTTTCAAGAGCAACTGTACTTGGAACTTTATCACTTGGCACGGCTAGGAATTACAATGAAACTCTCCGAGTGGTAATTTAAACTATAAATTTATGTTATACATGTCTTTTTGCTTAATCAAAAAATACAAAATTCGGAAATATCTTGTAATTATAATTAGATATGTTCATGAATCGTTTTTGGACTGAAAAAAGTCCATGAAAACATGTAAGCCACCAAATAACCGGCTAAAGTCTGACCGATGAATATATCTACTTATTATAGCATATATTGTTTCGTGTTGAGCGATATAATAGAAGATATAAGAATGACAATATACATAGTACTAATTATCCAATTAATATGCCATAAATTTAATGTAGATAAAGCTGCTTACTTCTCACTACATTGTTAGGCAAAATTTCTTGTTCTAAGTAATTACTTGTTTTATTTCAATAGTTATTGAGTTTCTTCTGGTTATGGAAGTTAATGTGTAAAGTTGGAAGCATAACATTATTGGCATCACTCTATTCAATATTTCACAAGATTTCATGTCCAAATTAAAAATTTAAATAGATAATGACAATTTGTACTTTTCTCACTTTTAAAAGAAAATATATAGACCAAGAAAAAAAAAGTGTTAAATCAAGATTGAATACATATCAGCAAGATGGGAACTGTCTGCTTCATAGACATTACTTTCATACTCTTCCTGTATTTATGAAATGTGAATTTATGCTTATGCATGCTTGGCTTTTATTATTATTATTTTTTTCTTCATTTGTAAAGGAAGTGTAGACTTTAATTTAATGGGAAATAACGGATTTGGTTTGAGACATAATGAATTGAATGGCTTAATTTTTCAGGTGAGGGCAGAATTTCATATGCCAACACCATTGGTTCCTGTTCGAGAGTGTCAATTTGCAAGGTATTGTAAACAGCTAGGCTCCAACACATGGGGAATTGTTGATGTCTCCTTAGAAAATCTATTCCCATATCCACTAGTAAGATTTCGAAGAAGGCCATCAGGCTGCGTGATCCAAGAATTGCCTAATGGGTACTCCAAGGTATAAAATTATATAATAGCTAACCGTAGGGGTGCTATTTTAGCCACGCATACTTACAACTGTTTCATGATTATATTTATTATTGTCATGCATTTATTTATTCATGTATGTATATGTTGTACGAAATTTGTTTTTGCCTAAAGTGAATCTTTAATGAACAATCAAATAAATCTATGTGGCATTTTATTGTAGGATTGGTCCATGATTGATCCGGTTTACGTAAATATTTCAATACGAATGCATGCATTAGGTTATTAAGTAACTTAATACATCGGCACGCTTTTCAAACTTGTAAATATATTGATCATTTTGCATTCTAAACTTTTTGAAGAACTATTTAGCCTCTTAAACTTTTAATTATCATATACAATAGGCCTTTCAATGTTATTGAAAAATTTCCTGTCAATAAAAAAGAAATTTTGATTTTTACACGTAAACTTACACGTTTTTTGCTCACTAAAAGAAAATTTTCACATTAGCATTTAGAGACATATTGTATAACAAAAAATTGATAGATTAGGAAACTAAGTAGTTTCATGAAAAAAATTGAGTAAAATGGTCAAAATTGTCAAATTTAAGGTACTAGGTATACATTAGGCCTTAAATCAAATAACCTAATTTTGTTTCTTTCAAAGTTATGTTGGAAATGGGTGTTTTATATGATATCTCTTTGCTCAATAATTCCATGATTTTTAGATTATCTCTTCATAGTCAACAGTGTATTTTTTAAAGCTCCTAATGAAAAGACTTCCAAGAGAGATTAGTGGAGGAAAATGTTGCACTATTTTTGGTGATATAGATGTTGTTTAAGTGTGTGTTAAAATGTTGTTATAGATTACATGGGTTGAACATGTTGAGGTGGACAATACTCGAGGGCATAGGATTTTTCAGCCACTAATTCATTCTGGCTTTGTCTTTAGTGCAAGGCGTTGGGTTTCTACTTTAATCCAACATTGTGAATGGGTTACAACCTTAATGTCTGACCATGTTGTTGTCATTGGTGGAAGTAAGTACTTAGTTTTATTATTAAGATATGTAAATGTTTCCTCTTTATTGGAAAAAATGTTTTAATTATCCTATGGCGCAGGATTAATACCATTAAATGGGAAAGAAAGTATGTTAAGGCTAGCTAAGAGGATGATGAGAAATTTTTTTGTTGATCTGAGTGCTTCAACTAATAATTTGTGGATGCCATTTCCTGTAAATGGAGCTGAAGATTTTAGATTGATGAGCAAGAACTTTCCTACTACTTGTGGTTGTCCCACTACATCAATAGCCTTCACCAATTCCCTCTCGCTTCCAGTTTCCCCTGATCAAGTGTTTCATATTCTTCGTCAACCTGGATTCAGAAACAAGGTAACTTAAATTTAAATCCTTTTTTAGTCAACACTCTAATGTCATATTAAGACCAAACATAGAGGTTTCAAGTTCAAGTTTTGGTAATGGATCATCTTTAAACACCTGAAGCTTATTAAGTTTTAGATATCATATCGTTAATAAAAAAAACTATTAGTAGGTGACGAAGAGTTGCTTAACCTATTTAAAAGTGTCAAGAAAGGGCATATATTTTAACAGGATTGAGATCTTCTTCATTATAGTTTCTATTAACTATTGCAGTTGCAAAGTTTTTATTTTATTTTTATGTTTGATGCAGTGGGATTTGCTTTCTCGTCCATTTGTTGTTCAAGAACGTACAAACATTATCATAGGACAGAATCCAGCAAATTGCATCTCTATCATCCAAGCAAATGTAAGTTAAAATGTCAGTAATTAAGAAGCTATAACTTACTAAAATCTTTATCAAGATCTCTCATGTTCTTACTTAATTTATGCAGTCTAATCCAGGGAAGATAGAAATATTGTACCTGCAAGAGAGCTTGAAAGAGCCAACAGCATCATATGTTGTATATGCACCAATAGACATTGAATCAATTGCTTCAGTACTAAATGGAGGAAATCCAGAAAGTGTGAATATATTACCATCAGGATTTGTGATTCATCCTGGAACAAATAATGGAACAATCCTTACCCTTTCATTTCATATAATAGATGGTTCTTCCTCAGAAGACTCCATTCCTCCTGAATCCATTCATGTTGCTTACAGAATTCTCACCCGAACTGCTGCTCTCATTACGAATCTTGCTTTATCACAAAATCCTTAGATCAACTTCAACCTGCAACCACTTCATTTTGTCTGGTAATTATCCTTTATCCTTTCTTCTCTTCTTAAATGAACTGGCAATTTAATGGATTATGCACTGATATACCAAGCGTTGTGCATTATTTGATCGGCTGATCCATGCATGAATGCATAAAGCATGGATTTACGACCTTAAATTTATACATTTAATTTCAGTCATAATAATTAGTTATCTTGTTCACTCATTTAGAATTATTCTGTAATTAATTAAATTTTTGTTCTAGGGTTTATATGTATATTTGGGGTACTGTAGAGAATATTTTGCTATATAAAGATTTATCTTTTGTTATTTAGTATATGGTTTTAATATATATAGTTTTCTTTAGAATTCTTCTTAATGTGATATGGGTTTATAGAGTATTAGGGTTTAAAACTAATGTTTTAATCAAATTTTAAATCATTACTTTAGTAGGTTAGTTCCCATCCTATTGGTTATGAGATAAGATAATTTAACACAGTTATTTTTCTATTTTATGAATAATTTAGCATTGACAGTTAAAATCTTTCATTAAATTGGAGAATATTTATATACAATATGACCCCACCTGTATATTATATGTTTTAATAAAGACAACAAAGTATATTATCATTGGGGAAGTTTAAAACTTACATGAAATAATCTTTGTATTGCTGTATCAAGTTCTGATTAAGGTTTTTATCTCCTTTTATTATTATTTTTTTTTTTATTTGCAGTAAGATAAATAAAGGAAGATGTGGAAGGAGCAAGAAGTTTTTTGGATGCAGTGTAACAATGTAAAATCTAAAATGAACATGCTTAAACTCCTGTAAAACCTCTGTTGTTTTGTGCCATAGCTCTGTTGTGTGTTTGCAACTTAATTTAAACTTGCTTATGGATAATTAATTAGTTTTGACATTCAGTGAGATTTTACTTCTTTTCGATGAAAAAATAAATAAAAAATACAAAAAGTTCAAAGTTAGACCCATTTAATAAAACTTTTATTTTGATTTTTATGCAGTAAATGTTAAAATTTTAATTTGGCATTTGAAAACTATTATTTAAAAGAGTTTCTTATTTCAAAATATTTTTTTTTTGTTAATTTGGGTTAAATATGTTTTGTTTATTACATTCTCTTTAACCTTTTCTATTACGTGCATTGGTGAAAAAATAATAAAGAAAAAATTTTTGCCCCTTCTTGACGAGGCAAGTGCCATATGTAAAACATATTGATTTTTTTTTTTTTTACTTGAAGTTAAAATTGAGTGAAAAAGTGAAAAACTCTTTGAAAAATTTAGCCAAACAGATCTAAAAAATTATCAAAGTTAAAAGCCAATTTTAGCGTCCAAAAATAATAGTTTAGTTGATGTCCTTCTCAAATCAAAAGTGGAAAAAAAAATGAAATTCCTAAAATTATTTACTAAAACGTGAAAAATTAACCAAAGTTATCATATTATCACTTGGACCAAAGCCCCTAAAAATCCAAAGCATGTGCCTAGTCTGACCAAAATGTTAATTTAAGAGCGATCGGTGAACTCGATTAGAATTCACTAGACAGAATTATTAAACTTTCAGTCTGACAAATTAAAATTACGTTACATTTTATTTTTCTAAATTTACTTTTTTCACATCATCTTACAATAATTGATCATTGAAGTCAAATTGCCTTCAGAAAATTCAATAACTCGGCTGCGTATAATATCTTGAAAATCACATAGTTATTAAAGTATTCTAAATTTTTTTTAAAAATCTTTTTTTATTTCATTTATTCCGGTTACCTAACTTAACAATCGAAATGCTAATTTCGAACAAGTTTGAACTGCCTTTTTCTAGTGTTTATTGTTATATCGGGTCGTTGGATCTTTAGAACTGGTCGGTGCTAACAAGCTTTCTTAGGCCCAAACAACGTTTTTGTTCGAGATAGTTATTAACTATGTATGAAGAGAAAAACTTGGGTTCCACGTAAAGTTTAGAAGATGGAAGAAGTGTTCAAAAATATATAATGTGAGTAATATTATTTGTATATATAATATTTCATAAAGAATAAATCAATTTGAAGACACATAAATATACTAACAAGTGGAATATGGAAATTGATATAAAAAAGAGACCAAGTTTTTTGTATTTAGGAATGCTCACGGAGCGGGTCGGGGCCGGGGATTGTATCCCCACTCACTGCCCCGCCAGTGGAGGGGATTCCCCACCCCCGATTCAATAACGGGGAGGGAATGCCCCCCGCGGGGATCCCCACTCCCCGCGAAAAAATAGTTTTTTAATTTTAAAATATAATATTTCACAAATAATTAAAATTAAAATATAACACTTAATAAATAAAAAATCCAAAATCAATAACAATTTAAATTAACATAAATTTTAACAATTGACAAATCTAAAATTAAATATAATTTAAAATTTAATAATCCTAAAATTAAATACAAATAACCAAAACTTAATTAAGTTACAATAATAAAAGAAATAAATTCATAATTTTTTTACAAATCTCCAATAAATAAATAATAGTAACAACTCATATTACTAAAATAATCAATTAAATTCTCATATATAGAGTCAATCTACCAAAAGGAGAAATTAATCACTAAATAATCAATTAAATTCTCATAACTAAAAATATAGGGATATATTTGTAATAATATCTCGAGGCAGGGATCCTTGCGGGGTGGATACCCCATTCGCTACTCCCGCCTCGAAATCAAAAACGGAAATTTTCTAATCCCCATCCCCGCCCCCGCCCCCGTGGGGGGAAAATTCAGGGATTTCCCACCCCGTTCGCATTAGGTCCCCATCAGGGTCGGGGATTTCCCGCCCCATGAGCATCTCTATTTTTATTACTTTCTTTTTTTTAATAACAAGTAAAACCTACTACTTTCTCCAACTGTGCCAGCCGCCACACAACAGCTTCGCTCAATTCTTTTTTCCGGAGAAATACATTATCCAATCTTGAACTTGGTAATTTTTTAATTTTTAGATCATGTTTGATTAACTAGGTCACATTTAAATCACGGTATTATATTAATATGTATAATATTAACTTGTATCTTATTTTCTTGTATAGTGTTAATTTATACTATTTAGCTATATGATTATATAGTGTTAAGTGAAAAACTATATATTACTGATAACACCCAAAAAAGTAAAACCAACAACCCAATATCACAAGAAGAGGCCCAAAAAAAAGCCCATTAAAGATTCCCCCAGTTGAGAGAGAAAGTCCAACAATTGAGGCTGTTCGATCGAATTGGACGTTTCACTGACAAAGACTGTTGCACACCGCTGTCCAATCATCGCTGCCTACAGAAATAGGTCATACCTATCACAGAATAGGGATACTATTTGTTCACACTGCTTCATGCTCTTTCGGAAATATAAATAACAGGTTCCTCTCTAAGAAGGATAACCCTTCTAACTCTCCTTCTCTTAGGAAATTAACTTCTCTTATCTCGATAGCTAACTTGAACATCAAAGTACTGAAGCCTGGGTCCACCGGGCTAAGTATCATTGCAGGTTTTTCAGCCAAAGGATCCGATTGGGGCTAATCCTTTATTTCTCAAACCTGCCTCCCATTCAGCATAAGGAAGACACCTGCCTCTACGATAATTTGAGACTTATCATTTGGTGCTTTTATTGAGAGGCGATGGCTGAGCAAAAAGGCCCAAGTTTTGCAACTTGCGAGTAACATGCAAACTCATTGTCACACCGCAAGGACGCAAGGTTTTCATGAAAGTCCAAGAGACTACATGAGAGATCATCAAGTGGCAAGTGTAAAATGCCACAAAGAGAAGAAGAAGGTGCGCAGACTTTGTGGAGGTCTTATAGAATGCGCGAACACTTGGATAAGTAAGAATGGAGTTCTAAGACTAAAAGAAGGCAAAAAACCAAGCGCTAAGGCTAAAAGGAGGCAAAACATCCCTCCTTCAATCTAATGCGCAAAAGGAATTGGGGACTCTCTGAACCAACGTACTGAAAAACATTTTGGAGAGAAGAAAGCAGTCGCCCCCTCTATATCTCTAAGCAAATCAGGTAGAGCTCGATACCAGAGCCAAAAGACTTCATTAAGAACGCCCTTCCTTTTGCAGACCCACTCAATACGAAAGATATTAAGAAGAGAAAGTCGAATTGGAGAAGGGAGATCCCGAAGAATAAGTAGCGCCGACATCACGCCCTATGGACAAAGACAACTAGAGGAGAGCCAGCTAAGAAAAGGAGAAAGAAATACGAAGGAGCACGTCTCCGCTCCTGGAGGTCCAAGAAAGGGTAGAATAAGACCCACATAAATCGTATAGAAAAAGCGATTAAGGTGAAGAAGGCTCTAAAAAAATGTCTTCTTTCCAAAAAAAGAATGTAAAGACAACAGAGTCGTGTTAAAGATCAACGAAAATATGTGCTATCCCAATCGAAAGATCGATGAAAACATGTGCTACCCCGATCGAAATATCGATAAAAATATGTGCTATCCCAATCGAAAGATCAACGAAAACATAAGTTATCCAAACCAAAAAAGATCGACAAAAATATGTGATGTCCTAATTGAAAGATCGATAAAATTATCGTTACTCATTAATGTAATGAGCCAAAAATAATAGAACAGCTTGTTCTGTAAAGAGAGACACATTTACCCGAAATAAAAATGATCATGTCAAAAAGTTTCTCCTTTCAATAAAAGAGTTTGAGCCATATTTCAAGAAATATCTTTAAAGGGATCCCTCCATCCCAAGTCAAGACCTGAAAAGGAGGTACGAAAAGCAAAAGACAGAGGAAGAGTAAAACTTGTAAGAAAAGCCAAAAAAAAAAGAAAGAAAGAAAAAGGAAAAGAAAATATGAATGAGGCTAAAGGAATCAAATAACCGAATGGTCAAGATGCCGTCCTCTCCTACTTCCCCAAAAATTAAGGATTAATCGGCAAGCATATCGCCGACCTGATCCATTGACAACAAGATCTAAAGCCAACCCACTGGTCACGCCACAATAGCCAATATAGAGTAAAAGAAGATTGCCATCAAAGAAAACATCCATTATATCCGATCGAAAAACCAAGAGACTCCCTCAATAAAAATCTGATCACGACTGTCGTCCTAGAGAAAATCTAGACTACAGAGCATGATTAAAGATGAGCAAAAAGGGGCGACAAACCATTCGAAATGATGCAATGTCTTTTGGAAAAAGATAAGTACTACTCAATCATCATTATTTTGGTATAAGTTATCACCTTCTCACTAGTTTTAATAATTCCCTTCTATTGCCATCACAAAATGCCAAGACACATAACAAAGAAGAAAGAAAAAAGAATAGATATGTGATAATAAAGAAATTATATTCATTCAAAAAGTACAAATTACATAGATTGTGCTCCTCTTATGATCTACATAAATAGCATTCTTGTCGATCGGCTTTCGTTCTTCTTGTCTGAAAAGGCACATGACTGAAACTCCTTACTTTCCCTCTCATAAAACAAAAAATAAAGATAAAAGAAAGGAAAAAAGAGGAGAAGAAGGAGGCTAATTACAAGAAGCGAAGAAACGAAAAAGCAAGACAATAGGGAGAAAGGAGTAAAAGAGCCTCATCGCCACCTCGACCACTACCCCCACAATGAGACCACCTCTTATAGTAGTCCCCTAATAACAGAGCAATACCAAGGTAAATAGAGAGGAAAGTACGGATACGTATCCATAACCATGATCAAGTGGAAGCCCTGTGTCAGGAGAGAAGAGCCGTTGGAGCAACAAATCGTATGGCTTGCTAACACAAGCCACATCTAGACAAGACAAGAGGTCTTTTCTTTATTCATCTTCCTAAAATGGTGAATTTGATGACAACACACAGAAAATTCTGAAGGCCTTATAGTCAAACTCAATAGCCAAGACGCAATAGACATGAGGAAAAAGATTTATAAGAAGAAATAGAAGGGGATAACATGGAAAAAACGAAAAGAAACCCTTTTTATAGGCAACTCCAAATTTGCTTTATGGGCATTAATGAGGACGTCACGTGTCAAGAGCTCATTAATGCACGTACAAAAACAAAAGCATCAAAAGGAAAATCAGCCGTCAAAAAGTAAGAAACGAAGCGTTCGCCATCAAGTCAGAGAAACGAAACGACGCTTGACAAATGACCCTTGGGCAACTAACCGATCGTAAAGATGGCCAGGAGGAAACAAGAATAGGAGGTGAGTCGGTTGGCACACATAATCAAAAGTTCATTAGTCACACTTACACCCCTTAAAAGAGCACGCCAGGCAAATACAAGGCAGACAATGATCTCGTTAGGTAACTCTACCTCCTCAAAATATTGATGTTTACAAATTTATGCGATATGAGGAGAACGGCCGAAAAAGCTAAGGCTTTTAACTTATCAGTCGCTGAGCCCCCCAAGGAAAGGAAAGGCGTATTGGCTAAAATCCAAAGGGTCATTAGCAAGAGAAAGCCAATAAAGCTTCTTAAACAAGTTAGAAAACAAAATATAAAATTTATGATAAATAAAAGATATTTTGTAGAAACAATTCCAACCCAAGGCTGATGTCTCTCTATTCCCGATCGATGAACCATTTCGATCAACATTCCCAAAATGCCTCTCAAAGCTAAACAATTTCAGCCCAAGGTTGACGTCCCTCTAATCCCCATCGATAAGCCATTCCAATCGATATTCCAAAAATGCCTCTCAAGGCTAAACAATTCAGCCTAAGGCTGATGTCTCTTTAATCCTGATCAATGTTCCAAAAAAGCCTCTCAAGGCTAAACAATTCCAGCCTAAAGCTCACATCTCTCTAATCCCGATCGATGAGCCATCCCGATCGATGTTTCAAAAATGCCTCTCAAGGCTAAACAAATCCAACCTAAGGCGGATGTCTCTCTAATCCAGATCGATGAGCCATCCCGATCGATATTCCAAAAATACCTCCCAAGACTGATTAATCCCATCGGATGTCTCTTTAGTACTCAGATCACTGTGGCTCGCACCTCACTAATTCTAGAAAAAAATGTGTCCTCTTACAATCAACAAACCATCTTGATTGCCTCACTCTACGTCTGAAGATAGAGCATTAAGAACACCATTGACAACAAAATCCTGCAGACAAGATGGCCACATAATTGCTGCTTCGATCTCCTATCCAACTATTTGGGGGGGACATGTGATAACACCTGAAAAAGTAAAACCAAAAACCCAATATCACAGGAAGAGGTCCAAGAAAAAGTCCATTGAAGATTTCCCCAGTTGAGAGAGAAAGTCCAACAATCGAGGCTATCCGATTAGATTGAACGTCTCACTGATAAAAATTGTTGCACGTCGCTATCCAATCACCGCTGCCTATAGAAATAGGTCATACCTATCATAGAATAGGGATATTGTTGTGCACATTGCTCTAAGCTTTTTCGGAACTATAAATAACAGGTTCCTCTATAAGAAGGACAACCCTTCTAGCTCTCACTCTCTTAGTAAATTAACTCATTTTATCTTCTCTTATCCCAATAGCTAACTTGAGTATCGGAGTGCTGAAGTCTGGGTCCACCAGACTAAGTATCATTGCAGGTTTTCCAGCCAAAGGATCCGATCGGGGCTGACCCTTTTGAGACTTATCAATTAGCATATAATATTTTATAATTTTTAAATATACAATATCGTGCTATATTAATTTTGTAAAAAATTTAAAAATAAATAAAATCAAACTATTTGTGTTGTTATTAATTTAGAAAAATAATTATGATTATAAAATATAAGGTTCGATACATATATTAATATTTTATTAAAAAATAAAATCCAAATAAAATTTACTGTAAAAGCAATAAATAAAAAGAGAGATGAATATACGGCATTACAATGAATATATATATATATATATAGTAATTTAAAAATTTAATGAACTAATATAACATTTATAAAATAAAACATAATGCAATTATTTAGTAAGATACACCATTGGACTCGTATTTTTTTATTTTAAAACTCAAAATGAAAAAAAAAAATAAATTGAGAAAAAAATTGACCTAAAAACATTTGAGAGATAGGAAAACACTAAAAAATTGTCTCTCTATTCTATGATAAGCTATTTACTGTGTTACGCAAACTCAAAGATAAATTGTGTATTATTTTAAACGGTATATGTGGGATAATGGATCTTGTGTATTATATTATCTCTATATTATTTTTTAAAAAATCTTCTAAATATCATATTTGTATTAATGTGTACTATATTATATTATCTAATTTTAAATATAGTGAACTAAATATGGCCGTATAGTGTAATGTAGTACAAGCTAATATAAAAACAGTATTTGGAAGATTTTTAAAAATTAATGTGGGTGTAATATAATATACTATAAGTTCCATTATCTCATAAATACCATATAAATAATACATAATTTACCCCTAAATTTGTGGAATATAGTAAATATTGTATTATAAAATAGAGAAGCAAATCTCCAGTGTATTCCTATCTCTAGTGTTCCTTTCATCTCCAACATCTTTTTCAGTTAATTTTTTTCCTCATTTTGGGTTTGAAAAATAAAAAATAAGAAAAAAAAAAAAACGAGACCCGTGGTGTACTGTACTGTACTGGGCAATTGCATTTTATTTAACTCTATAATTGTTATTTTAATTCATCATAATTTAAAATTACCAATTTATTCATATTTTTCATTGTAAAGCCATACTTTTGTCTTTTATTTTTTTATTTATTAATGTATGTAAAAAAAATTGTATATGTTGCATTAAATACTTAAATGTTATTAATATACATTATAGGTTCAAAGAGGAATCTAATAAAACAAAAAAGATAATTAAAGGACTTGATAGATATTATAATATTATTATAATATATTAAATTTGATAAATTGAATTTAATGTACTGTTCATTTTCCATAAATAATAATGATAATTTAAAAAAAAAAAAAAAAAGAAAGAGCTCAGAAATCGCCGTTTTCATCTGAAGATCAGATGCATTGATGGACCCTTCCATCATTTTGAGCATAGTAATCTTCACCGCTCAGATTGCACCAGCCGGGAGTCGAACCCGGGTCTGTACCGTGGCAGGGTACTATTCTACCACTAGACCACTGGTGCTTGTTGAGGTTAAGCGTTCTTGTATATTATTTACCCATTTTAGACGTTCGCGAGAATACTTTATGTACAGATTTATCCATGAAATACTTGGTTTGTCAAAGGTATAGGGCTGCATAATATAATCTTGTTAAAATTTTCCACATGTCCTTTGTTGAAATTAAGCAATGTGTGGGATGATTAATATGCTGTTACTCAGACCACTAGGGTTATCTCTGCCTATCCCATCTTAAATATGAAAGAAAAACAATTAAAGAAATCCTATCATTTGGGTCAAATTGTAATTATAACTTGGCTATAGTTTGAAATATTACAATCGGACTCCTATTATATGTGGTGCATTTCAATTAAGTTCCTCCATTTATAATTCCCTTAAAACAAACGAAAATATCAATTTTCTATTCAAAAATAAATTTTAAAAATTTTTAGTTAATATTTGATATAATTAAAAATTAATAATAAGTTTGGTCATTTTATTTTACTAGTTTTATCCAAATATATAGTTAATATATATCAAAAAGACGTCCTGAATGAAAAAAAAAAATTAAGAGTATTTCTTTTAGAAGCTTTATAGTGTGCTCTATAAAAATAGAAGTATTATTTACTGCAGCATAAAGATGGTACCAGAAAATTTTTCTTTGGGGGGCGGGGCAAATTAGAATAGACTAAAATTTAGGATGGCAGTTTCGCTGTCAACTTCCAATGGACCAGTTTCAATATTATATTTCTCAAGAACTGAGGTAACCAATGCCAAACTGCGGAAATTCCCCTCCCTCACCACCATCAAAGTCAAGCAGCTGATAATAAAGCTAGTAAAGATTTTAACATTATTTATCAGACATGGCTATATTAACTTCTTTCGTGGATAACTCATTGCTTACGTAACCGTCAGCAACCCCCCAGGGGTACATGTAGTACTGCCCCTCTCCACTTTGTCTTATGATTCATCCACCAACATTTTCATCTATTCGCATTAAATATTTCTCTTGCATTCAAGCGTCTGCACAAAAGAACTTTTGGTTGGTCGGATCTTGCTGGAATTTTTAACGGATTTATGTGATTTTTAAAATATTTTTCGTATCTAAGCATTTTATTTAGATTCTTCTCTTACTTCGCTGTTCCACATTGTCCCAAAGAGCATCAGTTAATATTCCTTTGTCTTGTCTTATTCTATCAACAACTAATTTGCATGGATAGTTATCCAACTATGGTGAAAACATATTCCCAGTATCCCCCAACTTCATTTCTTATCTACAAACTTCCCCAATATTAACAAGTATAACCGTAAAGTTTCTATGACGGGCTGCTCCCTCAAATTTTCAGTAAAATGGAATAAGAGTCATTCCATAAGTTGTCCATCATCCTCATGTAATATATCATTTAAGTCCCTCAATTTCAATTCACATATGCAGATTCCTTTTCCTTTAAAAAATCTATTTATAAACCAGAGTTAATTACTAATTTAGACCTACACTGTAGGATACTTTTCAATGTTTTAAAACTTTGCAATATCAACCCCAAACTTAGATTCCCTTTCAATTGAAAAATTCCATCAAATAATCCGTTAAAAGTTAACGGAACTTGTTAATTTAGCTAAATAAGTAGATCCCACATGCCAATTAAGCTGCCACACCACCTCCTCCTTCTTTCTTGTTTATTTCCTGTGCTGATCAGATCATCTACCTCCATTAGATACCGAAATTCTTGTATTGCCATGGAATCAATACTTACCACTCCCATTCCACTCTAAAAATTCAAGTCTCACCTATGAATACCAATAATTATATAAATAACACTTTACAACAGCACAAAAACAAGGCTGTAACTAATGAACATGAGTTTCTCCACGGTTATTCTACCTTGGTCAGACAGAGAAATCGTAATTCTACCATGATCACATGTTAATATAGTTCATCCGACTTTCTCAAGCTTCTACAAAGTAAAATGATAAAAATACAGCACCGTACAAATTGTAATATCCATCTGCTTTCAGTAAGTATATGGTATGAAACTTCCAATGAAGTTCATACTGATAAGGTGGTCAAAAGATAAAGAAATACCTTTCGTCCAGAAAGAAAAAAAAAAGGGAAAATTAAAAAAATAAACAAAAACAAAACTGGAGATTATCTTGAAAAAGGAGGTCATCTTCTCGGGAGGACATCTGCAAAGGAAAAATCATGGAAAGGTGGACCTGCAATAATAATGAATTCCGAGTTTAATGGCAAAGTAATTAGAAACATTTCATATATCCAACTACATGTAATCAACGTTGCTTAAGCTCATCCCATGAATCTATTCCTTTTATTTTCCAAAGGAAAAAAAAAAAAACTAATAAACACTTTTTTTTTTCTGTTAAAGAATTAAAATATTCAATGAACATTTCTAACCATCTTGTGCGCCAAGAATGTAAAATGGAATGTGTGCAATCATCTTTGTGCCGCCTTCACTCCAGTTAACAGTGCCTGGTTCCTGTGTAAGTCCATATGCAGAAGGACCTGAAGGCCCAAAGACAGACAGACAAATAGCAGGTTCACTCATTAATCCCAAATAATCACGAGCACGCCTCCAGACCCTTGCATCTGAAATTCGAGATCGAGCTACCTGGGAATACAAATCTAGTTATGATATTTGATGAAAGACTGGCAAGCAACACAGATAATTACCAAAGGCAGAACTTAGTTGAATTCAATATCATAAACACGCAATTCCATCTAAGGTAACTGTTCCAAAGTTCCAATCAGAATTTTCATTAACAGACCTTGCCTAAGGATACACGGGCTCTTGGTAATAGTTCACGGTGATATGTGGCAAGCTTTGTGATAGCTGTTACAACGAAACATAGAAGCCTTGATTGTGATGACTTGCCAGAATTTGAACCATTGGAGTTTATAGTTGATTCCCTAAGGCCAAGACGACTTTCCAAATGAACAGAAGAAAAAAGTCAACAATAGACCAAGTACAGAGTTAATTTTAGGAGCACAAACAGAAAAGAAGACAGAAATTTATACCTAGATGACAGATTTTCATATAGAAGTAACTCTAAGTTTTCAAAAAGCTCACGAGCAGCATCTTTGTGAGACTCAACTCCCCTCCATGCTCCCCAATGGCCCAACATAACTGTAATGCTAATTCTGTCTGCAGAAGAATTACATACAAAGTGATGATTCATCAGAAACCAAAATGCGGGCACCTAGCACTTGCAACGGAAATTTGACAGTGATAACAAACAATTGTAACCACCTAACCTTTGCAGGGCTGTCATAAGCTTCCCCAAGCCTGTCCATTATAGGTTTCTGCAAAAGTCTATAACTATTTAACAAAAATAATTACACCTAAAATATTAAAGCATGACATGATGAATAGTTATAAACACACAATGATATAGATTTACCATCTTTTAAAAGGTTTCTCATAATGGCAAAAATGAAAAAAGCATTGAGCAACATTGTCCATTTGCTTCTCCGAGAAGATATTTGAGATGCTTTGGAAATAAACATTGAAGCAAGCAAAACAACAATATACTAAACAAATATCCCAGGGCATAACTTGAAATTTAGAAAGAAAAATATTGCCTTTCTTTTTCCATCATTTGCAGCAAAGGCATAATGAGAATTGCAAACATCTCATTTGGAAACCCTATGAGCTTGGCCTTACAAAAGACCAAGTTGCACACTGTTGCCATTACCAAAATAACCTTCCAATTGGAATAATGCAACGTCTTTCTAACACATCTTGCACTTGCTCATTGCTATTAATGGATGGATTACAAATATAACCATCTCAAAGGTAGCTAAAGATAACATATGGACAAAAATAAAATGTCACTTGTCAAGCAGAAACCTTTAAAAGAGCAATAAAATCTGGAGATCGTTGAAATGCAGCAAGCATGAACTCTAAAAGCCTCTTACGAACCTGTAAATGAATCACCATTAGAAACATAAATGGCCATTGTCTTAGCATTTTCACAATTATTATTTAATTGAAACATCAAGCAAAAAAGAAAAAAAATCATCACAAATCCATATGAAAACCACAGAAAGAAAACATCAATCACAATCAAATACAAATGCACCTCATAAGAAAATTTTTTTTTCTGGAAAAAGTGTCATTTCTGGACATAACTAACAGAATCAATGCGCAGATTAAAGCTGCAAAGAAAAGGAATATTTTAAGAATAGCAATCAGTTAGAAGAAAAATGCAAACAATAAAAATAAAAGCTTTCTGTTGAAAAGAAATGTGCACTCCGGGGAAAAAATATTGGCCACTAAATGATTATAAAATGAAAGGAAAACCAAAGAAGGATGTCAACATACAATCATTGACATCACATGATGCTATAGCAAAATATTGTTGAAATAAACATGTTTAAATGTTGTGTTTGTTTGATTTGCTTGCTTAGAGAGTAATGAGATATAAATCTAGATTGGTATGCATATTAGTGGCATGATTAGATAAGAGATTGCTCTACTGTTGTAATATTTTAAGCTTTTATTTTATTCTGTAATTCTATAAATTAGTGATTTTAGTTTGTTTTATGCATGATTTAATATTATAATACCGTCTTGGCATGATTTAGTACCTAATAATTGTATGGTTTAGATTAAATGTGGTATTGTATGATTTTTGCATGTGTTTGGCGTCACTTTCCTGCATTTGCTTTGTCCAGCGAGTGACGGACGGGAAAAAAACTCGACAGATGCCCGTCTATCAAAGCTACAAATAGGACATTCCAGGGTTTTTTCTCATCCCATCCCCCACGTGGCTGTGGGCATCCCTCGCCTGTTCAGGGCATTCGTGACTAATTCTTAAGCATTTTTTATTATATATTTCATGTATGTTATGTCATTTATTTGATTTCTATGATATTTATGCATTATCCTATACCCCTCAAATTTTGTATGTAATTTTGTTCTGTATTATGCAATTAATTAAATGATTAACATTGTTGTATTTGTAATATACTAATTTATTTGCCTTTTGTATTATTTTTTGTGAATATATGTATAATTTTGCCTTTTAAGGATTATATGGGGTTTTTTTTTGCATTGGAAATCGTGTTCCGATTGGATGACCACCCTCAACCCATTCGGTTACCTCGTTTAACCATTTTTTTATCATTTTATCGATTTATTTATTTATTATCTTATTTTCATTTTGTTATTATTTATTTTGTATTCATTTATTTATTTGGTATTTTTGGATGTATTTTTTTGGGAATGTAATAACTAGTAAAAAAGGGTTTTTGTGCACGTTAAAAATAAAAAGACATTCAAAATGGTTTCAAGCTAATAATCTAGGTTTTATCCTTAAATATGGATCAATGTCTAGTTTTTTTAGCCCAAACTCACACAATTTAATAAAATAAGGATTTTTGGTAAAATATGCATAAGGGAACTAATATTCCTAATTCAAATAAATGTCCAGATTCATGTATGTATATTACTCTATTCTTGTTTGTCTGACGATTTGCTTTTGTAATAAATTAAGTAGTTGATTTATTTATTTCTCACTTTCCATGTTTGCTTGGGATATTTATTTAATTTTTATGCTTCTGCATTATATGAGAGATGAGAGGGGATTAAATATAACTCAATTATAAAACAACGTCTAACCAAGATGCCTAATAAGAGTGATGTCTTGAACACCAATCTTGATTTGGGCATCAAAAGGTGGAGATTCATTTGTCGACATTCTGTTGGGTGGCAACTCCGTGACAACTACCTCTTTTGGGCCATTTAGTAGATGCCTTCATGGATTGAATACCAATAATAATTTGGGCTTAACTCATTTTTATTGTAAAGCAGCTAATTTATAAGTTAAATTGAGCATCCTTCGATCCCAAACCCTAAATGCAGGCCTCCAAAAATGAACCTGAAATTAAAAGATGGCTTCGACCTATGTCACAGTTGCAACTCCATTGGGGAACTAAAAAGACCTTGCTCCTAAAAGCATCCTGGTTAAGTTCTTTATAATTGGGTTTTATTAATTAGTCCCGTCACTTTTCTAAACTGCATTTCTTGCATTTATCTTAGAGCCTTAGAATTAAGTTAGGAGTCCCTTTTTAGCTCTAGTGTTATCCTGAAGCATACCTTACGTTCACTTAATGTAGGGAGGTATCAAGAAGACCCACCAGCCCAAGTCTCATACCAAATAGTATATAAAATGGTGACCCATCGATTTTTATGCTAGTGATGAGCTAGACCTATTGGCAGGGACTATACTTGGTAGCCCTAAAATTTTATCACCATTAACTCAAGCCCATGTAATGGAAATAGTTACTTTCCCTAGGTTATATAACCATAATAATCTTTACTTGTTATGTCTACCCTGATGTATTGACCAAACTCAAATAGATTAGGAGGATACCAGTCAAAGGCTGTAATGCCCTAGCGGGCCAACCTCGGTCTGCATGAGTTAGTCAAAATACACAAGGGTCAAAACTCATACACCTATGGTTTCAATTAGAGAGGTCATGTTGCTGATTTTTTGCCATGTGCCATGCATGTCCATTGGATACCCTGTTGACCTATGAGCTAAGCCCACTTAGGAAAGAGATCGCATGACCTCTTATATGGGAGTAATAAGGTTGGAAAGCTATTATTATGCTTGTATGTGGTTGTGATTGATGCCTAACAAAAACATATAATACATCTATACATCATGTATATACCATGCTTGTGCATCATTCTTCATCCATCACTCATAACATTTAATTCTTACAACCATCATAGACACATCTAGGTGGTCTAGAGGGTTAGACAGTTGCCTGGTTCAAAGATCTATATCTAGGCTATTGAGATCAAGTTCAGGTTTGGAGTTAGGTTCAGAGGTTAATTTTGAGTTGGGTTTAAGTCAGTGGTCAAGAAGCAGTCAAGAAACAAGATAAAAAATAGTGGATAATCAATTGAATAAGATTGAAAGGGTGAACGAGATTGGAAGAGTGACTAATGACACAACATTGAGGTTTTTGTTTCTGATGGAAAGGCTGAATGTTACCCCTACTGGGCCTTCAACAGTGCATATGATTTAGACTAGAGATTAGATAGGAGGTTTCAGAATTTTGAAGAAAAGCTTATGGCCATAATTGGTGGGATGGTGGTTTCTGTAGCATTAAGTATCGAAACTTGGCCTGCAGCCCCCGCGCAAGACAGCAGAGCCTGTTGGGAATTATCAGTTACATGCATCACATACATAAGCGAAATTTAAAATTTTTTAATTAATAGATCTGATTTTGCCATGAATTTACAATATACATATTAATGAGAATAAGAAAAATCACCTTTGATTTTTGTTGAACAGTTGAGTTTTCTTCTCATCGAGTTGTCGCAAACCACAGTGTCCAAAATAGAATACCTCCAATTAGTAATCCACACTAGAGAAGGATTGAATGAACCAACAATGGAGGAATACAAGGCTGGCTGAAATCCCTTGATGCTAGCAAGGGGAAGTGGCGGCTAGGTTTTGAGAATGAGAGAAAATCTTTTTCTCTTAATTGTTCACTTAACCTTAAAATCCCATCACTTGGATATTCATAGTTAGGTTAAAAATCCAACTTTATAATAGGATTGGGCTCTTTAAGATTGCCGGAGAAATATTAATTTAGCTTCTGGAATTATTAATAATTTATTTAGGCTCAATTAAATCCAATTTAAGTCCTTTCACAAAAGACTATGCATAAAACCTACAAACTATGCCCTTTGTGCATATACTTGGATTTAATCACCCAAATGAATTCCAAATCCATCCAAATTAAATATGTAGGCTCCACAACACTTATAAAATATATTTAATTTATTTTGGTCCAAGAATTAGGCCTCTAAGGCCTTCTATCAGAAGGTGGCATGAAACCCTTCTACTGGAGGGTTTCTGCGCCAACCTCAATTCTTTAGGGCCCTTTTAATTTCTCCAATGGATCTATTAATTATTATATCAGCCCTATAATACTTATATTCAAATAATAATTAATTATGAAATACATTATTTCAATTAGGTCCATTTTACAGAATATTTCTAAAAAATTTTGCGAACAATTTTACTTGATCATAATTAATTAAACTCTTTAATTAATTATTCTCTTATTTACTTCTCTATTCCCTTAATAATATCAAATATTATTATCCTTGTTATTTTACCATTTTATCCTTGTCTCTATATGAGTGTGACCTATTTGGTTCCTATCCATATTGGCAGTATAATATGTAATTGTGAGTTCTATTCAAAACTCACATGATTTAAAATTTTTTAAATCATTTTATCAATCCCTATTGATATTTATGATACATTATTATACAAGTCATGATTGACCCCTAGCTAGGCATCATGACTACCCAAATGTCAGGAAAGTCAAGTGATTTGACTATACCCTTCCATAGAAACAGTTATCATGCAATTACTCTTTTCACCACTCTTATCTCAATTAGATTCTGAGTATGGATTTCTATCAACTCATATAAATCTAATTATGTATGTTCTATTAATTTAACCATTATTCCCAAAATGCCCTTCATGGATCCCTATCCATCTTGGCATATTACTCTAGCCAGAGATTCTCTGAACAAGGCAATTATAGAATCATGCGAGATAACTTCCCTTAATAAATCTGGGATGGTTAATCCTTTATTAATCACTCAACTATCTTCAAGTAGGTTATGATATACCCAACCTTCTAACTATGTTCACCCCCAGTTGGAAGTAATCAGTTATGGAGTCAAAGTATACCACTTGCTACTTAAGATAACTTTGGTGATCTCAATTCTAAGGATACTTGCACAACTGCTATGAAGAGATTCCTCACTGACATATATTTAATATCCATATGAGGATTCTCTTTACAGGTCTCGAATGAACTTATTCTTCTAACAAGCATCCACATGTTAGCTTTGATTATCTTTCATAATTACAGTTATGAGAACCACTGCTTGAACCATTCAAGAAGCATAACATGTGCTAGCCTATCCGAATTAACAATATCCTATCTTGTTAATTCTATGACTAGGGATATTTAGATATTAACACATTTGCATGCAATAGACATCTCATATCATGAACACTTTCATAATTGCCTTTGCACTGTGTTTATAATATCTAGAACTTCATTTATTAATTTAAGATTTACAAACTCATGTATTTAAACATGGCATTAATAAATGAATGATGCCTTTTATTAAGAATATGAGTTCATACATATGAAATACATCCCTATTACATGGGCTCTAGGGCATACTATCTAACAATCTCCCACTTGCACTAGAGCCAATCACTCATATGTTTTAGACCCATGCTATTTATATGGTGATCGTGGTTAATTTGGAAAAGTGCTTTAGTGAGGGGATCCGCCACATTATCATCTGTGGGGACTCTTTCTATTTTCACATCATTTCTAGCTACCATTTCCCTTATGAGATGGTAGCGTCTAAGAACATGCTTGGATCGCTGATGAGACCGTGGTTCCTTTGCTTACGTAATGGCTCCATTGTTGTCACAATATAAAGGAATCGGATCAACAATGCTAGGCACCCCTCTTAGTTCAAATATGAACTTTTTGATCCAGACTGCTTCTTTGGTTGCTTCTGAAGTAGCAATGTACTCAGATTCTGCCGTGGAATTAGCAGTTGTTTCTTGTTTGGAACTCTTCTAACTAACTGCCCCTCCTTCCATTATGAACACAAAACTAGACTGTGATTTACAATTATTTTTGTCAGATTGGAAGCTGGCATCTGTATACCCATTTACTTCCAAACTACCCTCCCCATATACCAAGAATATATCCTTAGTCCTTCTCAAGTACTTAAGGATATTCTTGACAGCTACCCAATGTTCCTCTCCAAAATTGGATTGGAATCTTCTTGTGACATTTAAAATAAATGTTACATCTAGACGTGTATATAACATAGCATACATGATAGAACCAATTGCAGATGCATATGGTATTCTATTCATGCTCTCTTTATCCTCTAGTATTTGCGGACACATAGACTTAGAAAGGTGTTTCCCATGCACCATGGGTATAAACCCTTTCTTAGAGAGATCCATATTAAACCTCTTCAATACTTTATCTATATATGTACTTTGAGAAAGACCTAGCAACCTATTGGATCTGTCTCTATAGATCCTTATTCCCAGAATATAGAATGCTTCTCCAAGGTCTTTCATGGAGAATTACTTGGATAACCATATTCTAATAGATTGGAGAAGAGAAATGTCATTTCCTATGAATAATATGTCATCCACATATAGAACTAGGAAGACAATTGCACTCCCACTGACCCTTTTATACACATAAGGTTCATCTTCATTCTGTGAGAAACCAAACTCTTTGATTGTCTCATTGAATCGTATGTTCCAGCACCTAGAGGCTTGCTTCAATCTATAAATGGATCTTTGAAGCTTACATACCTTTTCGCCATTTCCTGATGTGAACCCTTCTGGTTGTGTCATATACACATCCTCAGTCAGATTTCTATTTATGAAAGTTGTCTTCACATCCATTTGCCAAATCTTATAATCATAATGAGCTGCAATGGCTAAAAGTATTTTTATAGACTTAAGCATCGCTACAGGAGAAAATGTTTCATCATAGTCAATACCTTCTTTTTGACGATAGCCTTTTGCTACTAAGCGAGCTTTATAGGTAACTATATTACCTTCCATGTCGGTCTTCTTTTTGAAGACCCATTTACACCTTATGGGTTTTATCCCTTCAGGTGGTTGAGTTAAATTCCATACTTTATTCTCATACATGGACTTCATTTTAGACTACATAGCCTTAAGCCATAAATCACGTTCTAAACTATTCAAAACTTCTTGATAGCTTGTAGGTTCATTAACCTCTACTACAGTTATGCCTCTATCTGAATCAATGTGAAATCCATATCTCATATGGATAGAATGCATCCTAGTAGATCTTCTAGGATTTTGTGTATAATCAGGTTCAACTATAATCTTATCATTATGAAATTCAGTCTCGGGTTCAATCGGTTGATCTGCTTCTATTTGTTGATCTTGAACTTCACCAAGTTCAATTTTACTCCCACTGTCTTTTCGTAGGAGAAATTCTCTTTCTAAGAAGATAGCATGCCTTGAAACAAACACTTTTTGTTCTAAGGGATTATAGAAATAATATCCAAACATTTCTTTTGGAAATCCCACAAATAAACATTTGTCAGATTTAACATCTAGTTTGTCTGACATTGTCCTCTTCACATAAGCAGGACAACTCCATACTTTTATATGAGAAAGTGTGGGTTTCTTGTTATTCCACATCTCATATGGAGTAACATTAACCGATTTACTAGGAACTCTATTTAACACATAAACAACAATTTCTAGTGCATATCCCCAAAAGGACTTAGGCAAGTCTGCTCGGCTCATCATGGATCAAACCATATCTAATAGTGTTCGATTTCTCCTCTTAGATAGACCATTGTGTTGTGGTGTATATGGTGGAGTCCATTCAGATAAAATCCCATTATCTTTAAGATAATCTTGAAATTCTTGGCTTAAGTATTCTCCACCTCGATCTGATCTGAGTGTTTTAATACTCTTGCCAAGTTGCTTCTCAACTTCATTCATGAATTCTTTGAAACTTTTCAAATGATTTTAATTTATATTTCATTAGATAGATATATCCAAACCTGGAATAATCATCTATGAAAGTAATGAAGTAGGAGTAACCTCCTCTAGCATGTGTAGTCATTGGACCACATACATCTGAATGTATTAAGTCCAAAACCATTTTAGCTCGTTCTCCTTTACCAATAAAGGGAGCTTTTGTCATTTTTCCTAGTAAAGAAGATTCACATGTATCAAATGATTCATAATCAAATGAGCCTAAATCACCTGACTTGTGTAATTTGGTCATGCATTTCTCATTTATATAACCTAAATGACAATACCATAAATATGAGGTATTTAGATTATCTTGTTTCATTCTCTTGGTATCCACATTATGCACTTTTTTAATTAAATCAAGAACAAATATACCATTCTCAATGATAGCTTTTGCATAAAACACATTGTTCTTAAAGATGAAACAACATTTGTCCTTTAAAGAAATGTCATAATCGTTCAATAAACAACTGAAAGAAATAATACTTTTGGTTAAAGCTGGAACATAATAAAAATTATTTAATTCCAATATTAATCCACTTGGAAGAGGCAAATGGTAAGTCCCCACAACCGTTGTAGAGATGTTTTGTCCAGTAGCTGACTGTAGACATATTTCTGCCTTTCCAACTCTTCTAATGCTTTTAAGCCCCTATAGATCATTAAATAAATGAGATCCACATCCGGTATCTAATACCCAAGATTATTTTGAAGCAATCAAATAAGTATTAATTTCAATCATATGAATACCTGAAGTAGAAGCATCAACTTGCTTCTTCTCCTTAAGAGAATCTAGATAGGCCTTATAGTTACGCTTCCAATGACCATCCTTTCTACAATGGAAGTAAGTTCATTTGGAATTCTCTTTCTTGGCAACCTTCTTCTTGGAGATCCCACCATTTTTTGGCTGTGCCTTGGTTATCTTCTTCTTCTTCTTCTTCTTCTTCTTCTTCTACTTCTTGCCTTTAGCAGAAGTGACAACCATGACACTTTTTGGATCCTTCTTGAAGGATCCATCAGTTGTTTTGAGCATGTTGATTAACTTAGGAATGGTAACTTAGATCTTGTTCATGTTGAAGTTAAGCACGAAAGGTGCAAAACTTGGTGCCAACAAGTACAAGATTAAATCTATGTATAGATACTTCAATGCATGAGTAGCAGCTGAAGTTCCTTCCACCATTTTGTAGCTAAATAGAGCTCGAGTAATCTCATATTGTTCAGTTCTAGCCTGAGAAGAATAAAGCTCCTTTAGATGCAAAATGATGGTTTTAGCATTCATCATCTCATGTTGCTTCTGAAGCTTTGAGGACATAGCACCTAGCATCAGACATGCTGCTGTTTCACTATCCTCCATGTATTTTCGATAAGTGCCCTTGTTCTCATCAATGGTATCATCTGATGGAAGTGGTGGTGGATCTTTATCCAAGACATAATGGATCTTTTTAGCTCTCAGAACAATTCTCACTTGCCTGATCCAGTCAGAATAGTTGCTGCCAACTAGCTTGTTATCCAAGATTGATCGTATATTAATGTTTGATGTGCTTATGATGATGACCTAGATGTAAAAAAGAAGACATATGAGAGTATGTTCATATATATGTATGCATTAATTAGGTCTTTAATTAATTCATTTACTCCCACCATTTTATTGCGAATCAATAGCCCTCACTATTTAATCTGAAAAAATTCGATGGTATTCTTAGTGGGCCAATATCCAATCTTTGATATGAAATTTGACCTTAACTATGGTCAACAAATCAAACTCCATACCCTTGAAAGGTAGGTATCTCTATACCAATTGTGTCTCTACACAACTATTGGATCATGAGGTTATCAACTTTTGATACATGCATATCATATATGCATTTCCCAATCTTGCCTCTAGAACCATTAGCCTTGACTGTGGTCAACAAGCTAATGGGCTAGCTAATATGACCCATTTAATTAGATTCAAACATATTTGATATAATGTGAGCTTGACTGTGGTCAACAACCCACACTATAAAGAACTCTGGTTCTCCTCAAATTAATGGAAGGCTTATATATCTTAGTATTAGTTTGAAGGATTTTAGTTAATTAAGTCTCATCATACATGGTTGGCATACATTGGTATGCTTCCTATATCTATCTCATAAATATAAGCATACAAATATGGTATAGTTATGGACATTACTACATTGATTTTCCCGAGCCAAAAGGAAAATCAAAAGGTCAAACCTAGGTAATATGCATGATTCAAACAAGTAAAAATAATTACATTATCTTCAAACTTGTTAGATCTCTATCCGGCCCATTTTGCTCCTTGATAGTGATCTCTATTTCTATCTCTAATTCTAATCTAAGTAATCTAATTACATATTACAATTTGAAAAGAAATACAAACGAAAAAAAGTGACCGAGACATGAAAGTTCTCACACTACAAAAAAACTGCCAATTAGCTACGGCCTATTTTTCGTCGTAAATTTTGTGACGAATTCGCGAATGTTTTACAATTCCATCATGGGGAGGATATTTTCTATTCTTTTGCGATGAAATAAAAAAAACAATCGCAAATTATTGGCGGAAAGTATACGTGCCATGTTTTGCGACGGAATTAGCGACGAGTATTTCCGTCGCTAAATTTTATTATTTTTTATTCATGCAATTAGTTCTAGAAAGTTTAGCGACGAACATTTTACTCACTAATTTTGGAGGGAAAATATAGTACCTTTTTTGCGACGATTTAGCGATGAAAAGTTTTCTGTCGCTAATAGTAATTTGTTACAGTAATACAATTAGCGACAGAATTATTTAGTCGCTAATCTGTCGCATATAAATTAAAAATAATTTTTTTAAATTTCACTCACATGATTTATGTATGGTTTCAAGTAATTTTAATATAGACCATATGAAATGAATATTTTATTTTGTAACAGAAAATTATAAATTATTTTATAAGTTGATAATAATTTTTTTATCAATTATATAAAAATCTAAAGTTATTTATTTAGAAAATTTACATTTTTAATAATAATAATAAACTAATTGTTACAATTATTATATATTTGCGTGTTCAAGATGAATAAAAATTTATAAAATAGTAATATAAAATTTATTATTTCATTTAAAATAATTTTAATAAAATTTGTAATTAATTTTTATTTTATAAAATTTAAATCAAATATTAAATTATTAGGAATTTTCTTGATTTCTTTATTAATTATCCCCAAATATAAACTTATTTATTTAAAAAAATTACATTTTTAATAATAATAATAATAAAGTAATTGTTATAATTATTATATAGTCATATTATGAAAAATAATAAATATAAATATTTATATAATAATAATAATATAAAATTTATTATTTCATTTCAAATGATTTTGAAAAATTTATAATTTATTTTTATTTTGTTAAATTTTTGAGCAAATTTTAAATTAGTAAAAAATTTTAGTTATATATATTTACAAAATTATCCTTGAATACAATGATAAAATGATGAAATTTGGTAGGGGCATTTTAGTAATTTCAGAAATTTACCCTACATATGAAAATAATATTTTCTCTCCCCTCACGTCTCTCCATCATTTCAATTTAATGCGTATATGATTTTAAGCTTAATTTATTTTTTAATTGAATAAAAATTAATTAATTGAATTAACTTCAGTTTTTAATAATTGAAATGTCTAGTTCTATAATTAAATTATTTTTATTCAAACTTAATTTTAATTTCCCAAAAATTTGAAATCGTTCGAGAGCACTTTTAATACGGGTGTATAGTATTTTGATACTGGTTTTAGAATTGATTTGTTTGCATAATTTCAAAATTTTAAAGTGATAATTTGAATTTAAAGCAAAAATTTAAGAACTAATGACAACAAATTTAAAACAAATAATAATAATAATAATAATAAGATTTAAGTTTCTTATTGGATAATAATAATAATAATAATAATAATTTTGGAAGACCTTTAGATTCTAGAAGTTTGGAGTGAGATATTTATTGGATAAAAAAAAGAAGATGAAAAGAGATGAATATTTATTGGATATAAAAAAAAGAAGATGAAAAGAGATTTAAGTTTTTTTTTTTTTCCTTGTATATTTTTATAAAAATCCCCCAACTTTAATATAACTCGAGCCCATTCTTTTTTTGTCCTTTTAATTTAGCCCATCTTTTAAATCTAATAGAAGAAACCCAAGATAACTAATCAGACCCAAGAACCCAATAATTCACAGCCATGAGATCAGATCTCGGTTTGAAATCAAATACCCGTCATTGGATATAGGTCAGCAACATATATAATCTAACTGAAACCCTAATGTCACAGCCTCAAAACTTTTATCTCTCTCCTATACTACTTAATTAGCATAGCCGGGGGTTAAAGAGGTGGCAACGACGCACTGTCCGCCTTGACCAAGCTGTAACTTCATCTTGGCCCTCTAATTTTGTTGTAGCTTACTTAATTTCTGGTTAGTGTTTCTCGTTTCTGTGATAAAAAAAAAATATCACAATGACTGGAAAAACATCCAAGGCTGAAAAGAAGATTGCTAATGATGCTAAGCTCTGGTAGTTACTAGACCCTATTTTCTCTCCATCGCGTCCTTGCCCTCTCCCTCTGATCTTCAAAGTAGCAGTTCACTGGCCATCAATTTGTGTTAAGCTCCACTCGCATTTGGGAGTCTTTGCGACTTAAGGTATGTATTTAATTTCCTTCTCTACATTCGGTTCCTGAAGTTTTTCGATTTGAATCGTTTGATTTGCTGTTAATCTAAATCTTTTTTGTGGTGGTGGTTGAGTCTTAGGTTTTCGGTGCTTTCTTTTTTTGGAACGCTTTTTGCTACCATCCTCTTCTCTGGTTTCAGGTGCTTTTTCTTCCCCCCCCCTCTCTCTCTCTCTCTCTCTCTCTCTCTCTATATATATATATATATATATATATTTATATATATTTGATAGTTTCTTAGTAGTCTGGCTCTGGTTTTCTGTTGTTGCCTGGTGCTTTTATTTTGTTTGAGTTTGGCTTTATTGTCCGTTGCTTTTGGCTACTGGTTTTTGGAAGGTCTGTTGTCAGTGTTCTTTGGGTTGGCTACTGTTCTGGTTTGCTAAAAGTTTTTTCTTCGGCTTATGGTGGCTTTTGGGCGTGTTTTAATTAAAAGAAAGAATCATAGTGTGGGTTAAAGTTACAAGTGTTGCAATTGAAGGCTAGAAATAAGATAGGATTTGGTTTACTGCCGGTGTCAAAGAGTCCGGGCCTAGAATTGTATATTATGTGCCACAATCTACTATTTAGAGTAGATGATTTAACTAACCTCTGATTTTATTTTAAAAAAAATTGTATTTTGTAACTAAATGTATCTTCACTATGTATTTTGATCTTACTTATTTCTTTCTTTATTTTTTCCACTTAGATTCAAACGTGTTGGTTGTGTTATGGTTTTAAAGGAAAATTCCTGTTAGTGATTTTCCTTTTGGTAGCTTTTAAAGTATACAAAAATGAGTTTGGAAGACAAAATGCTTAAAGGTCATTGGAAGGTAGAGCTTTATTTTGTGTTGCTAAGAGCAGTTATTTGTTCAACTTGGGATGCTTATGTCTTAATATACATAAAATATTTGTGTGTACATGACTAATTGCATACAAAAAGTATAGATAATATGATTTTAGTCCTTTTTTTTCTTTATTTCTTTTTTTAGTGGCGTTACATTTGGTGACCAACAATACGCTGATTTTTAGTTTTGTTGGTATTAATTGGAGTGCTAGAGCTAACCTTAACTCTAGTTTCATTCCAAACGCTTATTGCATATATGCAGTCAACAAAATTAGCCAGTTTAAAAAGGTGGGTGATGGATGTGCTATAATAGGATATATTATAGTAATTTATATATTGTTAATATGTTGTTCATTAATTAATTATTATTGCAGAGTGAAAATGGTGGGGAGTCAGCTTGGGAACCTACAGGAGCAAATTCACTTTTGGAGATACGTACCCAATTGAAAGAAAAAGAAAAGTTTAAAATCAGAAATCTTCAATTTTTCCTCTCCTTATGAAAATTTGTGTCTAATTTTGAAATTTTCGTTCGTTGTTTTTGAAAAAATACTGGCTGAATCCTGTGGAATTCATGGAAGATATTGTGATTGAGCATGAGTAAGCTGAACTCTTAGACCATTTTCCTTCTGAAGTTGAATTTATCTTGTTTAAAATTCAACCACAACTTTTTATGAATAAAATTGTCTTTGAAAAATTTTTATGTGATAGAATAAATTATTATAAATTTGAATTAAAATGTCATAAATATTTTGGAATCATCAGGTATGTGGAATGCACTTCATCATCGATTCAAGCATTAAGTCTATTTAGCAAGTTATATCTTGGGCACAGGAAGAAAGAAATTGATAATTTCATAGTAAAAGCTGTACAATTCATTAAAGACATGCAAAAACCTGATGGTTCATGGTACTTATTAATGGTTTTATATATGTAGCACAGGTGTGATATAAAAATTAATAATGAAATTGAAAACAGGTATGGGAATTGGGGAATATGCTTCATATATGGAACATGGCTCGACATAAGAGGTTTAGCAGCAGTTGGCTACACTTTTGAAAACTATGAAGCTATTCGTCTAGCAGTTGATTTTCTTCTTCATTCTCAAAAACCTGATGGTGGTTGGGGAGAGAGTAACCTTTCTTGTCCTAAAAAAGTTTTCTTTCTTTTTTTTAAAAAAAAATAAAATTAACAATTAAATGTCTATTAATCATCTATTAAATTATAGGTATATGTCCCTCTTGATGGAAACCGATCCAATTTGGTACATACTTCACTTTCTATGATGGGTTTGATTCTTGCTGGACAGGTCTACTTGGTTTTGTATATGTCGATTTTTTGATGTATAAAGTTGAATGAGTCTTGGAAACTATATATTGAATTAGAGTTTTTTTAAAGTTTGCTACGGGTTATTAATTATGGTAGTATGTATGGCAGAAAGTTAAATAGAAGGGTCTAAACTTTCAGAATACATTTGAAACTATTATTTACTATTTCATGGAGCAATTGCTTCTTTTAGTTTGAAGCTTTTGGGACTTGGGGAGAAATGATCAGAAGTTGTTGTATGTTATACTGTCTTTGGCTCCATTTTCAGGCTTTCAATATCATTTTGTTTAAAAAAATTAATGTTCTAATTAAAAATTCAATTTATTGAGGGTGGAATGTTAAGAATTCAATTATCCCAGGCTTCGTTTCTTTACTAATAGACTTCAATCTTTTTATGATTTGAGTTGCTGTTCCATTGTATCTTCATTCTTGTAATTTATCTTGCATTTTTAATGTAT